>QXEO01000280.1:6434214-6839523 GCA_007115705.1 Dactylis glomerata | reverse complement strand
ACTTTGGTTAGGGCATAGGAACATGGGAAGCAAAGGTTTGCCCATGCTTATCACAAGATTCCCCCCGGTTTAGCCGACGCGGGAGTTTCCACCTAAAAGTCAGCTCGAGCCGAAATATAGGTACAGGTGGAAGGTCACACATGGGACCTAGCTATTGCATCTCCCAACCCAACATCACACATACATACACATTTTAGGTCCACACCTGCATGAGTTGGGTGGGTTCCGGACCCCCAAAGCACGGTCTACGGCGAAACCCTAGCCGCTGCCCACGCGCGGTCTACCCCCTAGATTTCTCCGGACGGCGTTATTCCGAGGGGCTAGTGTGGTCCTTTGACTTTGGTTAGGGCATAGGAACATGGGAAGCAAAGGTTTGCCCATGCTTATCACAAGATCCCCCCGGTTTAGCCGACGCGGGAGTTTCCACCTAAAAGTCAGCTCGAGCCGAAATATAGGTACAGGTGGAAGGTCACACATGGGACCTAGCTATTGCATCTCCCAACCCAACATCACACATACATACACATTTTAGGTCCACATGCACGAGTTGGGTGGGTTCCGGACCCCCGAAGCACGGTCTACGGCGAAACCCTAGCCCGCTGCCCACGGGCGGTCTACCCCCTAGATTTCTCCGGACGGCGTTATTCCGAGGGGCTAGTGTGGTCCTTTGACTTTGGTTAGGGCATAGGAACATGGGAAGCAAAGGTTTGCCCATGCTTATCACAAGATTCCCCCCGGTTTAGCCGACGCGGGAGTTTCCACCTAAAAGTCAGCTCGAGCCGAAATATAGGTACAGGTGGAAGGTCACACATGGGACCTAGCTATTGCATCTCCCAACCCAACATCACACATACATACACATTTTAGGTCCACATGCACGAGTTGGGTGGGTTCCGGACCCCCGAAGCACGGTCTACGGCGAAACCCCAGCCCGCTGCCCACGCGCGGTCTACCCCCCTAGATTTCTCCGGACGGCGTTATTCCGAGGGGCTAGTGTGGTCCTTTGACTTTGGTTAGGGCATAGGAACATGGGAAGCAAATGTTTGCCCATGCTTATCACAAGATTCCCCCGGTTTAGCCGACGCGGGAGTTTCCACCTAAAAGTCAGCTCGAGCCGAAATATAGGTATAGGTGGAAGGTCACAAATGGGACCTAGCTATTGCATCTCCCAACCCAACATCACACATACATACACATTTTAGGTCCACATGCACGAGTTGGGTGGGTTCCGGACCCCCGAAGCACGGTCTACGGCGAAACCCTAGCCCGCTGCCCACGCGCGGTCTACCCCCCTAAATTTCTCCAGACGGCGTTATTCCGAGGGGCTAGTGTGGTCCTTTGACTTTGGTTAGGGCATAGGAACATGGGAAGCAAAGGTTTGCCCATGCTTATCACAAGATTCCCCCCGGTTTAGCCGACGCGGGAGTTTCCACCTAAAAGTCAGCTCGAGCCGAAATATAGGTACAGGTGGAAGGTCACACATGGGACCTAGCTATTGCATCTCCCAACCCAACATCACACATACATACACATTTTAGGTCCACATGCACGAGTTGGGTGGGTTCCGGACCCCCGAAGCACGGTCTACGGCGAAACCCTAGCCCGCTGCCCACGCGCGGTCTACCCCCCTAGATTTCTCCGGACGGCGTTATTCCGGGGGCTAGTGTGGTCCTTTGACTTTGGTTAGGGCATAGGAACATGGGAAGCAAAGGTTTGCCCATGCTTATCACAAGATTCCCCCCGGTTTAGCCGACGCGGGAGTTTCCACCTAAAAGTAATCTCGAGCCAAAATATAGGTACAGGTGGAAGGTCACACATGGGACCTAGCTATTGCATCTCCCAACCCAACATCACACATACATACACATTTTAGGTCCACATGCACAAGTTGGGTGGGTTCCGGACCCCCGAAGCACGGTCTACGGCGAAACCCTAGCCCGCTGCCCACGCGCGGTCTACCCCCCTAGATTTCTCCGGATGGCGTTATTCCGAGGGGCTAGTGTGGTCCTTTGACTTTGGTTAGGGCATAGGAACATGGGAAGCAAAGGTTTGCCCATTCTTATCACAAGATTCCCCCCGGTTTAGCCGACGCGGGAGTTTCCACCTAAAAGTCAGTTCGAGCCGAAATATAGGTACAGTTGGAAGGTCACACATGGGACCTAGCTATTGCATCTCCCAACCCAACATCACACATACATACACATTTTAGGTCCACATGCACGAGTTGGGTGGGTTCCGGACCCCCGAAGCACGGTCTACGGCGAAACCCTAGCCCGCTGCCCACGCGCGGTCTACCCCCCTAGATTTCTCCGGACGGCATTATTCCGTGGGGCTAGTGTGGTCCTTTGACTTTGGTTAGGGCATAGGAACATGGGAAGCAAAGGTTTGCCCATGCTTATCACAAGATTCCCCCCGGTTTAGCCGACGCGGGAGTTTCCACCTAAAAGTCAGCTCGAGCCGAAATATAGGTACAGGTTGAAGGTCACACATGGGACCTAGCTATTGCATCTCCCAACCCAACATCACACATACATACACATTTTAGGTCCACATGCACGAGTTGGGTGGGTTCCGGACCCCCGAAGCACGGTCTACGGCGAAACCCTAGCCCGCTGCCCACGCGCGGTCTACCCCCCTAGATTTCTCCGGACGGCGTTATTCCGAGGGGCTAGTGTGGTCCTTTGACTTTGGTTAGGGCATAGGAACATGGGAAGCAAAGGTTTGCCCATGCTTATCACAAGATTCCCCCCGGTTTAGCCGACGCGGGAGTTTCCACCTAAAAGTCAGCTCGAGCCGAAATATAGGTACAGGTGGAAGGTCACACATGGGACCTAGCTATTGCATCTCCCAACCCAACATCACACATACATACACATTTTAGGTCCACATGCATGAGTTGGGTTGGTTCCGGACCCCCGAAGCACGGTCTACGGCGAAACCCTAGCCCGCTGCCCACGCGCGGTCTACCCCCCTAAATTTCTCCGGACGGCGTTATTCCGAGGGGCTAGTGTGGTCCTTTGACTTTGGTTAGGGCATAGGAACATGGGAAGCAAATGTTTGCCCATGCTTATCACAAGATTCCCCCCGGTTTAGCCGACGCGGGAGTTTCCACCTAAAAGTCAGCTCGAGCCGAAATATAGGTACAGGTGGAAGGTCACACATGGGACCTAGCTATTGCATCTCCCAACCCAACATCACACATACATACACATTTTAGGTCCACATGCACGAGTTGGGTGGGTTCCGGACCCCCGAAGCACGGTCTACGGCGAAACCCTAGCCCGCTGCCCACGCGCGGTCTACCCCCCTAGATTTCTCCGGACGGCATTATTCCGTGGGGCTAGTGTGGTCCTTTGACTTTGGTTAGGGCATAGGAACATGGGAAGCAAAGGTTTGCCCATGCTTATCACAAGATTCCCCCCGGTTTAGCCGACGCGGGAGTTTCCACCTAAAAGTCAGCTCGAGCCGAAATATAGGTACAGGTTGAAGGTCACACATGGGACCTAGCTATTGCATCTCCCAACCCAACATCACACATACATACACATTTTAGGTCCACATGCACGAGTTGGGTGGGTTCCGGACCCCCGAAGCACGGTCTACGGCGAAACCCTAGCCCGCTGCCCACGCGCGGTCTACCCCCCTAGATTTCTCCGGACGGCGTTATTCCGAGGGGCTAGTGTGGTCCTTTGACTTTGGTTAGGGCATAGGAACATGGGAAGCAAAGGTTTGCCCATGCTTATCACAAGATTCCCCCCGGTTTAGCCGACGCGGGAGTTTCCACCTAAAAGTCAGCTCGAGCCGAAATATAGGTACAGGTGGAAGGTCACACATGGGACCTAGCTATTGCATCTCCCAACCCAACATCACACATACATACACATTTTAGGTCCACATGCATGAGTTGGGTTGGTTCCGGACCCCCGAAGCACGGTCTACGGCGAAACCCTAGCCCGCTGCCCACGCGCGGTCTACCCCCCTAAATTTCTCCGGACGGCGTTATTCCGAGGGGCTAGTGTGGTCCTTTGACTTTGGTTAGGGCATAGGAACATGGGAAGCAAATGTTTGCCCATGCTTATCACAAGATTCCCCCCGGTTTAGCCGACGCGGGAGTTTCCACCTAAAAGTCAGCTCGAGCCGAAATATAGGTACAGGTGGAAGGTCACACATGGGACCTAGCTATTGCATCTCCCAACCCAACATCACACATACATACACATTTTAGGTCCACATGCACGAGTTGGGTGGGTTCCGGACCCCCGAAGCACGGTCTACGGCGAAACCCTAGCCCGCTGCCCACGCGCGGTCTACCCCCCTAGATTTCTCCGGACGGCGTTATTCCGAGGGGCTAGTGTGGTCCTTTGACTTTGGTTAGGGCATAGGAACATGGGAAGCAAAGGTTTGCCCATGCTTATCACAAGATTCCCCCCGGTTTAGCCGACGCGGGAGTTTCCACCTAAAAGTCAGCTCGAGCCGAAATATAGGTACAGGTGGAAGGTCACACATGGGACCTAGCTATTGCATCTCCCAACCCAACATCACACATACATACACATTTTAGGTCCACATGCACGAGTTGGGTGGGTTCCGGACCCCCGAAGCACGGTCTACGGCGAAACCCTAGCCCGCTGCCCACGCGCGGTCTACCCCCTAGATTTCTCCGGACGGCGTTATTCCGAGGGTCTAGTGTGGTCCTTTGACTTTGGTTAGGGCATAGGAACATGGGAAGCAAAGGTTTGCCCATGCTTATCACAAGATTCCCCCCGGTTTAGCCGACGCGGGAGTTTCCACCTAAAAGTCAGCTCGAGCCGAAATATAGGTACAGGTGGAAGGTCACACATGGGACCTAGCTATTGCATCTCCCAACCCAACATCACACATACATACACATTTTAGGTCCACATGCACGAGTTGGGTGGGTTCCGGACCCCCGAAGCACGGTCTACGGCGAAACCCCAGCCCGCTGCCCACGCGCGGTCTACCCCCCTAGATTTCTCCGGACGGCGTTATTCCGAGGGGCTAGTGTGGTCCTTTGACTTTGGTTAGGGCATAGGAACATGGGAAGCAAATGTTTGCCCATGCTTATCACAAGATTCCCCCCGGTTTAGCCGACGCGGGAGTTTCCACCTAAAAGTCAGCTCGAGCCGAAATATAGGTATAGGTGGAAGGTCACAAATGGGACCTAGCTATTGCATCTCCCAACCCAACATCACACATACATACACATTTTAGGTCCACATGCACGAGTTGGGTGGGTTCCGGACCCCCGAAGCACGGTCTACGGCGAAACCCTAGCCCGCTGCCCACGCGCGGTCTACCCCCCTAGATTTCTCCAGACGGCGTTATTCCGAGGGGCTAGTGTGGTCCTTTGACTTTGGTTAGGGCATAGGAACATGGGAAGCAAAGGTTTGCCCATGCTTATCACAAGATTCCCCCCGGTTTAGCCGACGCGGGAGTTTCCACCTAAAAGTCAGCTCGAGCCGAAATATAGGTACAGGTGGAAGGTCACACATGGGACCTAGCTATTGCATCTCCCAACCCAACATCACACATACATACACATTTTAGGTCCACATGCACGAGTTGGGTGGGTTCCGGACCCCCGAAGCACGGTCTACGGCGAAACCCTAGCCCGCTGCCCACGCGCGGTCTACCCCCCTAGATTTCTCCGGACGGCGTTATTCCGGGGGGCTATTGTGGTCCTTTGACTTTGGTTAGGGCATAGGAACATGGGAAGCAAAGGTTTGCCCATGCTTATCACAAGATTCCCCCCGGTTTAGCCGACGCGGGAGTTTCCACCTAAAAGTAATCTCGAGCCAAAATATAGGTACAGGTGGAAGGTCACACATGGGACCTAGCTATTGCATCTCCCAACCCAACATCACACATACATACACATTTTAGGTCCACATGCACGAGTTGGGTGGGTTCCGGACCCCCGAAGCACGGTCTACGGCGAAACCCTAGCCCGCTGCCCACGCGCGGTCTACCCCCCTAGATTTCTCCGGACGGCATTATTCCGTGGGGCTAGTGTGGTCCTTTGACTTTGGTTAGGGCATAGGAACATGGGAAGCAAAGGTTTGCCCATGCTTATCACAAGATTCCCCCCGGTTTAGCCGACGCGGGAGTTTCCACCTAAAAGTCAGCTCGAGCCGAAATATAGGTACAGGTTGAAGGTCACACATGGGACCTAGCTATTGCATCTCCCAACCCAACATCACACATACATACACATTTTAGGTCCACATGCACGAGTTGGGTGGGTTTCGGACCCCCGAAGCACGGTCTACGGCGAAACCCTAGCCCGCTGCCCACGCGCGGTCTACCCCCCTAGATTTCTCCGGACGGCGTTATTCCGAGGGGCTAGTGTGGTCCTTTGACTTTGGTTAGGGCATAGGAACATGGGAAGCAAAGGTTTGCCCATGCTTATCACAAGATTCCCCCCGGTTTAGCCGACGCGGGAGTTTCCACCTAAAAGTCAGCTCGAGCCGAAATATAGGTACAGGTGGAAGGTCACACATGGGACCTAGCTATTGCATCTCCCAACCCAACATCACACATACATACACATTTTAGGTCCACATGCATGAGTTGGGTTGGTTCCGGACCCCCGAAGCACGGTCTACGGCGAAACCCTAGCCCGCTGCCCACGCGCGGTCTACCCCCCTAAATTTCTCCGGACGGCGTTATTCCGAGGGGCTAGTGTGGTCCTTTGACTTTGGTTAGGGCATAGGAACATGGGAAGCAAAGGTTTGCCCATGCTTATCACAAGATTCCCCCCGGTTTAGCCGACGCGGGAGTTTCCACCTAAAAGTCAGCTCGAGCCGAAATATAGGTACAGGTGGAAGGTCACACATGGGACCTAGCTATTGCATCTCCCAACCCAACATCACACATACATACACATTTTAGGTCCACATGCACGAGTTGGGTGGGTTCCGGACCCCCGAAGCACGGTCTACGGCGAAACCCTAGCCCGCTGCCCACGCGCGGTCTACCCCCCTAGATTTCTCTGGACGGCGTTATTCCGAGGGGCTAGAGTGGTCCTTTGACTTTGGTTAGGGCATAGGAACATGGGAAGCAAAGGTTTGCCCATGCTTATCACAAGATTCCCCCCGGTTTAGCCGACGCGGGAGTTTCCACCTAAAAGTCAGCTCGAGCCGAAATATAGGTACAGGTGGAAGGTCACACATGGGACCTAGCTATTGCATCTCCCAACCCAACATCACACATACATACACATTTTAGGTCCACATGCATGAGTTGGGTGGGTTCCGGACCCCCGAAGCACGGTCTACGGCGAAACCCTAGCCCGCTGCCCACGCGCGGTCTATCCCCCTAGATTTCTCCGGACGGCGTTATTCCGGGGGGCTACTGTGGTCCTTTGACTTGTTGAGCTGCTTGCCACGGCGTATCGATGCTCCTTTTATAGGCAGAGTGTCTTGTTTTCCCGCCCTTTTCCTTCCGCCCATTTCTTCCCGCCCATTTCTTCCCGCCCTTTTCCTCCCGCCCTTTTCTTTCGCCCTCTTCTTCCTGCCCGTTTCCTCCCACGGAAAGTAATGCATGTAGTTTAGAAGGAAAAAAGTAAATTATTATATATTCAGGAATTTTCCGGGGACATATTGTTCACAAAAAGGGGTAAAATAGCATGTGATATAACACTACCGTGTTTATACACACGGCAAAGCCTTGGCCCCACGATAGTATTTTGGCGCCAACGTTCTGGTGGGAACCGGACGGTGTGGCGCCAAAGTTCTCAAAAGTGTGCTGTTGCCAGTTGTTTGCCGTGTGCCACTATGGTCTCTGCCGTGCTCGCTCAGTTTGCCGTGTGTCCGTTTTCCCTTTCCCCGTGGCCAATTGTCTGCCGTGTGTCCGAGATGTCTTCCCCCGTGGCCAGATGGTCTGCCGTGTGCCACGCTGGCCCGGATCACGGCAGACATAGCCTCTACCGTGTCCCTGTCCATCCTGGCACACGGCAGAGCATCTGGACACGACAGCGGCTTGTTTTCCTGTAGTGAAACATCCTCTGCTCTCTGTTACTTGCCATGTACTTCCCCTATCCCATAATATAAGATGTCATTTCAACCAATTAAACCATAGTTTGGTTCTAATAACATCTTACATTATGGGTCAGAGGGAGTACATTATATTTTTTCCATGTTTAGGAAGAAAAGCTCCACATATCAAAGCAACTTCCAACACAGAGTTTATTCTAGTTTTCTGTTGGTTTTGGTATTTGGTTTAGGAGCTCATAAGTTGGAGCCTTCTCTTCTATGGGAAATAGTGGCTTACCACCGGTGGTAGCTACACACCATCATCCCACCATTGGATCATTTATAGGGAGTATGAATTTCACCACCGGGATCACAAAATCTCACTGATGGAATTAAACGGCGGTTGCATGCGCACCACATGCAATCACCTGCTCAAGTGACCACACCAAGTGACCTGCCGCTCCATCCACCCAAGAGTGCCTCGTACACAAGCCTACTACCTGAACCTTGAAACACGTCCAACCCAAACCACCACGCGATGCAACCTGTGCATCTAACCTGCTCAATGCACCTCAACCATTCGTATGAAGATACAACCCGGTGGTGTTATTAGCTTGCCTTCATCCCCTCGCATGCTACCTCGTAGGATATAATTTTTTTATCACAGGCAAAAACACACACCAAATTACACATCCATTTGGATACATACACATCTTGAGGGTTAGCACTAGCCATTTTTATGGCTCGCCGAGACACAATTTTTAGTTGTGGACGGCGATCTACCAAGTCGATGTGCGGTGTACTTTGGATGAATAACCCGCCCCGTAAATGGCTCCTTATTTGTAGACACAAGCAATGTAGTAGTTACACGCAGACCAAACCAAGAAATTCCGCCAAAACTAAAACAGCAACAAGGTGTAGCAACGACGATCGCTTGGATGGCGTGTCTAGCAGGCTTGTTTGGAAGGTGAGTCTAGGACGTGATTCTCATCCATGCATGCACCATGCGGCTGAGCAAAACAACCATTTGCTGAGCAAAACAACCATGCGACATAGCCACTCCAAGTGACCTGCTGCCATAGCCTGGTAGCACAACCATGCATGCATTGGAACAAACGGAGATTCCTTCGTTAGAACATGCAAAACTCGTACTCTCTTCATCTCTAGCGCTAGAAATTGCATGGTCTTGAGAATCCAATGACGCATGGTGCATGCATAGATACCACCGGTGGTAGCAAATCCGCGTTGTCTCTTCTATAGGTAATTCTAGCAAAACAAATGGTTCAGTTTTGGCGATAGCGATTCACTGCTTGAGGTGATATCGCGAGCATCACAATGGCCACATGGAAGTTCAGTATTGTGGATGGCCATTCAGAATGGTTTGTTGGTTGCTTGGTTAGTCTACCATCCTGTGATGGTTACTACCTACTACTAGTAATGTTGCACGTGCAAAGCACGTATGTACTTATGCTTACAAATCTAGAGTACATTTTTATATTTTCTTAGATAATTTTTAGATAATAATATGCATCTCTTAATTAATAATAAAGAAAATATTTATGTGAATAGATAATTTTAAGTAAGAAAAATAATCATGTTTCTGCGATTGTCTTTTTTACGGATTTTTGTCCATTTCTTCCATGGGTAATATTTGATATGTTTGTATGCGGTGTTTCTTACTCAAAACAACTTTCATTGGCAAAATAAATAAAGGCACTGCTAAGGATCCACTCCCTTATATTGGTCTCCCGATATAAGGTTTCAAATTATAGCAAAGAATTTTCTCATTAAACTATGCTTTAATGACCCATTCAATTCTGTGATTAATGTGAGGACCTAAAGCAATGGGGCATGCTCATTTTCTTCGCATATGCAGTTTTCGTTTGCATGCCATAGTAAAAAAAATTCATCTAAAATGGTAAGGATCTTTGTCCATTACTTCTCTTGACGAAATTTTGGTCCATTTGTTCCTTATAAAACAAATTTACTTTGGCAAAATAAATAGGGGCACTGCTAGGGATCCGATCCTGATATTGGTCTCCCGATATAAGGTCCCAAATTATAGCCCAGATTTTCTCCTTTTAAACTATCTTTTAACTACCGTGAGATAATTACTGCATGCATAGCGCCTCCTCTAATTCCCCTAATTTAAGGGGTATTAATTGGTAATTGATGGTAGGCTGACAATGTTTTACCATGAAATATGAGTACTACGTGAACCGTTGGATGTAGTATTAGACGGTCAAGATCTTTTGGATCACCACCCTCTGTGCCTTTTTATATTGGTATATAGATGAATGCTTTAATTGGTCAGTGATAGACATGTCCTTTGTTTGGTCTGGCAGTGTTAGAATATTTGTCCTTTAATAACGCAAACAGTGCATGCATTTTTTTATTTGAGATCTGTACTTCGGGCTTCTAGTGCACACATAATATGCTGTTCTTATAACTGCAGTTAATTTAGCTTGTTTTACAGTAGTAGCATTATCAGTTCTTATTTTTTTATCAATGCAAATCATTTCCTGCAGTCATAGCTTCCTAATTCTGTGTGGTATTCGCTGGACTACTATTGTGTGTGGAGCTATCAACAGGGGTATAATCCATTTTTTGTTCTTTATGCAGTCTGGATACATCTCTGCTTAATATCATTGTGTGCATTTTCTATTATATATGATCTTTTCACCAAAACTTCATTGATAGTTTGGGAGGCATAAATTGTTTACATAATGATCACACATTGTCCCTTATTGAAACATGCGCTGGTCCTCCTGTACATTCACATGTGACTGTTAGTGTGCAATGCAGGTTCTAAATGCTATTTCACTGATCAATTTTTAGAAGCATAAACTGCTTTTGAAATCTCCTGTCGATTTATGCCGCTTAGAAATCCAGGCAAAGTAGTTCATGCAATATGACATGACTTGTTACAGAACTAGAGGATTATGTAGGCTTTTCCCAAGGTAGGAGAAGACTCACACACTTGCTGGACACAAGAATGAACTAAATATAGGAACACACAGAGTTTGACACCTCACACAACTTGTGTCTTTCTCTTGTTGTCACTCAACAAATGCAGCTGATTGCATGGCCTTTTAAAAGGAAACATGCACATACACTCACGTTAAGCCACACACCGTCTTGATCCGATTTACACTCATCGTTAGCTACACGCAAGCGTATTAACTTGAGTCACTCTCAAGTCTGCAGAATACCACAACGGAACATGACACACGATCTCAACTAAATGCGTCCGCTTCTGCCTGCATGTTGATCTGCACGCGCGACTCGCATCTTGGACTCCACGTAGTTATGCATATGCTGCTAACACATACACTCAATCTTCATGCTCTTATCTTAATCAGCTAGCCAACTACTTAACTAGCATGCACACACATAACCTCATTTTCATGTGAGTAGACATATCCTGATTATCAAGCATGTGTTTATCCATGGTTAGTTATATTCCGAGCTGTCTTCTGTTAGGTCAAGAGACTTTGAGGTTACTTATTGAGGATGAGAGTGGTGACTGTGATTTGGAAATTATAAATAATGTTTTTTGCCCATGTTTATGCCTCTGCTGCTCATTTTGAGGTGTTTGTGCGGCACCTTATCTATAGCTCATCATTTTGTTGATATTATGCTTGATGCATCTTTGTGCAAAAATAGTCATCTACCTGTGTTTCTTAGAACTCTTGTTAGCAACATTTTTGTCACATGTGTTTGCCTCACTTTGTTCGTTGTATTTGTGACTTCATTTTGTAGTTCCAGAAAAGAATAGCTTCAACAACAGCATCTCAGAGCATCACGTATGCGTGGCTTTACCATGGGACTACGAAATCTTGCATGATGACGCCAATTAGGTGCATGTATTCTAGATTTGTGGTATATACCACATTACCGTATCATTCATGTAGACCTTCATGCAAACCCTTTTGTGATTGTGATGTTAGTAGATCTGTCGAAAAATTTCAGGTAGGGACAGTGCGTAAAATGTCAGCATTTGAATTCGATTTATGAAGGATCGGCTATGAATTTGTTATGTGCTCTTTATAGTGGGATATACAAAGCTTCCAAAAGAATATAACAACAAATGTTGCTGTATCAATTTCACATGCCATGTCATTTTAAATATGCCCCACTGCGAGTTTAGCATCGTAATTTTTTTCTGGAATGCTGCATGTTGATGGGAGGAAATAGCAGATCACACCATTTGTTGGGACATATTTTGCACATAACAACAATTGTTGGTTTTTGTTGCACAAAACACCAATGTTTTCCGTATTTGTTGCGCAAATCAAAAATAACATAGTTAAACAATTTAACCCTGAAATAATGCATGTCTAATGGCTTCCTCAACCTCTTTTTTGTTTTCTTTCCTTTCTTTATTTTTGGTTTCCTTTTTTAAAAAGGTTTAGAATTTTAAATTTGATCATGATTTCAAAAAATGTTCATGTTTTTCAAAAAATCTTCCTTTTTAAAAAAGCTTCATGCCATATAAAATTTGTTCATGAATTAGTTTTTTGGTTCATGGTTTTTTTAAGTGGTCCATGATTTTTTTTAAATGTTTAAGATTTTTCAAAAAATTGTTATTGATTTTTGAAAAATGTTTATGATTTTCTAAAAAAAATATTAGTACTGAAAAGTGGTTCATTATTTTTTGAAAAAATCTTCATGATTTATATATTTTTTTCATAAATTTTGGTAACCGAATCAGATTTTTGAAATTTTGTTCATGAATTTTTAATTAATTTATTATTTTTTTAAATTTGTTCATGATTTTTGAAAAGCTTCATGAATATTTGTGATCAAAGAGCACCATTAGCCAAGTACGCCCTGCTAGTGGGTCCTATGAGCTTAATTTAGGGTTAAATTGATTAACAACCATTTTTGTGTTTTGCGTAACAATTACGGAAAATATTAGTGTTTTGTGCAACAAAAATCAATAGTTGTGGTTCTGTGCAAAATATGCCCCAACAAATGGTGTGATCTGCTATTTCCTCTATCTATGGACTTATTACACCTAACTAGCAAAATACCCGTGCGTTGCTACGGACACAAAACCACACATGACAAAATTATGCTCAATAGGGTGGGAAGCAAGCTCATGTGCGTTGGCATAGAAAAATTACCCGTGCATTACAACGAGCGAGTGGTGGCAATGAAGATTAAGTGTGTTTTTACCTCCTCATGATGTATAAATTGACGGCCTTCTTGTCGCATAAAACGATGTGACAAAATAGACCCATTACCCTAGATCTAGCGGTCCGCCTCCACTCCACCCATCAAGCGCCCAACCTCTCCCCTAGCTAGCCTCCTACTTCTCATGTACCCAACTATTTAAGCATATAGAAATGCATGAGCCACCTGCTAGATCAAGGCGCGCCCTGCAATACAAGCGTATCTACACCCTCGAATATGCTTCAGTGTTGTTAACCATATAAACAACAACTTTAGGGTAACAATGTGTTAGAATTCACGATGTTCGCAATTTACTTTACATTGCGAACCTGCTCATTTGTAACTTGTAAGCACGCGCAAGACTCTCAAACTATTGTTACTGATTTGGAAACTTAGTTATCTACAAAAATCAGCTTTTAGTCAACCTGAATATTTGATAGATAAAAATTGCATCCAAATGCACAAGTATGATGAAACCGATTAAAGAAAACAGGAGAGCTGACGTACCAGAGTCTTACCTTTGATTGCTTCTGATTGACCACTGCCTAAATGTTCACTATAGTTTGCAGCAAGTGCTCACTCAGAAATTCAGAATCCTGGCCATCACTTCCACGTGCCGCGTATGCTACCTGATGTGCAAGTGCGATGAACTCGGCAGGCGGCAGCCCTGGCGAAGACAGCGCATACGCGGACCTGGAACTCGTATCCTCAATCATCCGGTGATCCTACCCTGACGGGGCAACGAAACTTCACTCGTATCAGACGGTATGAAGACTGGCATTTTGTCGAGCATCTAGCGCGCGTGCAGTGACCTGGAGAGGTGAAGCTCAATTGCTTAAATAGTTGTATTTCTGGACATGCGAGGACCTCCGGCCCTCCGCGGAGGCCTTCTTCAATCTCCCGTTGGCCCCGTCTCCCCCACCTCTGTATCTTTGTATCGTTGTATGCATCAAACCCAGCAACATACAAATATTAATCAATGCAAAAAAGCAAGATAGCTATGAACTGTCCAACAAAAAAGTAAGGCGCGAACAATCAGCTCCCATCGATACCCACCGCCACTGGCAAGACCGCAAGAGATGGGAGGGACTGCAAGGGCAAGCAGGGCTGCGAGCTGGAGATGGTTGGGCGGCTGCATCCTGATCTTGTCGCGGGGGCCGGAGAGATGCATGACATGGCCGACTGAACGCTCGTCGACCTCCTTGCCTCCCAGCGCTGAACGCTCTTGGTCTGTGTGTGTCCGCCCTCGGGTTCCTTCGGCGACGACGCGCCTGTCAGCGGATACGTACTCGACCTTCGTTTGCGTGTCGGCGCCGGCCTCCTTGCCTCCGGTCACCGAACGCTCCTGGTGTGCCTGTCCACCTGCAGATCCTTCGGCGGCGGCGCCCAAAAAAACTGATAGCAAACAATCTCGATTTCAGGCCTGCCTTCCTGGTCGCCGTCTTCTTCCTTGGTATTGTCCCCATCGCGATTCGATTCATCTCCCTCCGGAAAGCACATCGACCAGTCTCCCTTGCGGCTGGTTCATCCGGGAAGCGGTAGGCCCTTGCCCGTCGTCCAAGGCGAGCAGGACGGGATCGGGGCAGAGTTGCTGGCGGCATAGACGGCCGGATTTCTGACAGCGGTGACTCGGAGCAGTGCTTCGAGGAAGAGAGCAGGTCAGGGATGGCAGGTCATAGCAAGAGAGGCTCGGGGGAGGAGTTTCTGCCGGCGTCGATGGCCGGGTTTCCTGTGACAACGCGATGCCCACTCTCGGCGCATGGCGGGGAGTTGCATCCAGTCGCGGCGGCGAGGACTCTTCCAGGGATGCAGAGATGTCGATGGCGTTTAGAATTCGTTGCGAACATGATGCAGACTCACGCGCGGACGCACCGGAGGTTGGATTGAAACGGACGAGGCCGGACGAAAGCGTATTTTAGGTGGATTGAAAGCGTATTTGCGAGCCACGGACCATACCTCTAGCAATATTATTAGTAGTGATTTCTTACGTGTGAGTTTTTTTTATCCCTAACCTGTTCTCTACCTCTTGTTTATTCTAGAATTACCATATTTATCATGGAACAACTTTTAGGAAATGCTTTGCACCCATCATAAGGCTAAATTTTGAGTGACAAACCATTGAACCTAGAGAGATTAGCACATGTTCATTTGCCGAGCCGCCACAAACCTCCTAGGAGCCCCCAAATTGGGACACGATTGGTATTGCCACGGTACGTCGAAGAGTCGACGCATAATAAAGCGGCGAGCGCTTAGCTTTTCCCCCTCCTTCCGTGAATAACGTGAGCGGCTGTGGGCTGAATCCTGATATGTCGTCTTTGGAGTTTGGACAAACGCGTGGGTGACTTTCCTGACTCGGCGTTTCACGCTAGGGCGCGCTATAAGCCTATAATTCCGATGTTGCTGACTCGGCGTTGCATCCTAGGGCGCTAAGGTTAAATCCGATTTCCTGCTCTTTAATTTTTTTTAGTGAAATTCACTTTTAAGTTGTCTATTTGTTATTAATATTATCCAATTAAATGAAGGAAACGTATACCACATGGCGTGACAAATTGTGTAAACATTCGAGGTCACCATCAATGATCTTGTTCATACTTCTCATGTCCATCTGTTCCATTCTTTGTCATCGTTCTGAAATTTTTGAACTCCATTCAGCACTTCACACCTTGCTTACTAGACACACATATGAAATTGAAGGTTCAAAGCTTTTAAAAGGGCTAATCAAAACCAATTTCACTTCACATGATAATTAATGTCACAAACGTATAACTAGGAGTCAAAAACTAAAAAGTAAAATTTGCTCTTATCTTTTTTATGTTTAAGTACATGCCCTTAGGTATTACAACTCTTGATGAACTCGTTTGTAATTGAAAAAGAAAACAAAAGAAAAAAATCCACGGATCTATGATATTATCTATAACTCACGCAAAAAACTATTGTAGAACTAAAAGTGTGGGTTATTACAAGGTAGAGATAGTGGCAAACAAATTGCATAACATCAGAGGTCAAAAAGATCAAGCTCAACTTGGCCACAGCCCACAGCTGTGACATTTTTTTTTCGAAAAGGAGACGGCCCCGGTCTCTGCATCGATAGATGCATATGGCCCTGTGGCATACCTTTAATAAGTGACTAAGTGGTGCCAAGAGTTTATGACTTCTCAAACTCTTCGCATCCCTCGGCACCGATCCTTGTGAAAGCTGCCATGAGGCTGGGCACCACACTGGCAAGCGCAAGCTTTAACCCGGCTGAGCACGGCTGTTGCCTGCTCGCTTCGGTGGCATAGGCATCACCAACAACGCATCCCTTCAGCCATGAGTCGCATTGCCGGAGCACAAACTTTCCCTGCCGGCGGAAGTGGCCCTTGACAAATTCTTCAAATCCCATAGGCGGCTGACGCAACACATGGAGTATGGTCCGGAAGCTGAGCAGGTAAGCATTCTCATTGTAGGGCAGCGCATTGCGACGACCCTCTGGTTTGCCGACTAGGGTCTCATATCCAGCCTCGTTGTAGTATGGTTGCTCGTTGAGGATGAGGCCTTGGATGGAGATAGCAACTTGGAGGAGGCTCGACGTCCCTAATGACCAGAGCTCGGTGCCCTCACCATCAAACGTGTTTAGCAGACTGAGGCACACGGTACCAGACTCGTAGAGGTTTGGATTGAGGCGTAGCCCGAAGGAGTGGTAATACACTTGGGGTGGCTCAGCCGGGTAGGACGATGGTAGCTGCAAGTCGAAGAAGAAGAGTCCGTGATGGTATGGTGTCTCGCTCGCGCCCACCATCACCACCCTGAGCAGGTCCATGCGGTCCCTCAAACACTCGTACGTAGATAGTTTCTGCACAAAAAATTATTATACTATTTATTTCAGAATCATGGACTATGCATTAATCGTGTACTCATACCTGGTAAGTCGTTCTCTAGAACTTTCCATTCCTTTTGCACTGCCTTGGCCCAATTTTTCCTACGGCTACCGCCCTGCATTTCATTAGAAAGAGAGTTGGTACTCCATTCATTGACTACTATGATCTTTTAGTTTTTTTAAAAAAAATACATAATGTATCTAGACGTATTTTAGTGTATAGAATTATTAATTTTAATTCGTATCTAGTCCACATATAATTAATACTATATATAAAGGCAAAGCAGTTTAGAGACCTCTCAGCGTTTTGGACCAAAGTTACTGTAGATGTGCAATTTTGACCAATCATTTGCTGCCACATCCATTCTTTACTATTCATACTAGGCCACCTATGGTGGTCCTTATTATTTTATTTCATTTGCTTGCGTCTTCAATCGTTTGGTGGCTGCCCAGGGTGTTGTTGCTTCATACAGCTTGGTCATGTATTCAAAGCAGCCGGCTCTCAGCACCCCATGTTCAGATTAATGTTTAAACTTGCGACGAACAGTTTGCTGTAGCATTCACTGCAGTAATTTTTATCATTGACTTTTTTACAGTATTTTCGGTACGTCACTGACTATGCAAGCAATAGTTTCGCGGCGGTAATTACTCAACAATACTTCAATGAAGATGCATAATTCTAGCAATACTATTTCTTAAAAAATGTCGTTGATTCTATTTTTAAATAGTTTCCCAGTAAACTATGCCAATAATTTTGATCCAACGGCTACAACAATACCGACAAACAGTCCGCGGTAGCATCCACGACCAAAAAATTTCATTTATTTTTTATAGTAGTTTTTCGATACACCACGAACTATGCGAGCTATAGTATTTTTACCAATGATTTTTTACCAGTAATTTTTTTGTACAAATCTTCACCTCAAAACAGTAATTTTACGAAGGATGCATAATATCGCAATAATACTATATATAAAGGCAAAGCAGTTTAGAGACCTCTCAGCGTTTTGGACCCAAGTTATTGTAGATGTGTAATTTTGACCAATCATTTGCTGCCACATCCATTCTTTACTATTCATACTATGCCACCTACAGTGGTCCTTATTATTTTATTTCATTTGCTTGCGTCTTCAATCGTTTGGTGGCTGCCCAGGGTGTTGTTGCTTCATACAGCTTGGTCATGTATTCAAAGCAGCCGGCTCTCAGCACCCCATGTTCAGATTAATGTTTAAACTTGCGACGAACAGTTCGCTGTAGCATTCACTGCAGTAATTTTTATCATTGACTTTTTTACAGTATTTTCGGTACATCACTGACTATGCAAGCAATAGTTTCGCGGCGGTAATTACTCAACAATGCTTCAATGACGATGCATAATTCTAGCAATATTATTTCTTAAAAAATGTCGTTGATTCTATTTTTAAATAGTTTCCCAGTAAACTATGACAATAATTTTGATCCAACGGCTACAACCATACCGACAAACAGTCCGCGGTAGCATCCACGACCAAAAAAATTTCATTTATTTTTTATAGTAGTTTTTTGATACACCACGAACTATGCGAGCTATAGTATTTTTACCAATGATTTTTTACCAGTAATTTTTTTGTACAAATCTTCACCTCAAAACAGTAATTTCACGAAGGATGCATAATATCGCAATAACATCTATTAAAAAGTGACATTGATTCTGTTTTTAAATAGTTTCCCGGTAAACTTAGACCAATGATTTACCAGTAATTTTAGTGCACACTACAATAATTTCCCCTGTGATCTTCTCAACTGTAATCTTCAATGCTACGCAGTTCTCCGGTGGTAATTTTTCAACCGTACTTCTTCATAGTTTGTTTGACACGACCTTCGATGTCAACAATAATTCGCTGACAGTAATTACTCAACGGTAGTTCTTCAAGGACACACAATATCTTGACGGCAATTTCTCAGCAATATTCCTTTAACTGTTCACAAAAGGTAATCTCTATCTATAATTCTCCAACGGTAACTATCTTCCCATAAACTAGCTTTGGGGTTCACCTACAGTAATTTCAACCAACGAAGTAATCCACTATTCATGGCCTCCTTTATCTGACAAATTGAATAATTTTACAATGTTAATTCCTCAACAACTATTTCTTGACAATAGTTCACGATCCTCCTACGGGCGTACTCTATTATTCATCGGCTATTTTACCCAATCTCTTTTATTCAATAAAATGCCGCTATCTTATTTTACTGAAAGTCTTCCACTAATTTTTTCAATGTTAATTCCTCACCAACTATTTCTTGACAATAGTTCATGACCATCCTACACGCGTACTGCATTCTTCACGTTCTTCTATAACGACTATGGTAATAAAAATACTCCACCATTTGCCACCTCTTTTAACCGACGAAATACTATCACCCTCTCTACGGCTCTAAAAAAACTTGCTCCACCTGTTGCCTCTTTAAGCTAGCACGCCTCTTTTATCTGATAAAATGCCACTAACTTCTTCTACCGACCACCTCCACTAATTTTACAATGCTAATTTCTCAACAACTATTTTTTACTATAGTTTAAGATCGTCATACGGATGTTTTTCACTATTCATGGCCTAATTTCCCTAGGAAAAATACTACGACCTTTTTTCCATGAAAACAAAAATACTTCACGTTCAGCACATCTTTTATCCGAAAAAATACTACCGCCTTCCCTACGACTCTTGGAAAAACTTGCTTCGTCGCATGTCGCCCCTTTGAGATAGCGTGCATTGTCCTCACTCGAGGCAAGACGATTGCAATGTAGTGCTATCGCCATACTATCCTCTCTTTTTCCATTGCCTCATGATAACCCATCTGTAATACTTCTCTTTTCATTGGCGCGGCGTGGCGCCGCGCCAAGCTTCCTAGTAGTGAAATATTATAACAGAGGCAAAACTAGTTAACAAATAAATGTCGTCATAGTTAAGAAGATGGGTTCTAGGGATAGACAAAATCCACATCTGTACTGTGCATGTAAACTGCTTTTCACTCTAACCTTGCATACCCACAATTGTTCATCTTCTAAATATTAAGTATTACCTGGTCTGCATCGTCAAGGTAATGGTGATCCTCGGGGGTGATCTGCAATACATCGAAACGTGGGAAGCTGAACGATTCGTCACAGGCATCAGTAGCCTTCATCCCATCCTTGACAAAATCGTAGCACTTGACATTGACTGCAGAAACCAAAACGCTTGTTGCTGTCTCTGACGGGTCGTCGTTTTCGACATTGCGTAGTCGACTGGGTTCTGCAGATTATTAACCTAAATCAGACGTAGGATTATTACGCCTTTAGCACAAAAAGCCGTACCAATTGTTTGCTGAAGTGGACAGTGCTAGAATTTGCAAGGATATATATACACACCGTGCCGGCAGCATCCGGTTCTTGAGGTGCATCATCGATGCCGTCGTCCTCCACCCAGTCGCCCATTTCAGTCCACAAATCTTTGTAGTGCTTCTCTTCGACGACGGCGATCCCATGGGGCGACACCTGCGTCACGCTCAATCAAATCAACAACAGCTAATGGGCTGATCAGTAGAGAGTCAATAACACAAATACTGAACTTCCTTATCGAAAAAAATGTATAATAAACTTAATTGAAAAAAACATATATACTGAAGTTTTAGGTCCACGAAAAGGTAGCAGAAACATATATCCGCGTACCGTTGACAGGCTACCATCACCCCACTTGACTTGCACTTGTCCATCCGGAAGGTCAACAACACGCCCCGCCCAGGAAAGGTCACCAACGGCATTCTTCTTCTTCTTTCTGCTGTGTAAAGCCACACTGCCACCGTCGACCGTTGATCCAGGTTGTAGAATGCGGACAACAATATCTCCGTAGTAAGCAGAGTAGTGGTTTAGTTTGAGATCATATGCACTCACGGTATCAGTAGTGCACATCCCCGCCTTGCCGCGCCATGAGACGCAAACCGTCTGCTCCTTGCAGTCCACGCTCCTGACGATGCCCACACGCCTGCTTGTCGCGTCATCGTGGTCACCATTAGTATCAAAAGGCTTTTCAACAACGCATTTTCCTGGGAAGAGCTCTTGCTCATTCACTATATCAAAGGGGACGAGGGTCGCCGAAGGTATGCCATGTTGCATTGTGCCGTCCTGCCATAGCACGTCCACAGAGGTTCTCGTGTTGGCGACAGCCATGGGATACTCTACCTCCACATTATCGTCATCGGTTTTGGCTGAAGTAGGTTCTCGAAAGAAGCAGTGGTCAGCTACCCCCAACTGCAATTGGACGCGGCGCAGAAGAAGGTCATGTCATCAGCGTGCTGGTATGCTGGCGGAGCGGATGACTCGACGACCGCCTTGTCCGTGCCACAGTGCTTGGAGGCAATCCAGTAGACGAGAACGCCGGTCGTCTCCACCTTGATCACGGTGCCTGAGAGGCGATCAGGATTCCAGTTGCCCTTAAGCCACCGTGCCTCTTTAAAGAGGGAAGAACACGAGCTTTGGACGCTCTACCCCGGGTGGAATTCGCAGTTCATTTGAGCGCGGCGATATATGACGCTGCGGCCGGTTTCGTCATCCTCTTCCAGTAGAATCTCGGGGTCTGCGTTGGCAACCCTGCAGATAGCGCCATCGTCGAACAAGATGTCGACATCGACACACACCTCCACAACCCGGCCAAGCCACGGCCCGTACACGACGAAGTCGCCAAGGTTGAGGCTCCGGACGCGCCGTAGGCTAGACGGGGATACGCCTTTGATGACCCCAGTCGCTATGCCGCGGTTGTCGTGCTCGGCCAGGTCCAGCAGGGTGGTGACGCCGGTGACAATGCCGATCTGGCCGGCAATGTCGGACGCCGACCCGACCACCTGGCCGGGGTACAGGTGACTCCTGTCGAGCACCCTGATGTCCCCGGCCTTCTTATGCACAATGGAGTTGTCGATGAGGAGGATCTCGAACGTGTCGGCGGGGAGAGAGCTGCTGTTCACCGTGGCGTCCCGATTAACAAGCCCTTGACGAAGGATCCCGCGCCCGAAACTCACCAGGTCTTTCAAGTAAATATTCGACGATGCCGCGGCGACGACGTCCATCTTCGACTCTTAATCGATCTAGCTTGCTAGATAGACGTGACGATAATTAATCTCTCTACTGGTGTTGATCGCACACGATCGATGGAAGCTGTAGATATATACGTATATATAGTATGAACCAGCCGGGGGAGACTCGTATGCTAGACAAACACGGACTCCACTTCCTGTACACCTTTGCAAGAAAAAACGAAAAACAACATGCACCATCACACATAGAGAGGGAGAAACAAGGAAGGTTACTCTGAGAAATCATGAGAGATTGTTGCCTGATATAGGTAACAAACCCTATTTTTTCGAAATAGGGTCTCCTCCAGCCTCTGCATCAAAGCGATGCATACAGTCTTTTTAATATTATTTAATTAAACAACATATGATAAAAAGCCTTACATCGATCATACAAACCAGAGCTACCAAAAACAACACCAAACTAGTACAATGTAAGAGGCTAAACACGGGGCCGTGTGCCCCGATCACCGTGAACGCCAACTCCCCGACACAATCCAGAGATAGCGCCTTGAGCGCCTTGTCCAAAAGTCACATCATCCACCTTCCGCCAACCCATCTCTATGGTGAAAGACCGAAGCAAAGCCCCTCGCCAGACCAACCAGTGGCGGAGCTAGCTGCTTAATGCAGCCTAGGCAAAGCCTTTATAGTGTATTATTTTCCCAAATAAGCAAGCATATAAACACTAAGCAAGCTTACTTTCCTAAGGAAGATCACTAACTGAGCCCGGGCAGCTGCCCGAGGTCGCCGGGAGGTGGCTCTGCCACTGAGACCAACTATCGACGCCACCATGGTGTCAAACGGTGCTCCCGCCTTGCGCGAGTCCATCAAGGCACCTCAGTCACTGAGACTCTATTGCACCACGCCGCCGAGACCCGATAGCCTCGACGAGAAAGATGCACACCACTCCACCTCTTGCCTCCACCAACCAGTAACTGATCCAAAAATGATGACCCCAAGAGGGAGAGTGACACTAACGCACCGCCATCGTCCGATCCAGGAGACCTAGATCTATGGTTTCCCCTGAAGCAGCATGATTGAGTAGACGAAGACTCCATCGGTGATGCCTTCAACAAGGTAACGATGCCTAGGACACCGCCATCGCCCGCCGTGACCATGGTCAGAGCTCGATTTTCACCGGGAGCATTGTCATCCCAACTCGTTATAGAACTGGATGCGAAAGAACTGCAGCCAGCCGGCCGACCGACTCCGGCAGATAAGAAGGCCACCACCGCCATACTCGGGACCGCCATCCCAAGCGACCTAGTGCCGCATGACTAGCCTGGGATCCTCTGCGTGCCATCAAGTGACAACATGATGAAGAAGGGTTCGAAATTTCCATGCCCGTCTAGGGCCATCAGGGCCCAGATCGAGGCCCATGACCATCGCCACCACCTGCTGCCATCGTGCATCGCCAGGGATCCGCTGATAGTTGCCGGCTGAAAAACTGGATTACAAAGAGAAGTAGAAGAAATGCTAGGAGGAGTAGCTTAAGCAAGGCTAGCATCAGTGAGAGGGAGTGGCAGGAGAGGAGAAGAAGTGCTAGTGATTGATACGTCTCAAATGTATCTATAATTTTTGATGCTCCATGCTTGTTTTTACACCATTTGCCTTGTGTTTCGTTACACTTCGTGGCGTTTTTATGCGATTTCCAGAACTAACCTATGAAAACTCTTAGTTTAATCTTCTCTTCTCTTAAATTTAAGAAGGAGAAAGTGTTTGTTGGAAAAGAGTAAAAATTTATGTATGTTCCCAAGGTTTCTGCGCTTAAACCTCAACATGTTCTTAAAATTGGTAAGACTCTTAGTTCCACTAAGGGTGACTTGCAGGTTGAATCATCTTTGGGAACTTCCAAAGTGCCTACTGAGGTAAGTGATGCTTCATCACTTGATGTTACTTGATTCGCAATTTTCTGCGCCTAGCTCAAAGGCGTTAAAGAAAAGCACTCTTGGGAGATAACCCAATGTTTTATTTTTAGTACTTTTTCTTTTATTTGAGTCTTGGAAGTCATTACTACTGTAATGACCGCTCCTTATCCTTTTTATTTTATTGTTGTGCCAAGAGAAGCCTCTAATTCGAGTGAGGTAAAGATTTGGGGATGTTGCTGTCCTGAAACTGTTTTTGGTGCTGCACCGTAAAAATTCGTATAAATTCTCTGTTTATCTTTTGTACCTGCGATTTCTTGTACATATGCCCCAGGTTATATCCAAACTTTCGTTAGTTGAACACTTTTTGATTTGAGCAACAGAAAACCTCTCAAAAATTCGACCTTTGTTAGCTGTTCTGTTTTGACAGATTTCTGCCAATATTTGTGTTTCCCGCTTTATCGCTTTCTTTTGAGTTCTTTTGATCACGGAACTTTTGGGGAAGTTGCTACAGTAGTATATGCTATATATGTGGTGGTTTTGGGTTGAAACCTGAAGCAAAAATAGGTTGATTATATGTTATGCTACACTAATGTTGCTAATAGAATTGTGTTTAGTTTTGTATGAAGGAAGTTTTCAAGTGTAGGGATTGGAGAATGATGAGATGAGTTGAAGAATGGACAAAAGCTCAAGCTTGGGGATGCCCATGCATCACCCCAATAAATATCCAAGAAGTACAAGCGTCAAAGCTTGGGGATGCCCCCGAGGCACCCCTTCTTCATCGGCAAAAATCAGGTCACCTTTCAAGACACTATATTTTTATTGCTTCATGCACTATGTATTTTTCTTGGAGCGTCAGTTGTTTTAATTGTCTTAGTTAGTTTAGTTTTGTTTGCTGCAATAAATGGTTGGACCCCAACAAATTTCTTTTGGAGGAGATGTACTCGTTTTCATTTGCCAAGAACGCTCCAGTTTTCACTCTTATCAAAAATCGAGTGTTCTTCTTTTTCCGCTACTGCTTTTGGTTTTCGTTTTTGCCTTGATATGCGTTCAGACCTTGTCATATCTTTTCATCAAGGTGTATTTTTGCCTCTGATCTTTATTGGTTTTCATCAAAAGAGGTGTCTTAAAAAATTTCAAATGGTGTTGGAAAAGAGAAAAAGCTCTATGCAAAATAGTGGTACAAGAAGGAGCTTGTGTAGACTGCGGCTTAGGCTTTTTCATGTCATGCTTGATGTCTTTTTGATAGTATGCTTAGTGGTTTTGCTGTAGCATGACTTGTCTCAAATAACTGAGATTGCTTAATGAGCCTTTGAAAAAATCATGCGTTGTTTTTAATTATTTGGAAGCATTATTTTGGTTTTCTCCTTGATGCTTTACTTGGGTTGACTTGGCGCATGCTCACACATGTTAGACTCTTACAAAGTCGCCAATAGCCTTCATGATCATTTAGTTTTTGACTTTTGATGCCATCTTATGCTTCTTTTAATGTCGCTTTGTCGCTTTGCATGATTATGGCCATTATTGCTCTCTTAGTTGGTCGCTCCCAGTCTTTTGCTAGCCCTCGCCTTGTACTGAGTATGAGCTCTACTCGTGCATCCAACTCCTAAAAGCCAAAGTTTACCAAAGTGTCCACCATACATACCTACTAGCAATTTGCTATTCCAAGTAAATTTGACTTGCTTTTATTTTCTCTTCAAATTAAACTCTTACCAGTGTTATGCGAAAATTGGTCAGTAAAGCTCTCACGAACCGGAAGGCACACTTTACTTTTTCCTGTTCTTAAAAATTTGACATTGTGGTCTCTTATGTTGAGTTGTTATGCTTGCAAGTTGTAAGTTGGATTCTAGCCCAGCCATGCTGTCATGGGCAAGCTTTCAACATTGCACTTCTTATTTGAGTTGATATCGTGATCTTTTGTTTATGGATGCCCGTGTGTGAAATGAGTTGGGAATCTTGTGGGGATCATGGAGTTTGTATATGTGTTAGGGAAACGCCTGGACCGCCAATCTAAGCCATGCATAATTCATGGTGGAAATTTGCAGCATACCCATGATGGACATTCGACGACGCATCTCAAAATAAAAAGCTATACAAATGGTAAATAAAAGAGATATCGAGGTGTTCATTGTCTGCTTGTCCTGTCATTTTGATGTGGGCTTGTTCCATGTCATCGGGCACGGAGGTACCCCGTTGGCGGTTCTCGATGATACATATATACTTACAATGACAAGAGCCTTGCTTGGGACTCTAAGTAAAGTAGCACGAGGTTTGGGTACTCGTATTCATGGGACACGAGGTTTTCAACTTATGATTTGTCAAGCAGATGCATCATAATTGTTCTCGCATTAACTCTAACCATTCAAGATGCTTATGATGGGGGCAATGAGAGCTCAAAGCCGGTAAGTACCATAATTTTTGAAGGTCTATAAAACTTGAAATTACTGCTTCCCTCCGTGAAGGGCCTTTCTTTTACTTTTATGTTGAGTCACCACCTTCTTTCTTTATGCACCATAAGAGAGCATAGTTGTCATTCTTAGTATAATATGCATTGTCCCAAAGTTTTCATTGATTGATTCATATTGTTGGTTTCACTTGTTCTTAAATTATTTGTATCTAGTCGCACTCTTAAACTTGAAGGTGTCCTATACATTTATGTTTTGCTCTCTATGAAGGACAAGCTGAAAACCATTTGTATGTTTTTCCTTATGATTTGAACACACGTTTGACTTTCATTGTTTCATTTTCATGATCTTTTGTTTGTGTTCATTTATATGTTTACAACATGGTTGCTAAGTTTCTATTGTCAAGATTATATCTTTCATGCCCATATTTTAAGTTCTTATGATCCCAGCTCACAAATGCTTACATATATGATCAAGATTGTGTAGGTGCATGTCACCTCAAAAATTATTCTTTTGTTATCACTTACCTACTCGAGGACGAGCAGGAGTTAAGCTTGGGGATGCTTGATACGTCTCCAACGTATCTATAATTTTTGATGCTCCATGCTTGTTTTTATACCATTTGCCTACTGTTTTGTTACACTTCATGGCACTTTTATGTATTTTCCGGAACTAACCTATTAACAAGTCGCCACAGTGCCAGTTCCCTGTTTTCTGCTGTTTTTGTGTTTCAGAAATGATACACAGGAAATATTCTCGGAATTGGACGAAACAAGTTCCTGAAGTCTTATTTTCCCCGGAAGCTTCCAGAGATCCGAAGAGGAGACGGAGTGGGGCCACAAGGTGCCACACACCAGGGCGGCGCGGCCAGGCCCTGGGCCGCGCCCCCTATGTGTGACACCGCCTCGGTCCACCTCTGATGATGCCCCTTCGCCTATAAAGACCCCCCGACGGAAAAAAACCTAAGTACCCGATCAATTTTCTAGAACACATCGCGATCCGCCGCCGCCGTCGACCCGAAGATCGGGAGGGTCCAGAAGCTCTTCCCGGCACCCTGCCGGAGAGGGGAATCGCCACCGGAGGTCTTCTTCATCGCCATGCTTGCCTCCGGAGCGATGAGTGAGTAGTCTATATTGGACTATGGGTCCATAGCAGTAGCTAGATGGTTGTCTTCTCCACCATGTGCTTCATGTTTAGATCTCATGAGCTGCCCTACATGATTGAGATCACCGTTATGTAATTCTACATGTTTGGTTTGTTGGGATCCGATGAATATTGGTGTTATGATTGAGTTGCTATACTGAAATATATCTTATGTTATCTCTATGTTGTTTATGATCTTGCATGCTCTCCGTTGTTAGTAGCTATCCTGGCCAAGTAGTTGCTAGTGACTCCAAGAGGGGGTATTTATGCTCGATAGTGGGTTCATGCCTCTATTTAATCTGGGGAAGTGACAGAAACCTCTAAGGTTGTAGATATGATGTTGCTACTAGGGAGAAAACAACATTCATATGCTCAAGGGCATATGCTTTGTTTACATTACACACTTTGCTTAATGCAATTATCTGTTGTTCGCAACTTAATACTTGTGGAGTTCTCGGATTGATTCGCCACAAGTGGATTATTAGTCATAGATGCAGTTGGATGGCGGTCTATGTATTTTGTTGTAATGCCCAGAGTAAATCGCATAGTGATCTTCTTGACATATCACGTTTATCTTTATTCTATCAATTGCCCAACTGTAATTTGTTTACCCAGCATGTGTTATTTATCTTATGGAGAGACACCACTAGTGATCTGTGGACCCCGGTCCTATTTCCATCATATTGCTATCACCTGTTTACTTTACTCGCACTGTTTACTTTACTCGCATTCTTCTACTGTTTTCCACTCGATACGCTCATAACCTTTGTTTCAAGCAAACCGGTGAGATTGACAACCTCATCGCAAGTTGGGAGCAAAGTACTTGGTTGTGTTGTGTGCAGGTTTCGCGTTGCAGCTAGCAAGCAAAGCTTGGACGAGGCGCCATATATAAATTGTCCGAAGCTGTCGCAAACTAGCAAGCATCACCTACAGACGTATTGTCTGCTCTTCTCCTGATCGACAAACCTTGGTTTCTTAACTGAGGGAAAATCTGCTGCTATACTCATTATACCTTCATCTTGGGGTTCTCAACGGGCCGGTTATTTACTTCATCAACTTGGCACCATCAGGGATGCTGATACGTCTCAAACGTATCTATAATTTTTGATGCTCCATGCTTGTTTTTACACCATTTGCCTTGTGTTTCGTTACACTTCGTGGCATTTTTATGCGATTTCCGGAACTAACCTATCGACAAGATGCCACAGTGCCAGTTCCCTGTTTTCTACTGTTTTTGTGTTTCAGAAAAGTTACACAGGAAATATTCCCGAAATTGGACAAAACAAAAGCCGAACGTCCAGAAATTCACCGAAGCTTGCAGAGAACCGAAGAGGAGACAGAGTGGGGCCACGAGGGGCCCACACAATAGGGCGGCGCGGCCTGGCCCCTAGCCGCGCCCCCTACGTGTGAGGGCGCCCTGGCAGCCCCCTGACGACGCCCCTTCGCCTATATAAAGCCTCGGGACGGAAAACCCTAAAGGAGTGGGCAAAATTTCCAGAACAGTTCCGCAGCTCCGCCGCCACCACCGACGAATTTCGGGGGACAGAAGTCTCTGTTCCGGCGCCCTGCCGGGACAGGAAAGTGCCCTCGGAGCCATCTCCATTGGTCTCCATCGCCGTCTCCGCCGTCTCCATCGACCTCACCGCCATCTCCATCAACCTTGCTGTCTCCTATGATGAGGAGGGAGTAGTTCTCCCCTGGGGCTGAGGGCTCTACCGGTAGCTATGTGGTTCACCTCTCTCTCCCATGATGTGATCGTGAGCTTTGTATCTAGTTGAATTGGTAGATGTTATTATTCAGATATTATGCTACTCCTATGCTTTATTATTGTACTCTCCGGAGATACCTCATATCATGGTGTAAAGTTGACTAGTGTGTGCATCATGTGTATCTTTTTTGGTTAATGTCTCTATGAAATGTTGGTGTTTGTTGGAACCATCTAGTGCGTTCATGGTTATAGTGTGGGACAATCTAGTTTGGGTACATACGGACTTTGAGGAGTGCTTCGTAGCCCTACGCATGATTAGTGTTCGTTTTCCATTGGAGAATTGTTTTGAGTTGCATATTGATGATAGCATCTATTGGTTCAATTATGTTATATTTGTTGGGAGTGTGTCCACTAGTGAAAGTATGATCCCTAGGCCTTGTTTCCAAGCATTGCACACCGTTTACTTCCTGTTTTGTTACATGTTTGCTCGCAGCGATATTTATTTCAGATTACATTTGCTACTTATAATCATCACTACCACTTGTATTTCACTATCTCTTCGCCAAACTAGTGCACCTATACATCTGACAAGTGTATTGGGTGTGTTGGGGACACAAGAGACTTTCTGTATCGTAATTGCAGGGTTGCTTGAGAGGGATAGCTTTGACCTCTTCCTCCCTGAGTTCGATAAACCTTGGGTGATCCACTTAAGGGAAACTTGCTGCTGCTCTACAAACCTCTGCACTTGGAGGCCCAACACTGTCTACAAGAACAGACGCGTGCGTAGACATCAGTGATGCACCATGGCAGGTTTACCACAGAAGGACTGACCAGGAGAGGCAAGCAATGGCTGAGAGGCAAGCAGCTGAGGGAATGGTTGAACTAGGCACTGGCATTGTGTATGCTAGTGTACTAGGACTACCAGCTCCAACTGCCCCTGTCAAAGGTACTAACCCTGTAATGACTGAGCTTCCTCGCAGGATAGAAGGCATGCATCAAAGAGAATGCATACCAGGTGACAAGTGTTTAACTCGGCAAATGTCCTAGATGAAGGACTTAGGATCGGGGGAAAGGCGACGATGGATATTCCGGGAGCGAGATGGCACACGATGTACCTAGGTTCACGTCCCCGCGGTGGAGGATCACGTCCTGCTAGCAATCTATTATATGATCACATTTATGCTTACAGGGAGCCGCCATAGGCGGAGTTGTCTATGTCTAATCTCTGTCCAGTTTAAGATCTGTAATCTATGAGATATCTCTCTAGGGGCGCCCCTGCTTGGCTTTATATATGCAATCGGGCTAGAGTTTATAAGTGTCCTAGTTGAATACATATTGGAATTGCCTGTCTTTGTCTCCAAGTCGATCTTGTCGAGTCCTTGTACTTCTCTACTTTCACAATGGGCCGAACCCGGTATACTAATCTGTGGGTACCCGAAGGGCATGCCCACGTCAGTAGCCCTTGAGATTCTACTCGAGTTGCAGACTCGGGTTGAGTCTCCAAACTTCAATCTTTGACTTCTTCAATCTTCGACTTCTTCAATCTTTGACTTCTTCAAACTTTGACTTCCTGAAATCTTTGATTTCTTCAATCTTCGAATTCATATATCTTGGTTGGCTAATGCAATGGCCAAAATCGTCGAGTTCTTGAATCCGCTCTCCCGATGGGAGTGAAATATCAAGTTTATTTTTGGTGCTTGCCACCGATAATGGACTCGAAATTTTCTTCCTTGTTCCTTCATTCATTATCTTCTCAAAGTAATTCTTCATTGGGTGCGCGACCAGCGCTTCCGGTGGGAGTAGCCGCAGAGGCTATGGTCAGGTACCTGTAGTCGATCATAGGCTCCAATTTTCTTCCTCTTCATCTCTTCCTTTCTCAAATCTTCTTTTTCTTCATCTCTTTTTGTCGAACTCTTTCTCAAAATTTTCTTTCTATCGGGTACCTGTAGTCGATCATAGGCTGTTTCCTCCATCGTTCCTTTTAATGTTCAGTTTCAGCAGGTCTACTTGACTCTTTGTGTTCCCAAATCCCCTGAGCCACCCTTTCATCTCCTCATCTCACCGTGCTCCTTCCCGTTGTCATCGTACCTGCAGGACCCCTCAGGCCTTGTTTACTTCTAGGGTATTTGAGGGGATGGGAGGATATTAATTCGTATCCTGGAATTTCCCTGTTTACTAGTCCGGGTTTTGAGGGGATAATCCCGGGATATCCCCACAAATCCCCTCCACTCTAGTGTATTTTTGGCTAGATTAAAAACTCTCCATCATGGTAGAGTATTTTTGGGGAAGGGTATTTGAGGGAATTTGAGGGTATTGGGTGAACACCAAATCCCCACATATCCCCATATCTTTTGAGGGTAAAAATACCGGAGAAGTAAACAAGGCCTCAGGGATCTACCCTCTCTCTGATCTAGGCCGTCGCATCTGCCACCCCCACCAACTTCTGCAAGGACCCTGCCAAGGAAAAGAAGATGAGGAAGCACATGCGAAAATTCTCCGATTCTCTCCATACACTGTGTCCAGATCAAAGATCAAGGACTTGACGCACCCTTTCTCAGTTAGCAAATTCTCTCTCTCTCTCTCTCTCTCTCTGCTCACACAAAATTGGTGGTTTATGCATGTCAAAAAAGATTGTTGGTTTATGCAATATAAATTGCAGGGACTTGGTGAAATCTACGAATATGCCTCAGTTGCAATTCATGGCATGCAGCAAAGCGTTGAACACATGGTCTATATCCCCGCGATCTGCCATGACGTATCTTTAATGTTGTTTCTTTTCCATCGGGAATTGCAGCGGTTCTCATGGCTCTACTATTCTTAAGTATTACCTTCTTTCGTCCGATGACTGATTGGGATGGGAGGAACTATAAAGTATTTTGCCAAGAAACTAGATGATGGAACTGATGTCGTTCTTTCACTACAGCAGGTCTCATGGTACCATTCCATACAGGACCTCTTTCCAAGCGGCCTACGCATCGATCAAGTAAGCTTCAGATCTCGATTCCCCTCGATGCTTGATTGTGGCGAGAGAAATTTGAGTAGTCTTCAGAGCAACTAGAGGATGGAATTTGTAGTTTCTTTTCACATGCACACTATTTTTTTATTGCAGAACCATTACGTGTACTGGACCATCTATTTGACAAATGGAAATCTGTAGGTCAATTCTCCAGTCGGCTGTACGCCTGAAAATACAGTATGTTTACTTTCGTTTTGTTATGGTGCTAATCGATCAAATTAGTTGGACGTTACTTTTGTTCATATGTTTATTTGTTCTTCAATTGCATTTCACTTTGATAAGTTGCAGCATATTTGTCACTAAGAAAACAACAATGTATTAGTACGATTCCATTTATGGATGATGCAGGAGATAAAGGGATCAGAACTGAATATACTCATGCTGGTATGTTCTAGAGTCCCACAAAATACATAGTTACTCAGAGATGCAACCTATACTTGGTGCAGAATGCCAACATCTACCTTTGATTCTGCTAGGTACTTCTGATTTCTCACTCAATTGTTTTAGACTTTTAGCTATTTTTGTTCAGTTTTCTCCAACATCCATCAAATAGCTATTAGTATTTGATAGAAAAAAGCTATAAGTATGTATCTTTTGATGAAGTCCTAGGTAAAATGTACCACCTAACAAATTGGTTACATGGTCCCTCGCAACAACCGGTGACTTTCTTATAGTGCTTGATGTACATCAATACTTAAAGAAGATGCATTTCAAATTTAAGAAAAAATTTGTGGAATATTGTTTTCCGGAAGACCCTCTGCCCCATGCTTCATCGGGACTTTGCTCCCTTCCCTTATTTTACGTTCCAGATTTTATGGTTTTGTTTCTCCATTTAAATCATTAATTACAGTTACTTTTGTGTAGTTTGTCAATTATGGTTGCACTATACTTTGCGTACTAATAGATTCATATTTTATATTTTTTTATATCATTTTTATTTACTCAATTGAGTTTCTAATGAGATTCCTGCTGCAACGCGTGGGATATCTTTCTAGTTACAAGAACACCATGAGACAAACAAAATTGCATAAATGCGGACCTCTTTAAAACAAGATCAAGCGACTAGGCCATAGTTGTGACATACTAAGTGGTGCTGAGAGCATATGACTTCTGAAACTCTTGGCACCCCTTGGCACCGATCTCTATGAAAGCTGCCACGAGGCTAGGCACCACGCTGGCGAGCGCAAGCTTTAACCCTGCTGAGCATGGCTGCTTACTTGCTTCGGTGCCATGTGCATCATTAACAAGGTATCCCTGCAGGAACGTGAAGCATGTTTTGAGCACAAATTTTCCATGTCGGCGAAAGTGGTCCTTGACAAATTCCTCAAATCCCCGAGGCGGCCGACGCAATACATGGAGTATGGTTCGTAGGCTGAGCAGGTAAGCATTCTCACTATAGGGCAGGGCATTGCGCCGGCCCTCCGGTTTGCCAACTAGGGTCTCGTATCCGGCCTCATTATAGTATGGTTGGTCGTTGAGGACGAGCCCCTGGATGGAGACAACAACTTGGAGGAGGCTTGATGTCACCGACGACCAAAGCTCGGTGCCTTCCCCATCAAATGTATTTAGCAGACTGAGGCACACTGTACCAGACTCGTAGAGGTTTGGATTAAGGCGTAGGCCGAAGGAGTGGTAATACACTTGGGGTGGCTCAGCCGGGTAGGACGACGGTAGCTGCAAGTCGAAGAAGAAGAGTCCGTGATGGTATGGTGTCCCGCTCGCGCCCACCATCACCACCCGGAGCAGGTCCATGCGGTCCTCGAACACTCGTACGCAGATGGTTTCTGTACATAAAATTGTTATATATTTATTTTTGAATTATGGACTATGCATTTAGTGGTGGTGTACTCTCGTACCTGGTAAGTCGTTCTCTAGAATTTTCCATTCCTTTTGCATTGCCTTCGCCCAATTCTTCCCACGACTGCCGCTCTGTATTTGATTAGAAAGAGAGTTGGTCAAGGTTTTATACATATAGGTAATATCGGTACTAATGAGTGGTAGATAAATATCGTGACAGTTAGGGATAACTGTCCTGCGCATGCATGTAAACAATTGTTCATTTTCTGAAAAAGATTTACCTGGTCTGCGTCGTCAAGGTAATGGTGATCCTCAGGGGTGATGTGCAATACATCGAAACGTGGGAAGTTGAACGATTCGTCACAGGAGCAGGTGGCATCAGGAGCCTTCGTCCCATCCTTAGCAAAATCCACGGTCAATCGGAGCAAAGAACCCAAAAGGCTTGTCGTCGGCGCCGCTGGGTCGTCGTTTTGGACATCGATATCGTCGGCTGGGTTCTGCAGACCATTGTCCTAAAATCAGACACAAGATTACTACACTTTAGCACAAAAAGGCATGCCAATTGTTTGCCGAAGTGAACCTGCAAGGGTATACACACCGTGTCGGCAGCATCCGGTTCTTGAGGTGCATCGTCGGTGCCGTCGTCCTCCACCCGGTCGCCCATTTCACTCCACAGCTGCATATACGGCTGCTCTTCGACGACGGTTATCTCATGGGGCGACACCTGCGTCACGCTCAATAAAATCAACAACAGCTAATGGGCTGAGTAGAGAGTATATATACTGAAGTTCTAGGTCCACGAGAAAATAGATCCACGTACCGTTGACAAGCTGCCATCACCCCACTTGACTTGCACTTGTCCATCAGGAAGGCCAACCACACGCCCCACCCATGAAAGATCAGCAACGATACCCTTCTTCTTTCTGCCCTGTAACACCACACTACCATCGTCTTCCGTTGATCCTGATTGTAGCAGGCGAACGACAATATCTCCGTAAAATGCATAGTGATCTGGTTTGAGATCATATGCACTCACGGTATCAGTGCAATCGATCTCCCTAGCCTCGTCATGGCACATCCCCTCCTTGAACCATGACACGCGAACCGTCTGGTCCTTGCAGTCCATGCTCGTGACGATGCCCACACGCCTTGTCGCGCCATTAGTATCAATGGAAGTATCGAAAGGATTCTCGACGACGTGTTGTCCTGGGAAGAACTCTTGCTCATTCAGGATATCGAAGGGGACGAGAGTCGCTGAAGGTATGCCATGCTGCAGGGTGCCGTCCTGCCATAGCACGTCGACAGAGGTGCTGGTGTTGGCGACGGTCATGGGAAACTCTACCTCCACATGCCTCCTGACTTGTGGGCGTCGCTTCCAATAAAAACTCACATCATTCTGCTTCGTGGGAGGTACCACATGAGTAACTGATGCTTGTTGGTCAGCATCAATCACGTCCTGATTGTTTTCAGAGCATGGGTCATCCTCCTCCTCTTCCTCCTGGTCTTGAACATCCCCATTGTCATCATCGATTTGGGCTGAAGTATGTTCCCGAAAGTAGCAGTGGTCAGCTACCCACCAGCTGCAAGTGGAGGCGGCGCAGAAGAAGGTCAGGTCATCAGCGTGCTGGTACGCTGGCGGAGCGGATGCCTCGACGAGGGCCTTGTCGGTGCCACAATGCATGGACGCAATCCAGTAGACGAGGACGCCGGACATCTCCACCTTGATGACGGTGCCTGCTCTAAAGAGGGAACAAGGGCTTCGCACCCTCTGCCCCGGGTAGAAGTCACAATTCATTTGAAAACGGCGATATTGGGTGCGGGTGGCATCCTCTAGATTCTCCGAGTCTGCGTTTCGAACCTTGCAGACGGCGCCATCGTCGAACCGGACGTCGACATCGACAGACACCTCCACAACCTGACCGAGCCACGGCCCGGACACGACGAAATCGCCAAGATTGAGCTCAATGACGCGCCGCAAGCTACAAGGAGTCACATCCTTGATGACCCGCCCGGTCGCCGTGCCGGTGTTATCGCGCTCGGCCAGGTCCAACAGAGTGGTGACGCCGGTGACGATGCCGAGCTGGCCGGCGATGTCGGAAGCCGACCCGACCACCTGGCCGGGGTACAGGTGGCTCCTGTCGAGCACCCTCATGTCCCCGGCCTTCTTATCCACCACAGAGTCGTCGATGAGGAGGATCTGGAACGTGTCTGCGGCGACGTGATTAACTATCCCTTGCCGGAGGAGCCCGCACCCAAAACTCACCAGGTCTTGGAAGCAAATATTTGGCGATTCCGCGGCGGCGACGTCCATCGTCAATCAACTCTTGATCGATCTAGCTTGATCGACGTGTCGATAATTAATCTGTCTACTGGTTGTTGATCGCACTCGATCCGAGGGGAGCTGTAGATATAGTAGGAACTGGCCGGGGGAGATTCGTATACTAGACAGACACGGAGTCCACTTCCTGTACACCTTTGCAGGGGAAATAGAAAAACAACATGCACCTCAGAGATTGCTGCCTGATAGGTAACAAACGAGTTGTTAGCATAAAACCACGATATTAAAGGCTAAATTTTGAAAAACCACGACTTTACGTTTGAATCGCAAAAAACCACGAGTTTCTAGCAAATTGCTAGCAATGTGCACTGATTGTCAAATTTTAGCCGATTAACAGCAATTCCAATATGTGGGACCCACCTGTAAGAATGACGTGGCAGCGGACGGCTCGCTTCTGTCGACGGACGTTAACCGACGGGTGGGGAGTTAGCATAAAACCACGACATTGAAGGCGGAATTTCGAAAAACCACGACTTTACGTTTTAATCACAAAAAACCATGACTTTTTGGGTAATTTTTTCAATTCGCACTGATCGCGAGTTGGACGCGAATTGACACCGAATCTGATATGTAGGACCCACCTGTAAGTGCTAAGCTGGTTCTATATGTGCTGACATGGACAGGGACACACTTGTCAGTCCAATAAAAAATAAAAAATGGAAAAATGAAAAAAAGCAAGTCATCCCTAACCTCTACCCACCTGCCAGCCACCCCCACCGCCGGCACCCCGCCGCCCGCCACCACCTCCAGAGGAGGAGATCCGCTGGAGATGGACCAGGGGAGGAGATCCGCTGGAGATGGACCAGGGGAGGAGATCCTCTGGAGATGGGGCAAGGGGAAGATAGCCACCGGCCGGCAGGGGTGCTCAGAGGTGGAGGCGCGGTGGCTAGCCACAGGAAGAAGAAGACAACACCTGTTTTTTTATTTTTTTTATTGGGCTGACAAGTGGGTCGCTGTCCAACTCAGCACAAATAGAATTTTCTTTGCCAGCTCAGCACTTACAGGTAGGACCCACCTATCAGATTTGGTGTCAATTCGCGTCCAACTCGCGATCAGTGTGAACTGAAAAAATTACCCGAAAAGTCGTGTTTTTTTGTGATTAAAACGTAAAGTCGTGGTTTTTTGAAATTTTGCCTTCAATGTTGTGGTTTTATGCTACCTCCCCACCCGTCGGGTAACGTCGTCGACAGAAGCGAGCCGCCCGCTGCCACGTCATTCTTACAGGTGGGACCCACTTGTTGGAATCGCTGTTAATCGTCTGTAATTTGATAATCAGTGCACATTGCTAGCAATTTGCTAGAAACTCGTAGTTTTTTGCGATTTAAACGTAAAGTTGTGGTTTTTCGAAATTTAGCCTGCAATGTCGTGGTTTTATGCTAAATACTCGTAACAAACCCCATCACGACACAAGGACATCAACCACTCTAAGAAACATGGCATGACAGCATGAGACACAAATCAGAATAAAGAGCATCACTGGAATAATAGACAGGCCCAGTTCAACCGAGTCTAGTATATCTCGAATTCATTTCAAGCATGTTAGGTGTGATGGTGAGACTCGAAAGAAATCATCTAGTTGTTGGAAATAATATTGATGGTTTTCTTAAAAATAATAGGCCCCAAATCGATTTCCATTAAAAAATTGCATGACAATTGCATGAGTCGAGCACCAAAAAATGCGGAGATTATTAAAACGGATTTGTTAAGTAACAGGCGCCTGAAAAATTCTTATTTCTCAGTCACCCTAAAAAATACGCATCAGTTGCACTTTTCTCATAAAAATACGCATCAATTGCACTTTTCTCGTTGCAGTTGCACTTTTCTTCAAACTACGGTTACACTTTTCTGAGTGACTGAGAAATAATAATTTCTCAGGCGACTGACACATAGACAAACCCTTATTAAAATGCATCAAAGAAAAACATTATTGCTGATGGTTTAGTCCCCATTATTACATGCATCACATGCTTCTTAGATTAAGCATCGAATAGGGCACACAATACTCCAACATACTCCCTCCTTCCCAAAATGTGTTGCAATAATTTTTAGTCGAAGTCAAACATTGTAAAGTTAGAATGTATAAAGATAAACATATTAATCCTTACAATATCTAATGCATACAACATTAAATATTTTTAATGGTGGTTCTCATAGTACATGTTTGATATATACATATATATATATAGGACTCCCATTATATATTCCAGGGGTACATACTCCCACCCCTTAATGGGTTGGGTATACCCAATCAAAAACAAAACGGTATGCACGTGGGTACCTACACACCCCTCCTTCAACTTTTGATTCAAAATATATTAACCTATTTTAGCTTGGTTTTCTAGTAGAACACGAAATACTGCTGTGTAAAAGTGGTTTCAAATTTTTTTTATGAATTTTTTTTGGTCAAAGTCAACCCAAGAAACAAAAAGTCAACGAAAATCTATTTTTGAGTTGACTTTGATGAAAAAAATTCAAATCAAAATTCTGAATCCACTTTCGTACACCAGAATCCCGTGCTCTACTAGGAAAACAAACTAAAAATGGGTTAATATGTCTTGAATAAAAATTTGAAAGGGGGTGTGTAGGTACCCAGGTGAGCACCGAATCCACTCTCTATACCCAATACCCAATAACTAACAAAAAGATAGTGAGAATTATAATTTAAATACTTATCTAGTGCGTTGCATGCATTTAGTTAGTGAACTAACCCCCAAAAACAAGGATCGGATCCATCAAGATAATTTATGTTGGGCGTGGCTAGCCAGCATCCGGTGCTGGTTAGTTTAACCCAGCATCCGGATGCTGGTTAGTCCAACCCAGCATCCGGGTGCTAGTTAGTCAGACTCAGCATCCGGCGCTGGTTAGTCTACTGATTAGTCTGATCCATACAAGCACCCCGGTATCAAGTATCACACTACAGACCATCCCCAGAAAAGAACACGGATACGGCTAGCGAGCACTAACGAGCTAGCTTGCCAGACTATAAAAAGCAGATGGTCCCAAAAACCTCAAAAAGCCAGCATAATAAACAAACGTGACAAAGGAAGCAAATCTCCTACTAGTGTTGGTAGTAATACAAACACATTTTCTCTCAAAAAAGTAATACAAACATTTAAGCAAATGGCTACTAGTTTTTTCTGAAAACTTTGAACTTGAAGAGTAGAATTTTTTTTTTTAGAAAATCAGGGATTCACCCCAGTTCCATTTCAGACGAAACGAAACCACACAGTCGCAAAAGATTCAGCACCGTAAACGCCACAAGTCTACTGCCTAAAGAAACTAGAGCGAAAGAGTTCTGTAAAAGCAAGAGCGAACCTGACAGGGATGGTTCAGACCAACCAAAACCCAGCTACCAAAGGTAAAAGACTATCCTATTACAATTGGAAGGGGGGCTGGATCAGCAATGAACAAATTTCACCCCATGATCACATGAATCTCATCCGCCTCCTCCGGGTGTGCCTTCAGATATGCTTCAGTTGCGCGACCGCCATGTGATTTAGCGGATGAGAGGGAGCTCCAAGTTGTTGACCATCCAAAAGATGTGCAGGTCAAGGCGGCATCAGTGCCAGTGGAGTCCGAAGTCTTGTGATCAGGAGTTTTGTGAACTGATCCACCAGATCCCAGCTTTGGTCCTTGAAAGGAACCTTCCAGTCCCTCAAGTACCTCAGTAGCCTCTGCCATACCTATTTCATATTAAGCCAGGGATTACGGTTAAACACAATACTATTCCTATTGTTCCAAATAGTCCAAACTACAGCAGATGAAACAATATTGAATTGCAAATATCGCCTACTGCACAGCCATTTAGAAGCTAAAGACAGAAAATCATGCACTCTAATACTCAAAATTTCCTGTACTTCTTGCCAGAGCAGGTTAGATATCATTCATTCAAAGAATAGATGTGGAACCGATTCAATTTCTTTACACAAGCTACACTCCAAAGGTTTTGGGATACCTCTTTTCCTTAGGTTATCTCTAGTCAGAATTTGATTCTGGGAGAATAACCAAAGAAAATTTTGAACTCTTGGAGGGATCTTCAAATCCCAAATAGCAGGAAGATAAATGGGTTGTACACCCCTAAAATTGACAATAGCATACAAAGATTTTGAAGAGTAAACTCCATTTGACTCATATTTCCAAATGAGTTGATCAGGAGTATCATTGAAGTTAATTCCTTTAGCAATCTCTAAAATTTCCAACCACTGAGTCATCAGTTCATCAGTAAAAGTTCTCCTAAAAGTGCACTTAAGCTGCTGCCCATCCCACAGCTCATTAATAGATTGAGTCTGTTGATTTACTATCATATAAATATCCCAGTAAGTAACAGCTAAAGGAGCATTCCCATACCAGGAATCTTCCCAGAACTTAATGGATTTTCCATCACCAACTAGCCATTTGTAACCAAACTTAACAGCTCTGGCAGCCCACATAACCCCTTTCCAAAAGATAGAAGGGTGTGTGTCCTGGCAGCAGAGAATGTTAGGGCTTTTTGTGTTATATTTAGCATCTACTATTCTTTTCCAGAGGCTGCCCTCACTATTTATATATCTTCTAATACAAGACCCAATTAAACAAACATTCAGATCTTGCAAATTTAGAATCCCTAGACCTCCATAATCCTTTTTCATGCAGATTGAGGGCCAGTTGGCTAGGTGAATTTTCTTATGGCCTTCCTCATCATTCCATATGCAATTTGCTAACTGAGTATTAATTAATTGGAGAGCACACTTGGGAAACCTAAAGAAAGACAACAGGTAAATATGAATACTAGCGAGGCAGGTTTGGATGAGAATCCTTTTTGCCTCAGAGGACAGAAGTTTGCCTCTCCAACCAGCCATTCTACTTAGCAAACTATCAATTATAGGTTGTAGATCCTCTCTCCTAAGTTTTTCAAAATGTAAAGGAACCCCTAGGTACTTCATGGGGAATTTACCAGCTACACATTGAAAAATATCTAGAAAAGGTTTCAGCTCGTCTGAAGTTAAATTAATGGCCATAAGTTCACTTTTGTGATAATTAATTTTCATACCAGAAATCTGTTCAAAACAAGTTAGAAGCCATTTCATATTAATAGCATTTCTTTCATCATTCTCTAGGAAGATGAGGGTGTCATCTACATAACCCTTGAAGAGTAGAATCAACACAATTATAGTGGGATCGTTAACAGTGGTCAATCTAGTGGCAAACTTCACAAGATAAAGATCTGCTAAAGAGCTGACATAAGCTAATATGCACACGTGAGGGTCCATTTCTACTTGCTTCAAAATTGACGCTTCATTTTCGCTCCACTTGCCAAAACAATCTGCAAGAGATGAATTTGTCAAGTTCAGTAGTTAAAGTTGGTCTAGACCAGTGGCTAGGTTGCACAAATTCAGTAGTAAAAGGTGTTTTCTAAAAAACCTCCTCAGTTAGTTGTGCATCATAAATAGTTGCCTTTGCAAATACAACTTAAGGATTTACTGGTACATGTAAATATGATTAGTTGTCTTTGCCCACCCATAAATTGTATTTGCATGTAATAGTAAATTCCAAAGTTGGATGTGCATGTATGATTAGTTGCATTTTCCAACCCTTAAGGGATATTTGCATGTAGCTAACTACTTTTAGGAGATAAGTAAACTTAGTATAAATATTATCGCACTATTTGAAATGGATACCAGACCCAAGCAAATCACCAGATCAACAACTTACCGACAACAAATATGAAACTAAACAGCTAGTAGAGCTAGCCGACAAAAATTGGAATGCAATTCAGGCATATTTAGTATTTAGTATATAACTAATATGAATTCAAGAACCAACTTAACCATGTTTGAAAAACAACCTAATATAAATCATGGATTAAAACTTAATGGTTGTGATGAAAAAATAGCCTAACTAGCACATAAAATACAATTAAGGCATCTTGACAAAGAAGCAACTATGTTGGTTTCAAAAACCAACTTAGCCATGCTTGACAGCCAATTAATGAAATAAGGATGCAAAAATTAATGATTGCGCTGGAAAAAAATAGCTTAGCTAGCAGTTAAAAGAGGAGTAAGGCATGGTGATGGAGAATCAGCTAATATGAATTTGTTAACCAACTTAGCCTTGTTGGTCAAACAACTTGATGTAAATACAACTATGGTGGATTCTAGTACCCAACTTGGCTATATTGAACACTGCAATAAAGGTGCAAAACTTAATGATGGCCCTAAAAAGAATATCTTAACTATCAAGAAAAAACAACCAAGACATTCTAACAGAGAACCAACTATGATGGTTTCAGAAACCAACTACTCAGCCATGTTCGACAAAACTTAATGATTGTACTGAAAAAATAGCTTAGCTAGCAACTAAAAGACAAGGTAATGGCAGAGCATTAGCAAATATGAATTTATTAGCCAACTTAGCCATGCTAGAACATATTAATCCATAGCGTAGAGTTAGAATGTATAAAGATAGAATGTATAAAGATAAACATATTAATCCATAGCGTAGAGTTAGAATGTATAAAGATAGAATGTATAAAGATAAACATATTAGAAAAGGTAAAGTCAAAAATTGTAAAGTTAGAATGTATAAAGATAAACATATTAATCCTTGCAATATCTAATGCATACAACATTAAATATTTTTAATGGTGGTTCTTGTAATACATGTTTAAAACCAACCTTGCGTCAATGAATCTCTAGATCTCGTCTATGTTACCATCGGCGTCGGGCTTCTCAATATTGAACGAAGTCTTATCATGGCCCTTGTATACATACTTGTATAGGTACTTGACGGCCTTTATGCTGGAGCACACCTCCACATTGATGTGACAGTCAAACATCCGCATGAGGTATGGGTTGTAAGGAACAACCCATCTATTGTCTAGCATCTGGCCTCGGACCTTCGCACAACGGCCATCCTTCGGTCTCCTGTAAATGGGATATGAGTCCTTTCCCTGTATGGTGGTCTCATTGAACGTCTGTGGGTACCTACATTTGCATGATCCATCTTGCATGCAAATGCTGTTTGGATTGAGGACACCACATGGGCCATGCATCATATGCTTCACGACCATGGCATATAGCTCTCGATACTTATTCTTGTCCGGGTTCTCGGCGGATATGAGGCAATCGTATTGCTCTGGCACAATAAGCTTATATTTTGAATCCATGATCAACAGGAAGTGGGCATGCGGGAGGCCCCTTTTTTGGAACTCGACCACATAGACGTAGGCCTTCACAACTCCTAGGATATGCTTCTTGGTCAGCATCTCTTTCATCGTCTCCAGCTTGGCCCTAAACACTCGAACCACAATGTCTGGTCGGTCTTGCAGCGTTTGTCCCGAAAATAGCGCATCCTGTATCTCCTGCCAGTTAGGGTTGTAGGTCATCGTCAGAAAGATGTCAGGCTTGCCGTACGTCTGTACCAACGCCATGGCGTCCATATGCATGCACTTCATGTCTCAAAAGCCCTCCTAGAAATTCCAGGAGAGAACAATCCTCGTGCCAACAGCGCTTGCGCGAGTCTCTCCCGCTGTGATGCTATCCACAATGCCTTTATATAGATCAACACGTAACTCCGGCTGGTGGTCGATCCAATTCAGCCTGCAGCCCTCAATCTTGATGTACATGTCAACCGCAAATTGTTGGAACAGACGCCCGACATGTAGTATGGGATTGAATATAGCCGGACGCGTCTGTAGCCGATAACAATAGTAGTCGCTGACCTAGAAGCATAAATGGCCACCTCCATCTGTGTGAAGGACATGAAAGAGAAGGTTAGACTACAAATACAAATCCCAACCAAATACAAATTATTATATGTGTTGGTGCACATATAAACTCTTAGAATACAATGTATGGGACCAGTACTGTATCAGCTCTATTTCAAAATAATTTCTAGATTCAAAATCCCTTAAGAACAGATTTGAAAATCAAATTGGAAACTCAAAATAGAAAACAAAGAAAAAGAAAAAAAAGTAATAGAAGAAGAAAAAAATAAAGGAAGAGTCTTAACTGGCCGCAGCCCACTTGGTCGGCCCAACTACCAGTCAGCCCGGTCCTCTTACCGAACCATTATATGACAGTCGGGACCCACCGAGGAGGAAGACATCATCTTCGTCCTCTCTTCTTCTTCGAGGCCGACACGCCGACGGCGAGCTCCATGTTGCTCTGTCGCCGATGCTGACCCCGGCGAGTTCCGTTGACCGCCAGCGCACCGTTCTCATCCATCCAAGCCTCCTGGCAAGATTGAGTGAGGTGATTCACGCCCGGTGCAAGCTCTTCCATCTCCGCCGCATTTGAGCCGTCGTCGGCGGTGTAATACCGGAAGAGACCTCGTCTCGAGATATAAAGCTTCGAGCTGAGTCGCAGTTGAAACCCTAGAGCCCCTACACCCTCTCAATCCCCCTCTAATCGCCTCTGTTCCTCACAATTAACCGGAGGACTTCACCGGAGTTCTACAGGACACCATGGAAGGAGGCACCTCAAGCTCGACGGAGTATACTGGGAGGAGCGCCTAGTCAAGGAGATCGTCCATGTTCAGGGAATCGAGGAGGAGAGCTCAAAGTGCAACAAATCGAGCCATTCCCTTCTCTCGGACATCGCCGGAATTCATGTCGCTACACACATCTCCGACCACCCCCAAGCCCGCCGAGCACACCTTCGAGTTCAGGGTAACTTTCCACATCTCCAGAGCCCCTTCTTGGTCTTTAGCATCATTTGTAGCGTAAAATCGTGGTTTGGCCGGAGTGCACCGCCGCAGGGAGTCATCGGCGGTGATGCTCCGGTGACCATTTGGTCTCAGCGCCGCCATCGAATGGTTCATCGTCGTGTACTCGTTCGGTTAGACTCAGTTGGGCGTCCGCGGGAACCCTGCATCTCCATCGCCGTCGTCGATCAGCTCGCCGACGGTGAGGTCAACCACCTAATCAACCTTGTTGACTGGTCCTGCCAACATGGTAGCTGAGGTGGACGCGGTCCCATGAGTCAGTCTCAGTATCTAGGGTTAGGCTAAGTAAGAAATGCTTTCACTATTAACTTGAAATTCCAGAAAAAGTAAAAAAACTTGGAATATTCATATCTATTTCATTTTAAGTCAGAAAATGCATATAATATACCAAAATGATCACAAAAATAAGACCTATCTGTTTGTACTATAATATTATATACTTGTGTGGAATAATTTTGAGTGAAATTAAAAACATGCTTAAGTACTATTTTTGAATATGAATTTGAAACAAATATAGGAATTAAAATAACCTTTCGAAATGAAAAGTAAATGTTTATAAACTCAACTTAAGTTACTGAAACAATATTTCACTATTCAAGATTAGAAATCTAAAACTTAAAACTATTTTTTTCCTAAATACTTTCCTTTAAATGATAAAAGTTAAGGAAAAATCCTAAATGAATATTAACCTATGATTTGAAACTATTTCTTAACTCTAAAACATTATTCACAATTGTTTCATTAAAAGTTAATTTCAATCATTTAAAATTTGACTTAAATCCTAAATATTATTTTTCCTAAATGCTAAAATTTAGGAAAAACCTTAAATAAATATCAACTTGTGCTTGGAATTCATTTTCAAATATAATCCATTTACTTACACCTATTTTAAGAATACCTAACTCAATTTTAGGAATCATTTAAAATTGTGAATCAAACCCTAACAACTAGTGATATAGGAACTTGTATTTTATTAATCACTTCAACCTTCCTATAAAGTAAATGACCACTAAAAGGTAATTTTGTACTAAATGTCCATCATGAATTATGTTCTACAAAAGTTATTCTTTTAAGAACATATCAACTAAGCATTACACCAATTCATATGCCTTGAAGTAAATAATTGCCTATGCATGTTAAGATTGTTGTCAACCCTAACAATAAATAGGTATTACTCTATTAATATGAATTACTTCAACATTACTTGCTCATGAACAACTAATTGATTGCTAATCATCGATGCAACTTAAAATTGGTACTTTCAAGTCTCCACTATTCATCATCATCCTCCTGCTCGGAATGATGATAACTCCTAAAAACAATAATCTTGTTCTTGTTACACTTTATTCTTTTACTTAAATAGGATTGTAAGTTAACCTAAAATCCTTAGCAACCTTGTGTGTGCAATTGATCTTAAAAGTGCAACACATCATAAAGAAATCATCACCACCCTTGAATACTAAATCATCGGGGTTCAATTACGCTTAGAACGTTGCATATCATCTATTATGCATATCATGCTGCAGATTTCTAATATCATCTCTACCGGATGATGTTTGCTATTTTAGAATTGGGATTTCTTTCGTATTGAAGGCCTTGACTCGCATAATCTTGCAGTCAAAAAGGCAAGTTCACTCTTGCTCATACCTCTTGAGTATTTTTATCAAATTACTTGCAAATATATACATGTGGTATTATTACTGCAATTAAAAGAAAAAGGTTCTGTCTTCACAATTAATATGAAGTACTGGTTTCGACCGGAATGGTTGTTTCCCTAGGATGGTGGACAGTGGGACCATGGTAAGAGTATGGTGGAGGCCCCACTTTAACTTGAAAGTTCACCTAGGACTAATAACCAATATCGCCAGTGATTCTAGCGCCGTAAATAACGGTCAACCATAAGATTTGGAATGGGACGGAGAAGTCAGCTGTATCTTTTTCCTCTCGCATATCAACGGATCAGTAGTGGAGGGTTGTTCTGCCTGGTCTACCTATAGTGTATAGGGGGATGGGATTCCTGCCGGTCTAACTATGGTATAGAGGAGGACAGACTAGCTAATTGATCTATGATGGATTGTAAGGGTCACTCAGAACGGTCTACCCATATTGTATAGGTGCGGTCACGGCGAGGTTCAGAATGGTCTGCCTATGTGGGGAGCACATAGTGTAAAGGTGCGGACCAGTGCGCCAAACGGTCTACATATGTGGTATAGGTGCGGGTGCACTTACAAAAGGGTGGGTCTGTGGGGTCACGGAGAAGAACAATGATTGGCTTGGATCATCGACTAGGCCCCACACTAAAGAAGTGTGGATGGGAAAGATCGCCCGGTTATGCAGCAAGGCTTTGGTCTCTTATGGGTACAAGTGACCACCTCTGCAGAGTGTAAGAAAGTATCTGGATACTCCCTGTTCCGGGAAGGAGCTATGAATGCGGCAGGAAAGGAGCCCATCGAAGCTCTAATCAACCTGTGAAGGCTAACGGACATAGTTTTTAGAATAAAAGCAACCTCTTGAAGAAATGTTTATGAAAACTTGCATTGCCGAACGACCCCTAGGTCTAAGGTTGTAGCTAGTGCATAAAACACCTTATTCCTTATATGAACTTGCTGGGTAACGCTCGTTACTCACCCCACTCCCTCGTAACCCTTGCATAGATTGGAGGCAACACAAGGAGGCAACCTCGAGACACTAAAATGAATATGAAGACCTCCACCAATGTCAGAACTATCAGCAGAGTCAACAACTACACCATGCTTGCTGGAAAACTAGAATAGGAATAGAAGGGTCCCAATTCTCTAATCCTAGAACCTAAGTAGATAAGATAGTTCTGTAGTTTCTGTAGTAAGCCAACTGCATTAGTTGTAACTCTAATTTATTCTTCTAGTTGTTCTTTCTAGATTGTAGTCGCCAGAGCTTGTGGGACACCCACACCTCCTTTAGCTGTCCACGATCCCGAGGTGGAGGCGACCAGCTTGGAAAAGGGGCAAGAACCTGTGGGGTCGGTGCAAGGAGACAAGACGCTTTCAGAAAGCCCTGCTGCGCCTGTGGGGATCTGCCCACCTACGAGGCCTTCATTCGTCCACGAGGTGCCCTCGGTTCAAATCTCGTTGCAGACTGAGCCGGTTAAGGAAACTGCAAGTGACAAAGCGCAAAAGGGCTTGTCGGCCTCCGTGGAGGATATGGGCAGGATCTTGGACCAGCCGCAGATCACGAGATAGGAAGTGCTTGGAGAGGCAGGGGCCTTAGCAGACAGCAGTACCAGATGTCAGCTACAGGAGTGGAGAAAAACGGCGACGTGCAATCGTCTGGAGGAGGCCTACTGCTGTGTCTCTCTCTCTCTGATGGTGTGGATTCAGTGTCGGGAGCCCAAGACCAATCCAGCCCGGCAGTGGATTGCGAGCCCAGTAGCCCTATTGGAGAGCAGCTCTCGCCGCTCGAATCGTATGCAGGCCACAACATGGACTTGCAGCTAGTGCAAAAAATTACCATGGGAGCTGACAACAGCATGTCTGAAGTGGAGCGGCTCGCCATGGCAAGAATGAAGTCCTTCTGTGCGCGCATTCTGAAATCCCTCGCCCCGCCCTTGCTGCGCGAGGTCGAGTCTGCTTCCTCTCTGCGTGCCGAAGCTGAACCATTCACCCCACGCCGCAGCACCCGTTTCGCCACGCCGGCGAGGCACTCCAGCAAAGCTCCCAAGAAGACTTCTGCTGCTGAATCTGCGCTCCTAAAAGCCCTAGGCATTTCGGTTGACTCTCTGTCGGCTGACGATGACTCAATCAAGGAACTGAAGCAGCTCTTCGACTCACTACTGCGCGACAGACAGCTGCATGTTCTCGCAGCAATCTTTGGCAAGACGATGCCTCCGCGGTCCGAGATTCAGCGCATGGGACCAGGATCGGTGGAGATCAGCGTTTCCGCCTAGTGCGGCCTCGCTGCCGGTGTTTCCCTTCCCCCGTTTTCCATGGATCAAAACCCCGAAATTCTATGCTGGAACCCACGTGGCTTGAACGATTCGGCCAAGCGGGATTCAGTTAGGGAGCTAGTGGATTCACTTCGAGTCAATCTAGTTTGTTTCCAGGAGACTAAGGTGGCTGTAATCGATCGTTTTACGGTGAATCAATGTTTAGGTCCGTCTTTTGACGGCTTCGATTACTTACCTGCGTTCGGAACCCGTGGCGGCATTCTGCTTGCCTGGAACACGCTGGAGATGCAGGTGACCAATATCGTCAAGGACACCTATGCTGTAACGGGAAAGGTGCACCCTACGATAGGGGAACCGTGGTGGATCACCGCGGTTTACGGGCCTCAGGACACGGAGGGGAAAATTTAGTTCCTTCAGGAGCTTTCGCTGCGTCGAAACGCTTGCCCCGGTGCGTGGCTAGTTATCGGAGACTTCAACATGATCCTCCGCGCCTCGGAGAAAAATAATGAGAACTTGGATCGTGCAAGCATGCGCCGCTTCCGGGGCTTCGGCCCCTCGGACGAGACAAAAAAAAGTACTATATTAATGCTGCCGTATCAGATGGGATTTTACCTTTTACATGTGGGCCCCGTACGTCCGATGCATTAAACTATCACATCGCTTTTGGAGTTTTGATACGACTAGGTGTATCTATACTAATATAAAAAGGCACAGAGGGTGTTGATCCAAATAATCTCGGACGTTCGCTGCATCATCCAACGATCTAAAACTAATCCGCGATTAGTGCTAAAACAAGTTGTCAGCCTCGGTCAAACCAACCGCTCCATTTGCGTTAGCACCGACAAAAAAAGGAAACCCCCAAATCATAGCCTTGGTCGCCTAGCCGGAACCAACGCCTCCGCCGCGAAACCAACGTCGCCGCCTAGCCGGAACTGCGGTCGCCCTCGCCCGCGAAACCAACGCCGCCGTGCCGGTCAGCCACGCCACCGCTCCACCTCCGTCAATCCAGGCCTAGCCGGAATCGCGGACGCTCTCGAAGACGGACTCCAGGCCTAGCCGAAATCGCGGGCGCCTAAGCTGCCGGCAAGACGGACGCCCTCGAAGACGGAATCCAGGCCTAGCCGGAATCACGGCCGCCTAAGCTGCCGGAAAGACGGACGCCCTCGAAGACGTCCCCACCGCCTGTCCTGCACAACTCTGCCTCGCTCGGCCACCACTCTGGCTCTCACTTCCCCTCCGCCTCTCCCGCACCGGCGTTTCCCTGGCCCGCATGGCTTGATCGCCAGCCACCGTCGGGAGTCCAGTCCGCAACAGGGCCGACGTGTTCCAGGCGGCACACCCAGCAAAATTCCGCGCTTGCACGCCTGCACCGAGGGCCTCAGTCGTGTGCTTTCGTCGACCTGGTACTTCACCTGAAGTAAGTATGCATCTGATTATTTATTCTGGTTATCAGATAGTAGAATGATTCTAATTGTTCCAACTACCGGCAAGGTTCCGTATGCCTTGTTATCAGATAGTTGCTCTGGGTGTGTCTTTGCTTGCGGGTATTGAACTCCGAGTTTTAAGAAATGAAAGTGGATTGGATGTTTAGAAATTTATGTGAATTTATTTAGGATTTATTTTCATCTATCGATTTCAAAGATGATTAGATATGCTAGCATTCAAAATGTATCGTACCGGCTAGCACATATGCATTTCGTTGCTTTGTGATTATGAATTTATTTCATTGATCAATTTCAATAAGTTGGTCCGCGAAATGGTTATGTATATTTACATGTTGCCTTGAGTATTCATGTCAAAAAATATTTATGTATACCAATAATACAATATTATAGATTAGAAACTAGACGTCCGAGGTATCTATATCAACCATTCTTACCCGTTTCTACAAATTTCTTACCTGTGATGACTGAATAGGTAAGCCCCGACCAGACCAGCAAAATTGTCTCTTATGCTCTTATGTTTCGTTTCTACACTTCCGGCCTCCTCAAGTGCTGTTTTCAGTCGATCTAGATATAAACTTGGCTGTACTTTTACATTGTATACTATCCAATGCATCATGAGCTTGCAAACTCAGAATAATGTTACAATTTTTCAGGGAGGATGGATTTTTCAATTCCAACAGCTACTGTAGCATTTCAAATATGCAAAACCAAGGTGATTACCTGCTATGTTCAACTACTATAGTGTTTAAAAACCGATGTGATTAAATTGTGTCATATATATAGATCCTAGAGAGCTCAAAAGGCAGAGGAATAGAGAGTATTACGCCAATAATAAAGATGAGATTGCAAAGCGCAGACGTCAAGCGCGTGAACTTAAAAAGCAGTCAACAACCCCTGCCAATGACGAAAACATGGTATGTGATACACCAGGTACTGGACAATCTGGAGTCAGCCAGACGTACACAACACCTACAGTAGGTATTGTTCTCTAAACTTGCAACAAATAGGCCTCATGTTACCTCATGCAAATACATGTATTAAATACAGGTTTTTATGCGCAATCGATTTATACGTGCGGCTTCAGTTGTTCAACAAAAACAAACAGATCAGGCAATTTTTCCTATAACAGGTTCAATCGCCCATATGTTCACGCACCATGATTTATTTACTTTATTAGACTGCTCTATAATCTCTACCGTTGTTTGAGGTGTTCAGGTGTTGATCCTATTGTTGGCTATAACAATGTTGCTCTCCATCAAGATGGCTTGTCTTCTTGTTCTGATGATTCTCGACTGGCGTCAAACACAACATAATGGTCAAAGTTAGTATGCTCGATTGACTGATGAGAAAAAAGCGGAGTACAAACAGCGTCAAAGTATAGCCCGACAGAAAAAGAAGGCTGCAACCCAGAGTATAGTTAACTTGGAGCAGGGGTCTCAAACACCTGAGGCTTCCTTACGGATTTCACGACGTACCCCACTGAGCAACATGACCAACACCCTTCCAAGCGGTAAAACTCTATAATCATGCTTCTGTCCAATGCTATTAATTCCATGTCATCACGTGATTATGGCTTCATTGCTACATGTGTTCCTGCAGGGGTATGTACACAGGAAATTGGAAATGCATATTCCGGCTTCACCAAGGATCATCACACACCTGAGGCTTCCTTACGGATTTCGCAATGTACCCCACTGAGTAACATAACCAACACACTTGCAAGCGGTACAACTCTATTTTAGACAATTTTGGTTTCATGATTCTATCCAATGCTATTAACTCCATGTCATCACGGGATTATGGCTTCATTGCTCCATGTGTTCCTGCAGGGTATGTACCCAGGAAATTGGAAATGCATATTCTGGCTTCACCAAGGATCATCACACACCATGCAACGAGTCAGCTATGCACGACCAAGACAGCTTTGTAACAAGAAGCACGTATTCTGAGAAGAAACGATTGAATGATTCTTCTGAAGAAACACGGCAACGTCATAGGGAACGGTACTCTTTACTGACAGAGGAACAGGGGAATGCATTGTTGCACAGGAACCGTGAGTACAAAAAAGCTACCCGGGAAACCACGACAATAGGCGACCACGGTGGCATTATGGAGGCACCTATCTCCTCACCTTGCACACCTCTCACACATGCACAACACTGATACGTCTCCGACGTATCTATAATTTTTGATGCTCCATGCTTGTTTTTACACCATTTGCCTATTGTTTCGTTACACTTAGTGGCACTTTTATGCATTTTCCGGAACTAACCTATTAACGAGTTGCCACAGTGTCAGTTTCCTGTTTTCTGCTGTTTTTGTGTTTCAGAAGTGATACACAGGAAATATTCTCGGAATTGGACGAAACAAGTTCCTGAAGTCTTATTTTACCCGGAAGCTTCCAAAGATCCGAAGGAGAGTCGGAGGGGGGCCACCAGGGCCCCACACATAGGGGCGGCGCGGCCAGGCCCCTGGCCGCGCGGGCCCCGCATGAGGGCGCCTGGCTCCCCCTCTGACGACGCCCCTTCGCCTATAAAGACCCCCCGACGGAAAAAACCTAAGTACCCGATCAGATTTCCAGAACACATCGCGATCCGCCACCGCCGTCGACCCGAAGATCGGGAGGGTCCAGAAGCTCTTCCCGGCACCCTGCCGGAGAGGGGAATCGCCACCAGAGGTCTTCTTCATCGCCATGCTTGCCTCCGGAGCGATGAGTGAGTAGTCTACCTTGGACTATGGGTCCATAGCAGTAGCTAGATGGTTGTCTTCTCCACCATGTGCTTCTTGTTTAGATCTCATGAGCTGCCCTAAATGATTGAGATCACCGTTATGTAATTCTACATGTTTGGTTTGTTGGGATCCGATGAATATTGGTGTTTATGATTAAGTTGCTGTACTGAATATTATCTTTTGTTATCTCTATGTTGTTTATGATCTTGCATGCTCTCCGTTGTTAGTAGCTATCTTGGCCGAGTAGTTGCTAGTGACTCCAAGAGGGGGTATTTATGCTCGATAGTGGGTTCATGCCTCTATTTCACCTGGGAGAGTGACAGAAACCTCTAAGGTGGTAGATGTGTTGTTGCTACTAGGGAGAAAACAACATTCATATGCTCAAGGGCATATGCTTTGTTTACATTACACACTTTGCTTAATGCAATTATCTGTTGTTCGCAACTTAATACTACTGGGGTGTTCGGATTGATATCCCCGGGAGTGGATTATTAGTCATAGATACAGTTGGATGGCGGTCTATGTATTTTATTGTAATGCCCAGAGTAAATCTCATAGTGATCTTCTTGACATATCACGTTTATCTTTATTCTATCAATTGCCCAACTGTAATTTGTTTACCCAGCATGTGTTATTTTATCTATGGAGAGACACCACTAGTGAACTATGGACCCCGGTCCTATTTACATCATATTGCTATCACCTGTTTACTTTACTCGCACTGTTTACTTTACTCGCACTGTTTACTTTACTCGCATACTATATTGTTTTCCACGCGATACGCTCATAACCTTTGTTTCAAGCAAACCGGTGAGATTGACAACCTCATCGCAAGTTGGGAACAAAGTACTTGGTTGTGTTGTGTGCAGGTTCCGCGTTGCTACTGGCCGAAGATGAGTCAACAAGTATCGTTAACGGCGCCCTTGTTGGAGTGTTACTAAGCCAGTCCGCATCACCTTCAGTCGTTTGCCTCTCCTCTCCTGATCGATAAACCTTGGTTTCTTAAACTGAGGGAAAACTAGCTGCTATACTCATCATACCTTCCTCTTGGGGTTCCCAACGAGCTGGTTATTCACCATGCACAAGGACCGTCTGCTCCCACGTCAACCAAACGCCAGCAGCTTCTTTTCTGGCGCCGTTGCCGGGGAGGAAGAGAAGACTTCTGCGAGGGGAGTTTTTCGCACACACATTCTTTACTTTGTTATTGTTTTGCTTTACTTTATTTATTTTACCTGCATTGCTTTTTATCAAAAACCCAAAAAAATTAGAATCCTTGGTAGTTGTTATTTCTTTACTTTAGTTTATTATGTTGATCCCTAAGTACGTTCTGGAGGACCTCTCAGTAGGTAGTGGTTCGATTATTGGCAAAAGCAACATTGAGGAGTTCTTTAGTCACATTAGTATGCATGAGGAAGTTGAGGAAAAGTCTTGGGTTGAGCTTGCTCCTAGTATTGAAGTTGCTTCTGTTTATTTAATTGACATGTTGGAAACTAGGTTTGCTAGTCTTAATCCTTTTATGCAATATATGTTCCTTAAGCTTCATGAAATTGAGGATCCCGAAAAGAAAGCTTTTATCTTGGAAACTTTGCGCCTAGAATTTAAGGATGTCGTTATTGAAGCTAGGAAAGTTCTTAAACTTTTTAATAAACTCGGTTCACCTATAACAGTTATTAGTACAAATGATGACGGAACCGAAATACCTATACCTTGCAAGCTTTTGGGATTGTGTGAAGCCTTCGAAAATAATTTTGCCTCGATCTGTCCTGAAAATCTTTTTGATGAAAATAGTGTACCAAAGCATGATCACAAAGGGTCTTCTAAAACTTATGTGGATAAAATACAATGCCTTATTGATAAGACCTCTGCAGTTGATCTTAATGCTTCTTCTGAAGTTACTTGATTCGCAATTTTCTGCGCCTAGCTCAAAGGCGTTAAAGAAAAGCACTCTTGGGAGATAACCCAATGTTTTTTTTTCAGTACTTTTTCTTTTATTTGAGTCTTGGAAGTCATTATTACTGTAATGACCGCTCCTTATCTTGTTTATTTCATTTTTGTGCCAAGAGAAGCCTCTAATTTGAGTGCGGTAAGATTTGGGGATGTTGCTGTCCTGAAACTGTTTTCGGTGCTGCACCGTAAAAATTCGTATAAATTCTCTGTATATCTTTTGGACCTGATATTTCTTGTGCATATGCCCCAGGTTATATCAAAACTTTTGTTAGTTGAACACTTTTTGATTTGAGCAACAGAGAATCCCTCAAAAATTCGACCTTTATAAGCTGTTCAGTTTTGACAGATTTCTGCCAATATTTGTGTTTGCCACTTTATCGCTTTCTTTTGAGTTCTTTTGATCATGGAACTTTTAGAGAAGTTGCTACAGTAGTATTTGCTATATATGTGGTGGTTTTGAGTTGAAACCTGAAGCAAAAAGAGGGTTGATTATATGTTATGCTTACACTAATGTTGCTAATAGAATTGTGTTTAGTTTTGTATGAAGGAAGTTTTCAAGTGTAGGGATTGGAGAATGATGAGATGAGTTGAAGAATGGACAAAAGCTCAAGCTTGGGGATGCCCATGCATCACCCCAAGAAATATCCAAGAAGTACAAGCGTCAAAGCTTGGGGATGCCCCCGAGGCACCCCTTCTTCATCGGCAAAAATCAGGTCACCTTTCAAAACACTATATTTTTATTGCTTCATGCACTATGTGTTTTTCTTGGAGCGTCAGTTGTTTTAGTTTTCTTAGTTTAGTTTAGTTTGTTTGCTGCAATAAATGGTTGGACCCCAACAAATTTCCTTTGGAGAAGTTGCCTTGTTTTCATTTGCCAAGAACGCTCTAGTTTTCACTCTTATTAAAAATCGAGTGTTCTTCTTTTTCTGCTACTGCTTTTGGTTTTCGCCTTGATTTGCATTCAGACCTTGTCATATATTTTCATCAAGGTGTATTTTTGCCTCTGATCTTTATTGGTTTTCATCAAAAGAGGTGTTTATAAAAATTTCAAATGGTGTTGGAAAAGAGAAAAAGCTTTGTGCAAAATAGTGGTACAAGAAGGAGCTTGTGTAGACTGCGGCTTAGGCTTTTTCATGTCATGCTTGATGTCTTTTTGATAGTATGCTTAGTGGTTTTGCTGTAGCATGACTTGTCTCAAATAACTGAGATTGCTTAATGAGATTTTGAAAAAAATCATGCGTTGTTTTTATTGTATGGAAGCATTATTTTGGTTTTCTCCTTGATGCTTTATTTGGGTTGACTTGGCGCATGCTCACACATGTTAGACTCTTACAAAGTCGCCAATAGCCTTCATGATCATTTAGTTTTTGACTTTTGATGCCATCTTATGCTTCTTTTAATGTCGCTTTGTCGCTTTTGCATGATTATGGCCATTATTGCTCTCTTAGTTGGTCGCTCCCAGTCTTTTGCTAGCCCTCGCCTTGTACTGAGTATGAGCTCTACTCGTGCATCCAACTCCTAAAAGCCAAAGTTTTCCAAAGTGTCCACCATACATACCTACTAGCAATTTGCTATTCCAAGTAAATTTGACTTGCTTTTATTTTCTCTTTAAATTAAACTCTTACCAGTGTTATGCGAAATTCGGTCAGTAAAGCTCTCACGAACCGGAAGGCACACTTTACTTTTTCCTGTTCTTAAAAATTCGACATTGTGGTCTCTTATGTTGAGTTGTTATGCTTGCAAGTTGTAAGTTGGATTCTAGCCCATCCATGCTGTCATGGGCAAGCTTTCAACATTGCACTTCTTATTTGAGTTGATATCGTGATCTTTTGTCTATGGATGCCCGCGGTGTGAAATGAATTGGGAATCTTGTGGGGATCATGGAGTTTGTATATGTGTTAGGGAAACGCCGGGCCGCCAATCTAAGCCATGCATAATTCATGGTGGAAATTTGCAGCATACCCATGGTGAACATTCGACGACGCATCTCACAATAAAAAGCTAAACAAAAGGCAAATAAAAGAGATGTCGAGGTGTTCATTGTCTGCTTGTCCTGTCATTTTGGTGTGGGCTTGTTCCATGTCATCGGGCACGGAGGTACCCCATTGGCGGTTCTCAATGATATGCATATACTTACAATGACAAGAGCCTTGCTTGGGACTCTAAGTAAAGTAGCATGAGGTTTGGGTACTCGTATTCACGGGGCACGAGGTCTTCAACTTATGATTTGTCAAGCATATGCATCATAATTGTTCTCGCATTAACTTTAACCATTCAAGATGCTTATGATGGGGGCAATGAGAGCTCAAAGCCGGTAAGTACCATAATTTTTTAAGGTTATAAAACTTGCAATCACTGCTTCTAGGCTCATTTGAATTTGAAGCTTTAAGTTGCTCATGCGACTCGGTGAGAATGATGGGCTCACACGAAATGACCCTAGAGTCATTTTTAAGAAGCACAACATTCTCAAGGAGTTTAGCATAAGTAACTACAAGCTCTTCATATTTAGTTTCAAAATCATTTGCCACCACAAGAGTTCTATCATAGGATTTCTTTATTTTAGATAATTCTAAAGTAAAGGTCTCCTCAAGAGATTCCTTGGTGGTTTGTTCTTCTTCTAGAGCTTCTTTTAGATCCGCAATCTCATCCGCGTAATCATGGGCATGACCTTGCATTTTAAAAATGGTATCCTCATGCTCCTCAATAATTTTATTGCTCTCGGTGGCAATAGCTAAAATCTTATAGAAGTAAGAGCAAGCAATTTTATTCTTACGAATAGCATGAAAAAACATTTCACTCTTCTCAAATAAAGAAGCAAGATCATCATATTCTTCTTCATTATCCTCATTCTCATCATCACTAGATATATTGGGTTCCAAAGAAGGAGTTACCTTTGAAGCCCTAGCCATAAGGCAAATGTGGGAAGCAATTGATGATGATGAATAAATACTTGAAGCACCAAGCGAGATCATGTCTTGGCCAATAGAATTTCCGGTTTCCTCTACATTGTTAGACACACAACAACTAGAGGAACTAGAGGCATTTATGTCATGGCAACAAGACGAAGTAAGCATATCATTATGAGATGTGTTCAAGGAGCATACACATGATATGCAAGGACTATCAACACAAGCATGTAAAGCATTTATGGTGCTAGAAGTGTTTAAGTCCAAAGATGAAGCATGGCAATGAGATAGAGATGAATGATCATCACAAGTAAGCTTACTATCAACATTGTAATTTCCATCACCATTCACCATAGAGTTACCTTGTGTCTTGCTACACTTTGGTGAAGTGGAAGAGGGTTCATCACGACCGGAAGTGGAGGGAATGCAATCATCCTCAATCTTGTTGGACATGTCATATTTGTCTTGAATCTTTGTCCAAACCTCATGAGCGCTACGGAAAGGCATGATTGCAAGAATAACTGCATTGCTCACAAAGTCAACAAGCACATTAGTAGCTCGAGAATTAAGATAAGAGTTTCTTTTCTCCTCTAAAGATAGACTTTGGGAATCCTTAGGAGGAGAGAAATCCATATCTAGAATTCTCTCTATATTTGGGTCCATATCACGAAAATGATTAAGCATGCAAATTTTCCATATATCATAATTAGTGCCATCAAATATAAAGGTGTCATTGTGCACTAATCCCCTAGCCGACATCTTTGCTCTCAAGGCGGTGAAGCCCTAAAATGAGAGACCTCGCTCTGATACCAAATGAAAGTACAAGGATGTCGCCTAGAGGGGGGGGTGAATAGGCGATTTAAAACTTTTACGAGTGGCTTGACAAATGCGGAATAAAACTAATGTTTAATTTGCCAAGCATACAAAACCTAAACAAACTAGGTTCACCTATGTGCACCAACAACTTATGCTAGACAAGATAAGCAACTATGAGATAGCAAGATATATATAACTTCAAGCACAAAGGCTATCACAAAGTAAATTGCATAAGTAAAGGAGCTCGGGTATAGAAATAACCGAGGGACACGGAGACAATGATGTATCCCGAAGTTCACACCCTTGCGAGTGCTAATCTCCGTTGGAGCGGTGTGGAGGCACAAGGCTCCCCAAACGCCACGGAGGCTCACCGTAATCTCCTCGAGCCTTCCCACCAAGATGGAAGACCCGACCACTATGGGACACTTGAGGGCGGTCACCGAACCCGTACAAGCTTGGGGCAATCTCCACAACTCAATTGGAGGCTCCCAAGAATCGCCACTAAGGCACCACAAAGCTTGGGAAGATCTCCACAACTTAATTGGAGGTCCCCAAGTAATTGCCACAGAGGCACCACAAAGCTTGGGAAGATCTCCACAACTCAATTGGAGGTCCCCAAGTAATCCACTAAGCCGTCTAGGGTTCCAATAACCCAAGAGTAAAAAGCTCAACGAACTTTTCACCACCGAATCTCCGAGGAGAACTCAAACCGATGCAACCGATGCAATGGCAAGAACACAAGTGCTCAAATCCTTCTCACTCAAATCCTACCAAAGCAACTAATGCTATGGAGGGATATGAGAGGAAGAACAAAGGAAGAAATCCACAAAGAACTCCAAGATCTAGATCCAATGGGTTCCCCTCACAAAGAGGAGGAAGTGATTGGTGGGAATATAGATCTAGATCTCCTCTCTCTTTTCCCTCAAAGATATGCAAGAATCATGGGAGGAATTGAGAGATGGGCAAGCTTTCCAAGGTCAACAATAGAGGGAGAGAGAGGGGAAAAACGAGCTAACCCAAGCTTGAAGAAGGGGAGGGGTATTTATACCCCTCCCGGGATTGTAGCCGTTGCAGTACTGCAGGGGCCGGATATTCCGGTCCAAGTTTGGACCGGATATTCCGCCCCCCTCAGAAAACTGCTAAGGACTTCGCGCGCGTCGTTCAGATTTGGGGCCGGATATTTCGGCCGGATATTTCCAAAACTGGGCCGGATATTCCGGCCACCCCTAAAAATGGCTAAGGACCAGAAAAAGGCGAGGCGCGCGTCACTCAGATTTAAGGCCGGATATTTCGGCCGGATATTTCCAAAACTGGGCCGGATATTCCGCCCAAGAAAAGTGAGCAACACGAAAACAGCGATAACTTTTGCATCCGGACTCCGTTTTCGATGATCTTGGGCTCGTTGGAATCACCACAATGAGCTCTACACCATCATACATAGAAACATCATAGTCCAACAAAGGAGGATGAAGCCAAATGATAAAAGGTTTGACTTAGCTATAAAGATGAACCGGTAAAACCTCCAAACACTAAAAACGCAATTAGAGTTCCATACTAAATCCATTTTTGATGAGCTAGAGCTTGTCATGGAAATAACCACAAGCTCTACAACCTCACATGGATAAAAGCCAAATAAGAACCAAGAAAGATAATGCCAAGTATGCAAAGGTTTGAGCTCTCTCCGAACAATACGAATAAGTTACTCACTCGAGAGCCCCTCTTGATAGTACGGCTACCAATCCTATAACCCGGTCTCCAAACTAACACACGAGACCGGTAGAAGAGAAAACCTATAAAGAACAAACCTTTGCCTTGTGCAATCCACTTGAGCTAGATGATGACGGTCTTGACACCCTCAAGATTGGACTACCTTTCTTGATTGCGCTTGCTCGGTGAAGACTTGCGAATTGCTTCCCAATACTTCACAATGGGAGAGACACTTGAACTTGCACTTCGACTTGATCAACATTGCACTTAAACTTCTTCCTTCATAATGATGATGTCTTGAGAGTGCACATGAGTGCTCACCCCAACTTATTCCTCAAGACACACTCTATATAGGCTCAACTCCCTTGATCATCACATAAACAACTTTATTTGCATCTTCTTACAACCTTGAAACCAACATATGGCTCAAGCGTTGTCTACGGACAAGTCCTACAAATATAACTCGATGCAAACATTAGTCCATAGGGATTGTCATTAATTACCAAAACCACACATGGGGGCAAATGCTCTTTCAGTGACCACCTCCGCAGAGTGTAAGAAAGTATCTGGATACTCCCTGTTCCGGGAAGAAGCTGCGAACGCGGCAGAAAAGGAGCCCATCGAAGCTCTAATCAACCTGTGAAGGCTGACGGACATAGTTTTCAGAATAAAAGCAACCTCTTGAAGAAATGTTTATGAAAACTTGCATTGCCGAATGACCCCTAGGTCTAAGGCTCTAGCTAGTGCATAAAACACCTTATTCCTTATATGAACTTGCTGGGTAACGCTCGTTACTCACCCCACTCCCTCGTAACCCTTGCATAGATTGGAGGCAACACAAGGAGGCAACCTCGAGACACTAAAGATGAAGATGAAGACCTCCACCAATGTCAGAACTATCAGCAGAGTCAAAAACTACACCATGCTTGCTGGAAAACTAGAATAGGAATAGAAGGGACCCAATTCCCTAATCCTAGAACCTAAGTAGATAAGATAGTTCTGTAGTTTCTGTAGTAAGCCAACTGCATTAGTTATAACTCTAATTTATTCTTCTAGTTGTCCTTTCTAGATTGTAGTCGCCAGAACCAAACATCTACCTGTTGAGGAGGTTCTGAAGCTCTTCTGTATGATAAAATTGTAATCCTATAGACATACCTTGGACCTGCGATGTTTCTGTTGTACCACTCTGATCGATGTAATACTAGTGAGACGGTGTTTCATTCGTGTTATGTCAACAACGACTTGCATACTACACATGCGGTGGTATGCTGGGTCACCACATTAGCGCATGCGCCACTATATATCTAGATCGGAATCGATCCGATCATGCACGTTCTTATGTTCAGCCAGTGTGGCTTCATGAAGGCGTGGCGTGAAGCTTCGCATTCTTGTTGGTGACATGGGACATGTCCACATATAGATTTCCATGTTATTGACAGAGGTGAAGAAAGTCATGGTGGTTGCCATTGCAAGTTTCATCTTTGCATTCTATTTCTCTATTTTTTTCTTGGATGTGTGCATCCTTGATGTCTTGGGACATTTTGTTGATGCAGAGGTTAGGTATAATTTATATCTTCACGCGATATTAATATATTATCTTTATTGGAAAATATCTCTATATGTATACGCTAACGTTTGCTACACAATCCTAACTGTCCAACACCTGTCTTGAAAAAAAACATTGTTTCGTATTAGAAGAACTAGAGAATGCGTAAAAGTTGAACTTGCAAAATTGAAATTAAACATACAAAATGCAATTGCCAATGTTATGGTACTGCGAAAAAGCTCTGTACAAAGAAAAGCGAAAAAGCAAATCCCACCGTTTTGGTTTGTGGATAGCTACAGCCAATATTCGGAACAAAAATTGAGTCACTTCTAAACTCAGCTACAAAACTAACCGGTCTGTTGGAGCTTTTGTTTGGGTGGTGACAATCTAGGTCCTGGCATGCAGAAACAGAGAATCTGTTGTTTGAAAAACAACTCAAACAAAACATTATAAATTGGGACTGAATCCATCCAGCGCACACAACTATCTATGCCTCTGCAAACATGATGTACAATTATAGTCACAAGAATCAACCAGAAATTCATTCACGAGATGATCGATCTGGTAAGATTCATATTTAAAGATAATATTGCAAGCACGAATTTGGTTCCAAAGCAACCACATCTGTTCAGAATTCGAAAAACAAGCAACTAGACAGAAAGGAACGCTGGATCTAACCAGTACGTTTCTGGTACTCGTCAGCGGCGATGGCCTAACTTTTAGGTTAAAAAAAAAACATTTGCTCCACAATCGTAACTGTCCAACACCTGTTTCGGAAAAAAACTGTTGATTTTGTATTAGAAGAACTAGAGAATGCGCAAAAGTTGAACTGGCGAAATCGAAATTAAAACACCACATGGAATTGCCAATGTTACGGTACCAAGATTGCGAAAAAACTCTCTCTAAAAAAATCGAAAAGCAAGTCCCACCGTTTTGGTTTGTGGATAGCCACAGGCAATATTCAGGACAAAAATTCAGTCACTTCTAAACTCAGCTACAAAACTAACCAGTCTGTTCAAGTTTTTGTTCGGGTGGTGACAATGTATAGGGGCGGAGCCGTGCCTGGTGCTGCCTGTGCTGTAGCACCGGCCCAGCATGCTGCACCTCAATGTGTATTGCTAATTTCAGTGAGACAAATATGAAAAACTTAGATAATTAGCACCAGTAAGCTAAGAGCATGTCTAACAGGCCCCGTATAACGTATGGGCCCCTTATAATTCCGGTGGAATACGGGGTCTCCGCGTTTTTGGCCGTCTAGCAGGCCCCGTATTCGGGCCGGCCCGTATCGGCCGAATACGGGGCCCAGCATTTCCACCCCGCCGCCCCGTACTTATAGTGGGCGAGGGTGCGAGTGGGAGGCCAACCCCTCACTCGCAACCCTAGCACCGCCGCCGCCACCTTCACCTCCGGCGAGGAATTCCGCGTCGCCCGCCGCCGCATTTCCACCGCCGCCGCCATGAGTGGACAGCGCCGAGGTTCCGCGTCGCCCGCCGCCGGATCGGAGCTGGAGGAGGCGTGGAAGCGGCAGTGCAAGTACTCCGCCGCCGGATCTCGGCGTGTGGCGTGCAAGTACTCCGCCGCCAACATGCCGCCGTCGCTCCGGGACTTCGCAGAGGGCGGCCCCTACTACAAGGCGGACCCTCCGCTGAAGCCGATGAGCGGCGCGGACTTCGACAAGTGGCGGCGCCGGTGGGAGCAGGAGCAGGCGTGGAAGGAGGCGTGGGAGAAGAAGCACGCCTGGGAGGGGGAGGGGAGCTCCAGCGGCGGAGGAGGCCGCGACGAGGAAGAGGCGGCGGAGGAGGGGGAGGACCCCCTCTTCTTGGAGGCGGTGGCCGCGTCCAAGAAGGAGGCCGCCGACAAGGCGAGGAAGGAGGAGGAGGCGGAGGAGGCGGCGGCGGCCATCGTCGCCGTCAACGAGCTGATTGCTCGGGAGGCCGCCGCCAGCACCCCCGTCGTCAACATCGACGACTAGAGCAGTGTACAAGTCGCGATCCAGTAGGATCGCGCTATTTTGTAAAAATCTATGTCTATGATCAATGAAGAAGTAGTTTTGAATTTTCCTGGGGTTTGGTTTTTTTGAATTTACGGGGTGAGATACGGGGTCTGCTAGACGGATCACTGATGAACTGTGTGGTCGCGACCTATTTTTCAGATACAGTGCCCTCTACTCGCGTTTTACGGGGCAGAAAAATAGGGGGCCTGTTAGACATACTCTAATACTAGCACCCGCCTTGGAGTCTTTCTAGCTCCGCCACTGACAATGTAGGTCCTGGAATGCAGAAACATAGAAGCTGTTGTTTGAAAAACAATTCAATCCAAAACATTGCAAACTGGGACAGAATCCATTCGGCGCACAGAAGTACCCAAGCCTTTGCAAACAAGATGTACAATTACGCGATGATGGATCTGGTACGATTCATATTTAAAGACATTGTTGCAAGCACTAATTTGCTTCCAAATCAAACATAGCTGTTCAGAATTCAGAAAACAAGCAACTAGACAGAAATGAACGTTGGATCTAATCGAACATGGCCAGTTTGTGGGAATCGTCCGCGGCGATGGCCTCTGGGCTCACCACGCTGTTATTCTGCAGGAAGATCTTCACTAAGTTCTTGGAGAAAAGGTCACCAGCATGGCGCACTTCGGCTGGCCTTGCCAATTTGCTTTATTTCCTTGTTCAGAACCTTGTGAGCGCCCGCCGTGATCCCGAGCTCAACGTCCTCGAGATACTTGGCGAAAGCGCAGGTCGAATCCGGGAGTTCAGGTTCTTGAGCAGCGGCACGAGCACACCGCGGCGGAGACGGCGCCGAACACGGCAGGTAGTTCCTTCATGAGCTGGGCGTACACGTGGTCCGAGTCGCGCTCGCGCGGGAAGCGGCGGCGGGCGATGGGCGGCCTGGCCTGGAGTGATGTACGTGCTTCTCTGCTGCTTGTCGTAGGCCTTCTCCTTCGTGCGCGTCTTGTCGGCGGCGGTCGCCTCGCGTACATCGGGAACGTGGACGAAGCGGAACACGGGAAGAGATTGTGCATTTATTTAAGCCTTTTTTTTGCGAAATTAATTAATGAACCTGATGGAGGATGTCACCGAATTTTACGGGATTGCGCAAGGGAGGTTGTGCTCTTTTCCTTCACTGTAGCACAAAGCTTATCGCCTTTTGATTATGGCGATAAACAAAAACGAGACGCTGGTTTAGTTACTACTACTACTGCAATTCACTTTTTCACTAGTATTGTTTTTGTTTCGCTCATCCACTTTTTCTAGTATTGCTTATGTGAATTAATTCTAGTTTTTCACCATTGCTTTGTTCTTCTTTACACGAGCCACCCCCACCGTTGTGCATCCCGCTAGCCCATCGCTTCTCTTTGGTGCTGCCCACGGCCTTGTGGAAGGGCCAAGTAAAAGTGAAAAGGCTAGCAAAGCCTGCAGACTCTGTTCGGATTGCAAAAGAAACAACCGCAGCCCGGACGAGACAAAAAAAAGTACTATATTAATGCTGCCGTATCAGATGGGATTTTACCTTTTACATGCGGGCCCCGTACGTCCGATGCATTAAACTATCACATCGCTTTTGGAGTTTTGATACGACTAGGTGTATCTCTCAAAGGGGCGATTCCCACTTTCTTTTCAAAAATTATAATCAACATTTCTAACTCGTCACACATGACATATACGCTTTGCATGCAAACATTTAGCTATGCCTAATGTGCGATGATCGATACTTCCAAAGGTTTTTTTTAGAGCAACCACATATTTCATTAATTGAAAAACCAGTTACACAAGGCAACATATGTACTCCCTCCGATCCATAATACTCTTCACTAATATAGATGTATCTAGACACATTTTATTGATAGATACATCCGTATTAACGAAGAGTAATATGGATCGGAGGGAGTAGAAATTAACAGATAAATCGGGATAAAATGATTATTCTGAAAACTACGTAGATAAAACCGTAAGAGATCGAGAAATATAAATTGATCCCTAGAGTTTCCTGCAACCACCGAAGCCAGCGGCCGCCGTCCAACTCCAGCGCCGCCAAAGCGCATGCCAGAAGAAACGTCGAGCCTCCACCATTGCGAGATCCAAGAAAGCACCATCGTCAACGAGGCTTTGTGAGTCGATGAACAGACCTGCTGCACGCAGCGAGGCACATGTCGCTGTGGCACGTCGATCGGGGGACGTCCCCGTGCTGTCTTGGACCAAGACCCGCCGTCTCCCATCGACGAAGTCAGTGAAGAACGATAGATCCACTACCTCCGAACCAACATCCTTGCTCCAGAGAAACCACCTCGCCCCAGCCGCAGCAAAGGCCAGCGACACACCGAGAAACAGATCTCGCCAGATCTGAGAACAACGAGAAGAACAAGCTGCCGATCTAAAGAACCGGATAGCACACATTGCCATCATCTCTGAGACGCCACCATGAAGGTCGTCGTCGGTATGGGAGTAGAGATGATGCAGATTTATTCTTTCGGGCGCCGCTCCCACCACCCCAATGGTGCACCACAGCAAACGGTCCCTAACCCTAACTACTAGACGGAGGAACGAGGTCCCCTCTCCCTCCTGCCACCGAAGCGGCAAGCGGAGGGACAGGGAACTAGCGCTCTCGCTGGCTGAGATCTGGGAAGGGAGATGGGTATCGTCACCGCCTCTAGCAGGAGACTCTAGAGGGGGAATTGGCAGTACCTAGCTTTTAAGTAACAGCAAAATACAGATAATCATAACACAGCAAAATATGTCAATTTAGCAAATCCAAACAACAAAAGATTATTCCATTGCTTGGTCATACAGATAAACATAACACAACAAAATATGTCTGTTACAAGCAGATAATCAATCACAGAGTCATTACATATCATCATACTATTGTTCGTTAACTAAAGTTTAAAAGTAGAACACTTCAAGGTAACTAGTCTTCTGGCTATTCCCAACGATGAGTTGGGGGAGCCCCAGACATTGTTGGGAAGATCCACATTGGCGCCTCCCACTCATTGTAATAAGTGGGTCCGTATATCAGTTCTGATCCTATTGCCGGAGCTCCTCCATTCATGTGTATATGGCTCCAATCTGGCACTGGCCTCTGGGTGTAGGGACGGGCTCGATGGTATGCAACAAACACACAGTCTTCTTATAACAAGGACACGCCTTGTCCAGCAGATGGACCAGCTTTTCCAACATCATAACAGGGTTCTCGGTGGAAGATTGGGTTGTTGATTCCAAGAAATACTGAAAGCCCGTGCAGATGCTCCTGCCTAATCCACACTGGACCATCAACAGGATCTTCGGCTTCCGGGCGAAGATTAAAGGGATGCCTTGCGAAAACATGGCACCGTAGACTAGGATAAGTGCTCAACCGTATCCCATCTTCAAACTGTGCAGGAGCATTGCTGTTTCTATCACCATCTATCTGAATCCAAAGTAGATCGAAATTGCCATAATGGTAGGTATTGGATGCCCAGAACCAGGTAGTTTGTGAATTAGGCACTAGAACTTCTTCAACGTCTTCATTCGGATCGGCAGGAAATGCATCTCCTTCAGCCGCATTGCCAGCAACTGCAGCGGCTTGAGCCACATTGCCAGCAACTGCAGCGCCTTCAGCCGCATCCCCTGCAACTGGATCCTCGATGTTTGGGGCAAGTATTAGACGCGGGCCTTCATCTGTGCCTGCGTACGGAAGAAGATAAGTCACAATACAATAATGCAGTAAGCAGGTAGAACAACCGGTAGATTCAGATAGAAAGAGGGCATAACTCACCCCAAGTATGTGGTTCCCAAACCAGAACATCTCCTCGTGGTTCTGTAACCGCGTACACGCGGAACAAATCTGTCCGATCACCGAATAGATGAATTGCACAGGCGTTGACATACCTGTGAGGTGCAAGGTGGTAATTTTTGAGGATGACCCAGCCGTTGTCTTGTTGACTGTCTACATAGGCTATCAGTTTGTCAAAGATCATGATTGCTTCATAATGCCACTGATCACTGCATTTTTCCTTGTAAGGGGTCTTTGTAATCTGTATCTTCAAAAACTGTAACTCACATTGCTTGTACGAAAATATGCATGTTCGAAACTTGGGGAAAACTCCAATATGAGCCAGTAATGGGAGAGGCAGAGTCACTTCTCTGTACATGTGGCGGATCTTCAGGAGGCCGTTATTCATGAGTAATGCCATCCAGTCACCGTTACTTCCTACCCAATGCCCTCTTCCATCGGAGTCATTGCAATGCACGTGTGCTTTAAGCATCTTCTTGTTTAACGGCATGAAGAGGGCGTCAATGCCCTGCTGACGAGGGTATGACCCCTCGGTTCTCGATGTTTGCCTACCTGGTTCCTGCCAAGGAAGAAGCCCGCTCAAGGAATATATGAAGCCCGCAAGGCCCAACACATCGACTTGGAGTAGAAGGCAAAAACTCTTTGTAAACCCTAACTGGCTGCATATATAAAGCCACCAAGGGGTACCCCCTTGACGGATCACACACGATAGATTACATTACACGCATACAAATCCGCCTACGGCGGCTCCCTGTAAACACTATGCTCATATACTAGATTGCTAGCAGGATGTAGCGATCCTCCACCGAGGGGACGTGAACCTGGGTAAAATTCGTGTGCCCCTCGTCGTTTATCGACCGCCGTCGAGTTCGTCAGGTCCCCAATACGCTTCCTAGATCGAAAGCCCTTCGATATGGGCATTGCCGGGGATAAACCTCGTCAATTGGCGCCGACCGTGGGGACGACGGGATCTGGATCTACGGGCTCGCCGGCTCCTTCGTCACCTTCAACAGTGTCCGGATCGCAAGATCGGCCAAGCCGGCGACTTTGGATGATATGCAGCTCCAGATCTAATCCGTACAAGGTTTCAAGTCTTTGATGGCGGCCAGATCCCATCTACGTCAACAAATGTCAACTGGCGGCGGCGAGCTTTAGCGGCTCTGGAATCGTGCGATCGACATCTACAATTCGCGCTAATCCATCTTGCCTCCGGTTCGCCATGTTTCATTACTTCCGGGGAGGCCTATTCCATTGGATCGATTCGCACGTGGCAAACTACAGTGGCCAGATTCGCTATTCTCCTGTGCGCCATCTTTCGTCAGATCGATCTTCGGTTTGGAGAGACGGTGCCGAGAGTCCTTTTTAGCATCCTGACATCGGGTGCATCAGTGGCGAAAGAATTAAATTCGGATGGCAGTTGCGTAGAGACCAATCTGAAGCTCAAGCGTCCAATCATCAATACACTCTTGATTGATATGCACTAGAAGACAGAAAATCAAAGCACAAGGGAGCACGTCCGTGCACATGCATGCACTTCAGGAAGGAGCCATGCTCTGATCGCTTCCAAGAGACAAACGCAAGTGCCATAGCAGAACATCCTCAAACGACAAGTGCTATTCGGTATTGAACAAGAATCGATCAGCAGTTCCACGCACGGAGCCCAACTTGTTCAGACAAAGCGCAGGTTCTGTCGCATCAACGTCAGTCCACCAAGGCAGCCGAAGAAAGCTGAGATCCATCGCGCCTCGGCCAACAGCAACCAGTTTCGCTGTGTCACGGGAATACGGTACCTGATGTTTTTTCAACCTCTGCTGAGCCCAAATTCCAAGGAGAAAAGAATCAAGCGAGCAGCATATGCGTACATACCTATTTGTTCGATAAAGGCGGCGAGTCAGCTACACCGGCGAGTTACCACGACGTGCTGCTCGGACAATCCAGAACTCTGCGGCGCCTTCATACATCCGCGTCGACTGGGGCTTGCCACGTTCGGAGGCTCGTCGTCGCGTCGTAGCGCACTCAGCGCCACTCAGTGGCTCGACATCACATACTTGTCATCGACACCTCGATCTGCATCGACTACATCTGCGTCTACCACGACCACGCTGACTATGTCCACGTCTACCAAGATCGCGCCTACTCTAAAAAAGCTAAGTGTTTAGTTGATTCTTGTTTCTACTTTCGCTACACCCGATACTCTGGGGCTATACTATGCGAGCTAACTTTACACAGAGCATCGATTACACGTTTCGGCCGCATCGGCTACACGTCCGCCGCGTCGACTCCGGTCCGCTGCAAGGACTTCGTATTCATGGGTTCACCTCGCTCGGGGGCTCGGCACCACCTCGCCTTTGTGTGCGGGAGCTCACGCTCATGACGTTCGACTCTATCGCCATGATCTTCGAATCAAGCATCAAGTTCTTCGACGCCGCCGCCGACATGGTCTTCGACGCTGCCACCGACATGGTCTTCGATGCCACCGTCGCCAAGATCTTCGACGCCGCCGCCGACATGGTCTTCGACGCCGCCGCCGACATGGTCTTCGATGCCACCGTCGCCAAGATCTTCGACTCCACCGACATGGTCTTCGATGCCGCCGTTGCCAAGATCTTCGACGCCGCCGCCGACATGGTCTTCGACTCCGTCTCCGACATGAAATTCGACCCCAGCATCATGAAGAAATTCGACCCTGCATTATGAAGAAATTCGACACTGCAAGAAATTCGACCTCTCCATCGTCATGATCTTCGACCTCGCCGTCGCCGTGATCTTCGACCCTTCATCGCCACAATCTTCGACCCCGCCATCGTCATGATCTTCGACCACGTCTGCATCAGCCTCGACCACGTCGCACCCGATAAAGCTAAGTTTTCCTCTACCAAGAGTCAATTAATATTTACTTTTGCCACACCCGATACTCGGGGGCTTCGCCTTAAAGATATACATTTACTCATACTCTAGAGTTTTGACAAAGGGCTATGGCGAGCGACAACAAATAGCTGAAATTTTGAGGGCAAGCCCAAGTGCAAGCCCTTCGATTCACCCTCGGGGGCTACTAGGGGAGATAGCATCAGTCAATCGACAGCATCGTTCGCGTATTATTCGAGTGCGGGCGTTCTTGTCCCTCGAATCGTCTTCTTCGGGCCAGCAGCGCCTTGATATTATTCGAGTGCGGGCGTTCTTGTCCCTCGAATCGTCTTCTTCGGGCCAGCAGCGCCTTGTTATTATTCGAGTGCGGGCGTTCTTGTCCCTCGAATCGTCTTCTTCGGGCCAGCAGCGCCTTGATATTATTCGAGTGCGGGCGTTCTTGTCCCTCGAATCATCTTCTTCGGGCCAGCAGCGCCATGATATTATTCGAGTGCGGGCGTTCTTGTCCCTCGAATCGTCTTCTTCGGGCCAGCAGCGCCTTGATATTATTCGAGTGCGGGCGTTCTTGCCCTTCGAATCGTCTTCTTCGGGCCAGCAGCGCCTTGATATTATTCGAGTGCGGGCGTTCTTGCCCTTCGAATCGCTTTCTTCGGGCCAGCAGCGCCTTGATATTATTCGAGTGCGGGCGTTCTTGCCCTTCGAATCGCTTTCTTCGGGCCAGCAGTGCCTTCAAGTTATTCGAGGCTGGGCTTCGGTCCCTCGAATCATCTTTTTTGGGCCAGCAGTGCCTTCAAGTTATTCGAGGCTGGGCTTCGGTCCTTCGAATTGTCTTTTTCGGGCCAGCTGTGCCTTCAAGTTATTCGAGGCTGGGCTTCGGCCCCTCAAATTATCTTTCTCGGCTCAGCAATGCCTTCAAAGTGTTCGAGTTTGAACTACGGATCCTCGAAACACATCCCTAGGCCGCCAGCGTCTTCATTCTGTTCGAGAATGGGCTGATGCCTTTTCGAACCTTTCTTTTGAGCTATCAATGCTCCTCATTCAACATGCCCGAATCTTGGTGGCCATATACCTGTTCGGATGCCGTATGTCAAATACGAAGGTAAGTCCACGGTTTGCAACACCAGATGGCCCGGTATTCATATCAAACGCGCTCTGCTGGAAATTTTCCATACCTACGGTATGAAGTTTGCACTGATGGACGCATCGGGTGCCTCACAATGAACTGGGCTCCGACCTGGTAAGTCCGACGCGGCTCGGGTCGGGGTAGCGCCAGCCCACGCGGGTTCGAGTCGGGGGACTCGAATCTGAGTAAGCTAACCGAATGTTTTTGCGGCTATGCAATTAACTGAGACCCGGCGTGAGTCTCAGGCCGGTTATGCGCATCCCTCTGCAAACCCGACTTAGCACTTTTGAGGCTCGGACTGAGAGCTACTCGAATTGGCATTCTTTCGCCCCGGCGTTGGCAACACGCTCGGGGGCTTCGCCTCGATTTGGCATTCCTTCGCCCCAGCGTTGGCAACACGCTCGGGGGGCTACGCCTTGAATTTGCATTCCTTCGCCCCTGCGTTGGCAACACGCTCGGGGGCTGCGACTCGATTTGACACTCCTTCGCCCCAGCGTTGGCAACACGCTCGGGGGCTGCGTCTCGAATTGGCGTCCATCCGTCTTGGCATTGGCGACACGCTCGAGGGGCTGCGCCTCGCATTGCCTTCTACATCATCAACGGTGCTCCGTCTGCTGCGTCGACTTCGGTTTGACATATTCAGGCTCGACAACAACATCACCTACAACAAGTATTTGACAACGACATCGCCTACAACAAGAATTCGACAACATCATCACGATGATTCAACCACCATGCGACTTCACCGACCACGACATGCAAGAACTTCATTTGGTGCCCCGACACGCGACATTCAAGACTACGACATCAAGGCAAGATTAGAGTCTCTACCCGATTCTACGAATTGACTAGACACTTGGGGGCTACTGACGAGGGTATGACCCCTCGGTCCTCGATGTTTGCCTACCTGGTTCCTGCCAAGGAAGAAGCCCGCTCAAGGAATATATGAAGCCCGCAAGGCCCAACACATCGACTTGGAGTAGAAGGCAAAAACTCTTTGTAAACCCTAACTGGCTGCATATATAAAGCCACCAAGGGGTACCCCCTAGACGGATCACACACGATAGATTACATTACACGCATACAAATCCACCTACGGCGGCTCCCTATAAACACTATGCTCATATACTAGATTGCTAGCAGGATGTAGCGATCCTCCACCGAGGGGACGTGAACCTGGGTAAAATTCGTGTGCCCCTCGTCGTTTATCGACCGCCGTCGAGTTCGCCAGGTCCCCAATACGCTTCCTAGATCAAAAGCCCTTCGACATGGGCATTGCCGGGGATAAACCTCGTCACCTACAATTGAATTTGTTTGAAAACTTTGTAAAAATTAAGGTGTTTCACAGAAGGAAAAGTTTGCTTGAATAGATAGAAAACTATATAGGTAAACCGTTACAAAAAGAGCGGTCGTGGGCAGAGTAACAGTTGTACAGCATTTTCTAAGCACTGCCTCAGCTGTACCCTCTATCTGAACTGTTAATAGGTGCATCAAGATACGTGCTAGTCTTTTTTTCCCTCTCAAACAACTTCTCTTTTTTGTATCTCTCACTCTATATAACATTTGAATCTGAAACTTTGCAGTTTACTCAAATATTTGAGATAGAATGTGGGAAAAATAGTTCGGGATTCTTATTATACTATATATATACTTTTTTAAACAATTTTTGTTGAATTTTAAATATTTGAATAAGTTAAATTTCACACAAAAAATCAGAAATATTTTTCCCACATTCTAGTTGTAATATTACAGCGATCTGCAAAGTTTGAAATCTGTATGTTACATAGTTTGTGAGATATAAAAAAGACAAATTCAAAAAAGTATGGGAGTGTAGGTGAGACCCTGCTTAGACAAAAACTTTTCCATTCCAATTTTTGCTATTTAAAAAGTCATTGCATGGTATTCGACAGAATGCTCACTGGATTGCAAGAACATTTTTTGGTAAAAAAATAATGTGCCTACTAGATGTTCGACAGAAGGATAACTATGCTTGAATATATCATAAACACATACAAGATGGAAAACTAAGTCCGTAAACTAAAACCCTAAAAGGCGTCATGGGCGGAGTAACTTCATTTTTCGGAAAGATTGTATCTAAAAAGTCGATGCATGCAAGGTGTTCGACAGAGAGATCGGTGGATTGCAAGAACATAAACAGACAGGAGATCAATATATATATATATAACAGAATACTGAATCTGGTTACTCTTACTTGTGCATCGCTATCATATGGCCACGAGGATTCATTTTCGTGGAGCAGGCCCGGCGCATCAAGCGGTAGATTCGGGGTCCCTCGAATGGCACGATGCATGCCAACCATGCCGACAGCAAGGCGAGCAGCGCTTAAGATGTCGACCCGCTCGACTATGTTCTCAACCGATGGGTAGTGGAGATTACCCCACCCCATGGATTTGTTGTAACGATCAGCAATGGGCTCTTTTGGAGTCGAACGCTGACGCTTCCCCCCTGGGGTTCATACCACCCAGACCCAGACATGACCTGTGCCGGCAAATGCGGGCGGCGGCGATGTGATGGAATGGAAACGAGAGGGCGCAGCGGTGTTGTGGAGAAGATGGGGAACGAGGCGATGAACTGCCTAGCGCAGGGTAATAAGTGGAAGTTGGCTTTGGGAAGGGGAGGGGGGGCGGCGGCGGTTCACTGTACAAGGAGTGGAAATAATATTTTATCTCCACCGTGGGCCCTCATTGCAGTAGGCTTCCTGCCCGCCAGTGCAATCCGTTTAATCCCCGTACAAGGCATGCGCACGCAGTTCAAAAATTAGTTTGACGTCCATCTTTCTCCAACAAATTATGCCATAAAATTTGTATTTTAAAGTTTCGAAAAATTTCGAAACAAAATTCTTGTGATAGGCATTGTTGAATGCTATAAACCGATAGAAATCTCAATATGAAATACTTTATATTCTATTCTACACAAAAAAGACAAAATCTGACATATTATATAGTGAATAGTACACGATTGAACACTATCTAATTTTATTAGATTTGACCATATTTGTGTAGCCTAGAATATAAAGAATTTCATATTGTAATTAGTACTGGTTTGTAGCATTCAACATTGCCTATCACAAAAAAAGACAAATTCCTAAGAAAAAGATGTACTTTCTTACTACTATTTTAATACTATTTACATTCACAAATTTATCTTCTTATATCTTCCAAAATTAAACATATCTTTGTATGTATTTAACGCCAATTTTTTTGAAAACATAGAAGTTTGAGAATTTGAACTTTTAAAAATTCTGAAATTGTATGGAGCATCGGTGCCCATTTGCACTAAATCCCTTATCGAATCCAATGATACAGCTTTTATGAACTTTTCAAAATTCTGAAAGTGTTGGGAGTATATTATTTTACAAGGTGCACTCTGACTTGCGAAGCGTGACTTGAGAGTCATTGACAGATGGGTCCCCCATATGATGGGGCCCGCGTGCAGTGAAGGCAAGTCAGAGACAAGTTAGAGTGGGCAAGTCAGGGCCTCTCGCTCTAGACATCAATGACACTCATGCGGCATGTCTGGGCATCTCCGGCAGAGCGCGCATAGAGCGTGCTCTGGACATCAACGGAAGGCATGGCCGCGCTCTGGGCATCTCCGGCCCCTTATACAGATACACTTCAGTACATAGGGAAAACACACTTACTAAATCATATATAAGGATGGTCCTCGCTTGGACACTTACATATATAGGTGGAACGAACAGTACATGAATCTAGTATTGAGGGAGAGGAAGCAGGCATCTTCTCATGATATTAATTCTACGGAACGCATCGTAGCATACATACGCATCCTTTGCTGCGTAGTGGATATGCTCCAGCCGTAGTTCCCGAAGATGCCAGTAGTTGTGCAGCTTCAGCTTGCAGAAATCCGCCTTGTGGTCTTTGAACTTCTTGTCGATGATTTCCTTCGCCATGGTGGCCAAGCCGGTCCTGGCTTGGCCCGGGGCGTTGAAGTGATCTTGTAAGTCCATGTGGTTTGGTATGTGGGCGCCCAGGGCTTCAAGCTTGGGGGTGTCTTGGCGCTTGTCCACAGATGCGAAGGAAATGTCAGGGCGGTTGAGGAACTGTATGAGTTTAGGACAGTCCCTCGTTGTCACGGCTTCGTACCAGAGTAGGCAGTGATCGCGCATGCAAAGTTGCAGGAGGGCGGCGCGGGGAGGCTTGGCGATGGTGTACTCGAGGTCGAGGCCGACGATTGGCTCTTGGTCCCGCTCACCGAGCCAACGCTCAAACATGGCGATAAACTTGGCCGCCTCTCTTGGGTCGGTTGTGTGAATCACCGTGAGGACGGTGTCACCATGAGCAGGGACCTTGTGGTAGTCGGTGAAGACATTGCCGTCGATCTCCATGACGGCCGCGGCGCAAGGAGTAGGAGTGGAGGGGGAGGGGGTTATCTCTGGAGAAGATGAAGTTGGGGATCCAATTGTTTTCCAGGCAGCGAGATCGTGGGATAAATAGTGTGCGACGGGTCGCTGGCACACCACATAAGTAAATGCAGTGTAGCGCTTTGGGGGTGCTTTGGAAATTGAACCCCCCACGCGAGCCCCCGCCGCTTCATTTATGAGAGAAGAGGAAGTTGGGGAAGCAATTGTTTTGCAGGCACGCCGCGGTATATGCCAGTCTAGCGCTTTGGAAATTGAACCAGTCGCTTGTTTTGTTTCTGAGAGAGCGCTAGACCAATGTGTCACCGCGGGCCCCGATACTCCGGCCCACTTGTAAGTGAGAGGCTGGTATCGTGGGTAAGGATGTACATATGTTTACCGCCAGGCAGCAATTAGAGAGTCTCATTGTTGGGTCCCCTCATTGTTTGACTATATGCAGCAGAGCGACAGTCTGAAAAAGGAGATAGCGTGCAAGGGGGAATAAATCCGTTCTCGTCTGACACGCGGAAGGAATAGAGAACAAAATCTTACCATTGAAATGCTTCTCATCGAGGTCACCTGCTCCATGAGCCAAACGAGTGAGACAAACTAGTCCAGGTTTAGCATTCGAAGCATGTGGAGACCCACTTATCTGGGTAAGGTTTGGTCCGATGTGTGTCTGAGGACCCACTTGTCAATAGTGTACCGGGCCTTCGTGGGGCCACATGTCATTAGGTTTAGGATTCGTGGCCAGTGGAAATTATGCGTAGCAGCGGGATGAGAATTGACAGGGCAGCGAGATTTCAAAGTCAAGTAAATTGACGAGACACGCCGCAGTCTGACAAGGCGTGCTCAAGAGATCTCAGTAGCATCATCATCGCTCACTCTACTCTGGCGACTAGATGGAGGAGTTCCCTTCTATGGGTAAACAAATGAATAAATGAAGGAAATTGCATAAACCACCAACTCTTTGCTGTCATCGTTGCACAAACAAGTCACTTTACTTATTATTTGCACAAACCACCAACTATTATGTGCACTGTTCGGCTTGCTAAAATATAATGAATTATTTTTGCCCTAAATCCTTTTTAATCCAATTTTGCACTAACCATGGTTTGTGCAAGTTCCACAGCAAACTTTGGAACCATGGTCCCATTTTTGGTGGAGATGTGCATCTTTGCATTCCAAACAACTTTTGCAACTAGTGTTTTTCCAGTTTCCACATAAAAAAATGCATTTTCCATTTTTCAGGTGCCGGAGGGGTTGAAACAGGTGCTTTTTTGTGAAGGGGCCACCAAGGGCATTGTGCAAAACTTGACCACTCTATTTTTCATGGGTGGGGGACCTGCCAGGGGTGCCACATCCAGGAGGCTGGGAATTATCTCGGCATGCTGCCATATAATGAATTATTTTTGCTCTAAATCCATTTTAATCCAATTTTGCACTTGGGCTACAAGATATGCACACCAGGAAAATTGGGGAAAAATACAGGGAGGTCCCCTGGGGGTGTGGGACCCTAGAACCAAGACCAAACCATGGTTCTCACCCCACCTGGCAGACATCGCTGGCACCGCGAGTCTGACCTAGATCTCGAAGGGGGGCCCGAGGAATTCAGAAAAAATCAAAAAAATAGAAAAACAGTGCATGGAGTCATGGTGAGTGATGCATCACCAAGGAAAAATACAAAACATGTCATCCCAGGGGTTCACATGTGGACTCCCTCACAGAGAGGTGCTTCCAGGCAGGAGTTCTCTTGGTCTTCCTTGGCAGATGACCATGGTTTATGCAAGTTCCACAGCAAACTTTGGAACCATGGTCCCATTTTTGGTGGAGATGTGCATCTTTGCATTCCAAACAACTTTTGCAACTAGTGTTTTTCCAGTTTCCAGATAAAAAATGCATTTTCCATTTTTCAGATGCCTAGAGGGGTCGAAACAGGTGCTTTTTTGCGAAGGGGCCACCAAGGGCATTGTGCAAAACTTGACCACTCTATTTTTCATGGGTGGGGGACCTGCCAGGGGTGCCACATCCAGGAGTCTGGGAATTATCTCGGCCTGCTGCCATATAATGAATTATTTTTGCTATAAATCCATTTTAATCCAATTTTGCACTGGGGCTACAAGATATGCACACCAGGAAAATTGGGGAAAAATACAGGGAGATCCCCTGGGGTGTGGGACCCTAGAACCAAGACCAAACCATGGTTCCCACCCCACCTAGTAGACATCGATGGCACCGCGAGTCTGACCTAGATCTCGAAGGAGGGCCCGAGGAATTCAGAAAAAAAACAAAAATTGGAAAAACAGTGCATGGAGTCATGGTGAGTGATGCATCACCGAGGAAAAATACCAAACATGCCATCCCAAGGGTTCACATGTGGACTCCCTCACACAGAGGTGCTTCCAGGCAGGAGTTCTCTTGGTCTTCCTTGGCAGATGACAATGGTTTGTGCAAGTTCCACAGCAAACTTTGGAACCATGGTCCCATTTTTGGTGGAGATGTGCATCTTCGCATTCCAAACAACTTTTGCAACTAGTGTTTTTCCAGTTTCCACATAAAAATGCATTTTCCATTTTTCAGGTGCCCGGAGGGGTCGAAACAGGTGCTTTTTTGTGAAGGGGCCACCAAGGGCATTGTGCAAAAATTTACCACTCTATTTTTCATGGGTGGGGGTCCTGCCAGGGGTGCCACATCCAAGAGGCTGGGAATTATCTCAGCCTGCTGCCATATAATGAATTATTTTTGCTCTAAATCCATTTTAATCCAATTTTGCACTGGGGCTACAAGATATGCACACCAGGAAAATTGGGAAAAATACAAGGAGGTCCCCTGGGGGTGTGGGACCCTAGAACTAAGACCAAACCATGGTTCCCACCCCACCTGGCAGACATCGATGGCACCGCGAGTCTGACCTAGATCTCGGAGGGGGGCCCGGGGAATTCAGAAAAAATCAATAAAATGGAAAAACAGTGCATGGATTCATGGTGAGTGATGCATCACCTAGGAAAAATACCAAACATGCCATCCCAGGGGTTCACATGTGGACTCCCTCACAGAGAGGTGCTTCCAGGCAGGAGTTCTCTTGGTCTTCCTTGGCAGATGACCATGGTTTGTGCAAGTTGCGCAGCAAACTTTGGAACCATGGTCCCCTTTTTGGTGGAGCTGTGCATCTTTGCATTCCAAACAACTTTTGCAACTAGTGTTTTTCCTGTTTCCACATAAAAAATGCATTTTCCATTTTTCAGGTGCCCAGAGGGGTCAAAACAGGTGCTTTTTTGTGAAGGGGCCACCAAGGGCATTGTGCAAAACTTGACCACTCTATTTTTCATGGGTGGGGGACCTGCTAGGGGTGCCACATCCAGTTGGCTAGGAATTATCTCGGCCTGCTGCCATATAATGAATTATTTTTTCTCTAAATCCATTTTAATCCAATTTTGCACTGGGGCTACAAGATATGCACACAAGGAAAATTGGGGAAAAATACAGGGAGGTCCCCTGGGGGTGTGGGACCCTAGAACGAAGACCAAACTATGCTTCCCACCCCACCTGGCAGACATCGATGGCACCGTGAGTCTGACCTAGATCTCGGAGGGGGGCCCGGCGAATTCAAAAAAAATAAAAAAATGGAAAAACAGTGCATGGAGTCATGGTGAGTGATGCATCACCTAGGAAAAATACCAAACATGCCATCCCAGGGGTTCACATGTGGACTCCCTCACAGAGAGGTGCTTCCAGACAGGAGTTCTCTTGATCTTCCTTGGCAGATGACCATGGTTTGTGCAAGTTCCACAACAAACTTTGGAACCATGGTCCCATTTTTGGTGGAGATGTGCATCTTTGCATTCCAAACAACTTTTGCAACTAGTGTTTTTCCAGTTTCTACATAAAAAATGCATTTTGCATTTTTTAGGTGCCCGGAGGGGTCGAAACAGGTGTTTTTTTGTGAAGGGGCCACCAAGGGCATTGTGCAAAACTTGACCACTCTATTTTTCATGGGTGGGGGACCTGCCAGGAGTGCCACATCCAGGAGGCTGGGAATTATCTCGGCTTGCTGCCATATAATGAATTATTTTTGCACTAAATCCATTTTAATCCAATTTTGCACTTGGGCTATAAGATATGCACACCAGGAAAATTGGGAAAAAATACAGGGAGGTCACCTGGCGGTGTGGGACCCTAGAACCAAGACCAAACCATGGTTCCCACCCTACCTGGCAGACATCGATGGCACCGCGAGTCTGACCTAGATCTCGGAGGGGGGCCCGGGGAATTCAGAAAAAAATAAAACAATGGAAAAAATAGTGCATGGAGTCATGGTGAGTGATGCATCACCTAGGAAAAATACCAAACATGCCATCCCAGGGTTCACATGTGGACTCCCTTACACGGAGGTGCTTCCAGGCAGGAGTTCTCTTGGTCTTCCTTGGCAGATGACCATGGTTTGTGCAAGTTTCACAACAAACTTTGGAACCATGGTCCTATTTTTGGTGGAGATGTGCATCTTTGCATTCCAAACAACTTTTGCAACTAGTGTTTTTCCAGTTTCCACATAAAAGATACATTTTCCATTTTTCAGGTGCCCGAAGGGGTCGAAACAGGTGCTTTTTTGTGAAGGGGCCACCAAGGGCATTGTGCAAAACTTGACCACTCTATTTTTCATGGGTGGGGGACCTACCAAGGGTGCCACATCTAGGAGGATGGGAATTATCTCGGCCTGCTGCCATATAATGAATTATTTTTGCTCTAAATCCATTTTAATCCAATTTTGCACTGGGGCTACAAGATATGCACACTAGGAAAATTGGTGAAAAATACAGGGAGGTCCCCTAGGGGTGTGGGACCCTAGAACTAAGACCAAACCATGGTTGGCACCCCACCTGGCAAACATCGATGGCACCGCGAGTCTGACCTAGATCTCGGAGGGGGGGCCCGAGGAATTCCGAAAAAATCAAAAAAATGGAAAAACAGTGCATGGAGTCATGGTCAGTGATGCATCACCTAGGAAAAATACCAAACATGCCATCCCAGGGGCTCACATGTGGACTCCCTCACAGAGAGGTGCTTCCAGGCAGGAGTTCTCTTGGTCTTTCATGGCAGATGACCATGGTTTGTGCAAGTTCCTCAGCAAAGTTTGGAACCATGGTCCCATTTTTGGTGGAGTTGTGCATCTTTGCATTCTAAACAACTTTTGCAACTAGTGTTTTTCTAGTTTCCACATAAAAAATGCATTTTCCATTTTTCAGGTGCCCAGAGGGGTCGAAACAGGTGCTTTTTTGTGAAGGGGCCACCAAGGGTATTGTGCAAAACTTGACCACTCTATTTTTCATGGGTGGGGGACCTGCCAGGGGTGCCACATCCAGGAGGCTGGGAATTATCTCGGCATGCTGCCATATAATGAATTATTTTTGCTCTAAATCCATTTTAATCCAATTTTGCACTGGGCTACAAGATATGCACACCAGGAAAATTGGGGAAAAATACAGGGAGGTCCCCTGGGGGTGTGGGACCCTAGAACCAAGACCAAACCATTGTTCCCACCCCACCTGGCAGACATCGATGGCACCGCGAGTCTGACTTAGATCTCGGACGGGGCCCGGGGAATTCAGAAAAAATAAAAAAAATGGAAAAACAGTGCATGGAGTCATGGTGAGTGATGCATCACCTAGGGAAAATACCAAACATGCCATCCCGGGGGTTCACATGTGGACTCCCTCACAGAGAGGTGCTTCCAGGCAGGAGTTCTCTTGGTCTTCCTTGGCAGATGACTATGGTTTGTGCAAGTTCCACAGCAAACTTTGGAACCATGGTCCCATTTTTGGTGGAGATGTGCATCTTTGCATTCCAAACAACTTTTGTAACTAGTGTTTTTCCAGTTTCCACATAAAAAATGCATTTTCCATTTTTTTTAGGTGCCCGCAGGGGTCGAAACAGGTGCTTTTTTGTGAAGGGGCTACCAAGGGCATTGTGCAAATCTTGACCACTCTATTTTTCATGGGTGGGGGACCTACCAGGGGTGCCACACCCATAAGGCTGGGAATTATCTCGGCCTGCTGCCATATAATGAATTATTTTTGCTCTAAATCCATTTTGATCCAATTTTGCACTGGGGCTACAAGATATGCGCACCAGGAAAATTGGTGAAAATATAGGGAGGTTCCCTAGGGGTGTGGGACCCTAAAACCAAGACCAAACCATGGTTCCCACCCCACCTGGTAGACATCGATGGCACCGCGAGTCTGACCTAGATCTCGGAGGAGGGCCCAGGGAATTCAGAAAAAATCAAAAAAAATGGAAAAATAGTGCATGGAGTCATGGTGAGTGATGCATCACCTAGGAAAAATATCAAACATGTCATCCCAGGGGTTCACATATGGACTCCCTCACAGAGAGGTGCTTCCAGGCAGGAGTTCTCTTGGTCTTCCTTGGCAGATGACCATGGTTTGTGCAAGTTCCACAGCAAACTTTGGAACCATGGTCCCATTTCTGGTGGAGATGTGCATCTTTGCATTCCAAACAACTTTTGCAACTAGTGTTTTTCCAGTTTCCACATAAAAAATGCATTTTCCATTTTTCAGGTGCCCGGAGGGGTCAAAATAGGTGCTTTTTTGTGAAGGGGCCACCAAGGGCATTGTGCAAAACTTGACCACTCTATTTTTCATGGGTGGGGGACCTGCTAGGAGTGCCACATCCAGGAGGCTGGGAATTATCTCGGCCTGCTGCCATATAATGAATTATTTTTGCTCTAAATCCATTTTAATCCAATTTTGCACTGGGGCTACAAGATATGCACACTAGGAAAATTGGGGAAAAATACAGGAAGGTCCCCTGGGGGTGTGGGACCCTAGAACCAAGACCAAACCATGGTTCCCAACCCACCTGGCAGACATCGATGGCACCGCGAGTCTGACCTAGATCTCGGAGGGGGGCCCGGGGAATTCAGAAGAAATCAAAAAAATGGAAAAACAGTGCATGGAGTCATGGTGAGTGATGCATCACCTAGGAAAAATACCAAACATGCCATCCCAGGGGTTCACATGTGGACTCCCTCACACAGAGGTGCTTCTAGGCAGGAGTTCTCTTGGTCTTCCTTGGCAGATGACCATGGTTTGTGCAAGTTCCATAGCAAACTTTGGAACCATGGTCCCATTTTTGGTGGAGATGTGCATCTTTGCATTCCAAACGACTTTTGCAACTAGTGTTTTTCCAGTTTCCACATAAAAATGCATTTTCCATTTTTTTAGGTGCCCGGAGGGGTCGAAACAGGTGCTTTTTTGTGAAGGGGCCACCAAGGGCATTGTGCAAAACTTGACCACTCTATTTTTCATGGGTGGGGGACCTACCAGGGGTGCCAGATCCAGGAGGCTAGGAATTATCTCGGCATGCTGCCATATAATGAATTATTTTTGCTCTAAATCCATTTTAATCCAATTTTGCACTGGGGCAACAAGATATGCACACCAGGAAAATTGGGGAAAAATACAAGGAGGTCCCCTGGGGGTGTGGGACCCTAGAACCAAGACCAAACCATGGTTCCCACCCCACCTGGTAGACATCGATGGCACCGCGAGTCTGACCTAGATCTCGGAGGGGGGCCCGGGGAATTCAGAAAAAATCAAAAAAAATGGAAAAATAATGCATGGAGTCATGGTGAGTGATGCATCACCTAGGAAAAATACCAAACATGCCATCCCAGGGGTTCACATGTGGACTCCCTCACACAGAGGTGCTTCCAAGCAGGAGTTCTCTTGGTCTTTCTTGGCAGATGACCATAGTTTGTGCAAGTTTCAGAGCAAACTTTAGAACCATAGTCCCATTTTTGGTGGAGATATGCATCTTTGCATTCCAAACAACTTTTGCAACTAGTGTTTTTCCAGTTTCCACATAAAAAATGCATTTTCCATTTTTCAGGTGCCGAGAGGGGTCGAAACAGGAGCTTTTTTTGTGAAGGGGCCACAAAGGGCATTGTGCAAAACTTGACCACTCTATTTTTCATGGGTGGGGGACCTGCCAGGGGTGCCACATCTAGGAGGCTGGGAATTATCTCGGCCTGCTGCCATATAATGAATTATTTTTGCTCTAAATCCATTTTAATCCAATTTTGCACTGGGGCTACAAGATATGCACACCAGGAAAATTGGGGAAAAATACAGGGAGGTCCCCTGGGGGTGTGGGACCCTAGAACCAAGACCAAACCATGGTTCCCACCCCACCTGGCAGACATCGATGGCACCGCGAGTCTAACCTAGATCTCAGAGGGGGGGCCGGGGAATTTAGAAAAAAATCAAAAAAATGGAAAATTAGTGCATGGAGTCATGGTGAGTGATGCATCACCTAGGAAAAATACCAAACATGCCATCCCAGGGGTTCACATGTGGACTCCCTCACACAGAGGTGCTTCCAAACATTGCATGACATGGTTTCATAACAGTTCATAACATAATAAACACAAAGTACTTTAATGTGTTGAGTTCATTACATAATTTTATTGTGAAAGCACGACACATCAGGGTTCAAGCCGGGCGTGTAGCTGCTCGTTTTCCTTCTCAAGAGACGCCACGAGTTGGCAGCTTGCGAGGTATCTCATTTTAGAATCCACGAGCTCCCTGAGTGCTTTCTCATTTTCAGCCAGCAGGTTCCTGCATGTGATCTCCAGGGTGACAGTACTGTTTGTTAGCTTCAAATTTTCCTCCAATAGATCTTTGATCCTGGCTGTATTCTTATGTGCCGAGGCTCTGGCTTCCTTATGCAGTTCTGACCAGTTTAGATTCTCCTTTACAAGCTGCTTGCGCTCACGAGCAAGGCACTTGGCAACTAAGAGGAATTTAGCCATATACACTTCCTAGGTCAATTTTTTCTCCCTTTGTTTGGCTATCCATTCATTAAGCCAGGACGCCATATCTGGGTTCAGCCCCACCTTCTTTTCCTGTAAAAAATAAAAACAGGGTTATTTCTACCAAGGACGCCTACTAAGTGGCAGTGGCGTCCTCGCAAAAACCCCATTACAGGTAAAGCACTCTACACTCACCTAATTCAGAATCGCAAGAACCCCAATGCATGCCAACACAATTAGAGAGTGCTTACCTCGCTGAGCCAGGGAAATGTGGGCATCGGGTTCTGGATCGCCGCCTCCATTTTTTGGGAGAGAGGCACACCCTGCAAAACCATCATGGCTCCGCCGGCTCTGGAACATTTTATTCCATGGTAATGAGTTATAGTGGAGGAAGAAGAATAAGAACAAAAAGATGACGATGAAGAAGAAGAATTTGTTCGAGTACCCGGATGAGCCCTCGCCTGATTGAAGTTTTCCCTTCTCCATCAGGGAGAGCAAAGATTGCGCCTCTATGTGAGGGTTTTCTATAATGGATGGACCAAGTTCCTTCCGGCGGCGAGCTCTCTCCATTCTCTCCGCTTCCTGAGTCGTCAGGGGGCGGTTTCTCTTTGGAGGCATGGCTAGACATAGCGGATGGCCGGGTAGAAGGAAGGAGAAGGAAGTAGGTGAATGAATAATATGGCAAGATAGTCAAACAGCCCAGCCCGTGGTCCAACCACTGCTCTCTGTCTTCTAGCCATCTCATGCAAGCTATATCCTCCATAAATGAAAAAATAGAGCCCCCACCCGGCACGTGGGTGGATACATGGCGCTGATTAACTGACGCTCACTGCCCTGTCCCATTGTGCCAGTGCCAGGGTCCTGGCTAGACCCTTCGACAAGAAGGAACCGGCCCGCATACACGAGAAGGCATGCCAGGGCACGCCGGAAGATAAAATGCATTATATTTTATATATTAACTGGAAATAGAAGGGTCAAATCTTACAAAGATAATTTGCATTGAACAAAAAATGCTAGCTAATATGCATGCCATTTCCATTTTCTTCATAGATTACTAACTTAAACACTTGCTAAACCCAGTACATGACGTCGTCAGAGTCATTGGAGTTGACCTCCGTTGGGGCCTTGTCCTTGCCCTCTGCTTCATCCTCCATCGTGGTTGCCTTGCCCTTCCCCCTGCCCTGGGGTTCCAATGACCTGGTCATGGCCATCTTCATGTCTCGCGCAAACTTTGCGGCGGCGGATCTTGGCTGCTCAGTGTTGACGGCGCCATCCTCATCGTCCGATTCAAGATTGATGAACGGTATGGGTTTTAGGGCGGTCTTGAACCGGCCTACACCGCGAGGCCTGCTGGAGCCATTGCCAGACCTGCTTGAGGTCGAAGAAGTAGGAGTTGGAGAAGATGCATTGCTACTCGGTTCAAGCCACCATGGCCATCTGATGCGGCGGCGGCTTGACCTGCCGCGCTGTGCACGACCGGGCATGGAGTTCCCGCTGTGGTAGTATGTACCGCCACCGTGGCTGAGGCCTGGGGTGGCGTGGCTGAGGCCTGGGGTGGAGCTTCCGCGTCGTGCGCGGGAGGTGTTGTAGCGGCCGGTGTGAGGCATCTGAACTACGGGGAGGGCTCGCTCGTGTGAAGAACAGGAGGCGGAGGCTAGTGATCATGGTGTCTGCCCAGAGGGAAACAGATCTTTTTGACAGGGTAGCTCTCCATGGAAGCACATGGCCCCAGCGACTGTGCATTGCTTCCACGCTTGTAAACAATACATTTTCTTTGTGTCCATGATGGCAATTTCATTGGTGGCATAGTTGCGTTGCATGATCCCACCTGTCATACTCAAACGGTCATATTCTGGGGGGTGCGCTGGTATAACTGCCGGATGCAAGAGCAGCGTCGTCACTCCGATTCTTCCTTCTTCCCATCGCCCCCTTGCACCTACGATTCTTTTCTGGCTAGCTCACATCTGCTGTTCTAGTTCCCCACCTAGTTCCTCTGCTGTGCTCTCCCTAGGGTGCAAGGCAATGGTTCGTAGCTACTGCAGTTCTTCACGGGCGGAATCAGGGTCGGCTCGCCGACGCCCCCTATCTCGTACCGGAGTAAGCCCTATGACTATTCGCCAGACAAAATCTGTGACTGTGGAGTAAAGATGCCGAGATGGATTGCATGGACAGATGAAAATGCTGGGAGAAGATTCTACAACTGCGGCATCCGTGTGGTATTATTGTAAACTAATCAAGTTTGTTTGCCAGTTTAGTTATTTTAATTCTCACATCTTTCCTCTTCCTTTACTATGTTTTTGGCAGGAAGGCAAGGGCCGAGGCTGTGAGAAATATGAGTGGATGGACGACCCGCTGCCAGTTTTCCAGAGAGAGCTTGTTTGTGATCTTCGTGATGCTGTATGGGAGAAGATGGAGGAGAACCGTGCGCTGCTTGATGAAAACAAGGAGCTTCTGGACCAACTTCGGAAGCTCGAGCAGAGTGGTGGTGTGCATGCTCAGTTGCAGAAGCAAGCAGCTGAAATAGAACAGATCAAGGTTAGGGCAGATGGTGGAAACAATCTGCTTTTCATATGGATATGTTCCATGGCATTTGTAGTTTATATTGGCATTATGATGTCTAGCACCTGAAAAGCAGAACTGTAAGGACCCAAATATTGTATAATGTGAAATGTTATCCTGTGCCATTTATTCTGCCTTTTCTGACTGTCCCTCTAAACATTACCACCGAATAAGAACATATGCATAATGTCAAACAAGGCTTATTAAAAATGAGTACATAGTTTACAAATTATAAATTCCATAACAAATACAATTTGGACAGAATTTCGGGCAGGTCCAGGGCCCCTATTTTACAATGCCCACACAAACACACATGTTCTGGAAAAATAGTTTTCAGAATTTTGATGTATTATAGAGACGGAGCACTCAGAAAAAAAGACTGAATTAGTCTTACTCTGACCTAGCTGTCTTCTTCCTCTTTGGGGACAGTTTTCTCGCTTTCTTGTATATTGGATCAGAAGGTTCTGGAATGTCCGGCCAATCTGAATCAGATCATGTGTCATCATCACTCCACTCAACTTCCTCGTGAAGCACATAGACAGCATCAGCAGTCTTGCACCTTGTCTTGCGCTTCCTGACAAATGTTAGAAAGCAGGTAAGCCCAAGGTAAGCATAGATATTACCTAATTATAAATAAAGATCATACACGCAAATACTTCATACCTAGGCTTTGGTCTGTTCAAAGGACACCCCGCTGCTCTATGTCCAATACATTTGCATTGCTTACATCTGTTTTTGCCTTTCTTGCTACCACTAAAAGGCATGCCCTGCTTCTCCATGAAATTCTTGAACCTACTCTTCTGAGGTCTTCCTTTGCCTCTTTTAACATTTGGTTGGCACAACTTGAAAGGTAGTTGAACCACGGGCCACTGTGACTGGTCTGTGCAAGGAGGGATGGCACCAGCATAGGTAGCTCAAAATTTAGCCAAAGAGAAGTACTCACTCACATATTGATCAAGGTGTGGCAGAGTTCTTTTGTGAACCAAGAAGATTAATGCGTGTGGGCATGGCTTCCCAGTATGTTGCCACTCTAAGCAGCTGCATTCTCTACTGTCAATCTTCATGACATGCCTCAGGCCATTCCGACTCAAATCTCTCACCTCACAGCTGTGGTCGTTAGACTCTTCAACTCTAAGGTAACCAAGACCTCGACTTCTCTGGTATATTTGCTGAATAACAGCGGGTAGAATGTGCCCTCTTAGTCTGTCCCCAATATCTCTTCTTACTTTTATCAGCCTCATCAACATACCTCGTATGGTGTCCATCAACATATGAACTGGGAGGTCTTTTGAGTCTTTGACCCAGTTATTTACGGTTTTAGCAAGGTTGTTGTTTATGTAATCACACTTTATTGCGGGATTAAAAGCACTCCTCATCCATAAAAGGCTATAATTCCTTTCCAAGTATATGGCAAAATTAGAGTTCTCAGCATGTATCTTGTCCATAAAAAATTTGTAGCTCTCAGGCTTGTAGGCCCTAGCAGCAGTCCACATGTAGCGATATACAGTGCCTGAGTAGTGCCTGTACAGGTTCAGCATCAAATGAGCATGGCATTCTCTTTGTTCAGCATGTGGAAATACTGTCCAAACTACATTTGTCAATCCTTTGCATGCATCAGTACTTATGGCCAGTGGTGAAACATCACCTATTGATCTATGCAGTTGCCTCATAAACCACTCCCAGTTCGCCTCTGATTCCGACTGAAACAGGCCGAATGCCACCGGGAACATCCAGTTGTGCCCATCCAGTGCTATCGCTGATGCTAGACAACCATTCCATCTGCCAGTGAGGACAGTGGAGTCTATACTCAAATATGGCCTACAACCCTCCTTGAACCCTTGAATACAGGGCTCAAGGGCCATAAAAAAGGGTTAAAATATATGTTCCCCTCCTCCTCTTTCGTGTCAATCTCGACAACACTACCTTGAGGCCTAGATTGTATTTCAGCCTTGAAGCTGTACAACAGCCTGAAACTATTTTCCCAGTCCCCGTATAGTGTTTGCAAAGCTCTCTCTTTACCTTTCCAAACTATGTGATATGGTAGCTCGACATTGTAATCAGTCATAAGCTTTACCTGAATCGCCTTGGCAGTCTCATTTGGCGTTTTCTTAAGAATGGCCAAAGCATGCTTCTCAACCCATTCTTGAGTTGCACAAGAAGATCTTAGTTTGCACCTTTTGGACACCTGTGTGCAGGTCCCATCTTGTTCACCTGCATCGGAACATTCATTTTATACATTAGTTGCTTCATAATAATTCCTAAACTTGCTTCACATATGAAAACCCGAACCCGTCAGTTAGAAATATATATTTGTGTGCGAGGAAAGCTTGTCAGTACCCTAACTGTTTCTCCACCAGGAAGTATCCTAACGGAGATCTTCCAAGGGCATTGATCCTTCACCCTCTCCCCATTGTAGTAGTCTAATCTGCACCTCGCCTCGTACCGTTTCCTTGTGTTTCTAGTTCTGAAGACATCAAACTCTCTGATGATACAATATTGCGCAAATGCTTTCCTGAATTCTACCATGTTGGCGAAGTATGTGCCTACCATAATTACAGGTACCACTGGATCATATGTTATCTCTAACTCGCTAGTGACCTCATCATCTACCGGGATGGCAGCTTCCTCCATTAGTGATTCATCGATTACATCATCACCTGTTTCTTGTTCCAGCACCTCTATTTCACTGTCCTTATCTTCCCCTATGTCCGAAATGGGAGGACCTTCATTGTCTTCCTCTACATCATCATCACTAGGTTCAGTAGCGATGCCAAGTACATCACACATTGTTTTCTCTGCCATGGGTTCGTCGACGCCATCACCTCCCATGGGTTTGACATTGACAGTCTGCCAATCTACTTGCTGTGCTGAGAAATTTTCTCCCACATCTGTCTGTACTAGTGATGGTGGTTCTGCCCTTTGTTCCATAAAATCTTCTTCCAATTGGCATTCCCATTGACAAGTATCATCCTTATCTGAGTCAGCTAACGTCCAGTCTTTCTTGGGGGTGGACTCCTTGTTAGTGTTTTTGGTGGGGGTGGACTCCTTGTTGGTATACTTCTTGGGGGTGATCTTCTTTGTGGTTGACTTCTTGGGGGTGTTCTCCTCGGTGGTCTTCTTTGTGGTTGATGATACGTCTCCAACGTATCTATAATTTTTGATGCTCCATGCTTGTTTTTACACCATTTGCCTAATGTTTCGTTACACTTCGTGGCACTATTATGCATTTTCCAGAACTAACCTATTAACGAGTTGCCACAGTGTCAGTTCCGTGTTTTCTACTGTTTTTGTGTTTCAGAAGTGATACATAGGAAATATTCTCGAAATTGGACGAAACAAGTTCTTGAAGTCTTATTTTACCCGGAAGCTTCCAGAGATCCGAACGAGAGAAGGAGAGGGGCCACCAGGGGCCCACACATAGGGGTGGCATGGCCAGCCCCCGGCCCGCGCCACCATGGTGTGAGGCCGCCTGGGTCCTCCTCTGACATCGCCCCTTCGCCTATAAAGACCCCCCGACGGAAAAACCTAAGTACCCAATCACTTTTCCAGAACACATCGCGATCCGCCGCCGCCGTCGACCCGAAGATCGGGAGGGTCTAGAAGCTCTTCCCGGCACCCTGCCGGAGAGGGGAATCACCATCGGAGGTCTTCTTCATTGCCATACTTGCCTCCGGAGCAATGAGTGAGTAGTCTATCTTGGACTATGGGTCCATAGCAGTAGCTAGATGGTTGTCTTCTCCACCATGTGCTTCATGTTTAGATCTCATGAGCTGCCCTACATGATTGAGATCACCGTTATGTAATTCTACATGTTTGGTTTGTTGGGATCCGATGAATATTGGTGTTTATGATTGAGTTGTTGTACTGAATATTATATTTTGTTATCTCTATGTTGTTTATGATCTTGCATGCTCTCCGTTGTTAGTAGCTATCTTGGCCGAGTAGTTGCTAGTGACTCCAAGAGGGGGTATTTATGCTCGATAGTGGGTTCATGCCTCTATTTAACCTGGGGGAGTGACATAAACCTCTAAGGTTGTAGATGTGTTGTTGCTACTAGGGAGAAAACAACATTCATATGCTCAAGGGCATATGCTTTGTTTACATTACACACTTTGCTTAATGCAATTATCCATTGTTCGCAACTTAATACTCATGGGGTGTTCGGATTGATATCCCCGGGAGTGGATTATTAGTCATAGATGCAGTTGGATGGCGGTCTATGTATTTTGTTGTAATGCCCAGAGTAAATCTCATAGTGATCTTCTTGACATATCACGTTTATCTTTATTCTATCAATTGCCCAACTGTAATTTGTTTACCCAGCATGTGTTATTTATCTTATGGAGAGACACCACTAGTGAACTGTGGACCCCGGTCCTATTTCCATCATATTGCTATCACCTGTTTACTTTACTCGCATTGTTTACTTTACTCGCATTGTTTACTTTACTTGCATACTCTATTGTTTTCCACTCGATACGCTCATAACCTTTGTTTCAAGCAAACCGGTGAGATTGACAACCTCATCGTAAGTTGGGAACGAAGTACTTGGTTGTGTTGTGTGCAGGTTCCGCGTTGCAGCTAGCAAGCAAAGCTTCAACGAGGCGCCATATATAAATTGTCCGAAGCTGTCGCAAACTAGCAAGCATCACCTTCAGTCGGTTGTCTCTCCTCTCCAAGAACGATTAAACCTTGGTTTCTTAACTGAGAGAAAACTAGCTGCTATACTCATCATACCTTCCTCTTGGGGTTCCCAACAGGCTGGTCATTCACCACGCACAAGGACTGTCTGCTACACGTCAGCTTGGCACCAGCAGCTTCTTTTCTGGCGCCGTTGCCAGGGAGGAAGTAGAAGACTTCTGCGAGGGGAGTTTTTCGCACGCACATCCTTTACTTTGTTATTTTTTTATTTTACTTTATTTATTTTACCTGCATTGCTTTATATCAAAAACCCAAAAAATTAGAATCCTTGGTAGTTGTTATTTCTTTACCTTTAGTTTATCATGTTGATCCCTAAGTACGTTCTGGAGGACCTCTCAGTAGGTAGTGGTTCTATTATTGGCAAAAGTAACATTGAGGAGTTCTTTAATCACATTAGTATGCATAAGAAAGTTGAGGAAAAGTCTTTGGTTGAGCTAGCTCCTAGTATTGAAGTTGCTTCTGCTTATTTGATTCACATGTTGGAAACTAGGTTTGCTAGTCTTAATCCTTTTACTCAATACATGTTCCTTAAGCTTCATGAAATTGAGGATCCCGAAATGAAAGCTTTTATTTGGGAAGCTTTGCGCTTAGAATTTAAAGATGTAGTTATTAAAGCTAGAAAAGTTCTTAAATGTTTTAATAAACTCGGTTCACCTATAAAGGTCATTAGTACAAATGATGAAGGAGCCGAAATACCTATACCTTGCAAGCTTTTGGGATTGTGTGAAGCTTTCGAAAATAATTTTGAATGGATTTGTCCTGAAAATCTTTTTGATGAAAATAGTGAACCAAAGCGTGATCACAAAGGGTCTTCTAAAACTTATGTGGATGAAATACAATGCCTTATTGATAAGACCTTTGCTGTTGATCTTAATGCTTCATCTGATAATACTTGATTCGCAATGTTCTGCGCCTAGCTCAAAGGCGTTAAAGAAAAGCACTCTTGGGAGATAACCCAATGTTTTTATTTTCAGTACTTTTTCTTTTATTTGAGTCTTGGAAGTCATTACTACTGTAATGACCGCTCCTTATCTTGTTTATTTCGTTTTTGTGCCAAGAGAAGCCTCTAATTTGAGTGAGGTAAGATTTGGGGATGTTGCTGTCCTGAAACTGTTTTCGGTGCTGCACCGTAAAAATTTGTATAAATTCTATGTTTATCTTTTGGACCTGCGATTTCTTGTGCATATGCCCCAGGTTATATCCAAACTTTCGTTAGTTGAACACTTTTTGATTTGAGCAACAGAAAACCCCTCAAAAATTCGTCCTTTGTCAGCTGTTCAGTTTTGACAGATTTCTGTCAATATTTGTGTTTGCCACTTTATCGCTTTCTTTTGAGTTCTTTTGATCATGGAACTCTTGGAGAAGTTGCTACAGTAGTATTTGCTATATATGTGGTGGTTTTGAGTTAAAACTTGAAGCAAAAAAGAGGGTGATTATATGTTATGCTTACACTAATGTTGCTAATAGAATTGTGTTTAGTTTTGTATGAAGGAAGTTTTCAAGTGTAGGGATTGGAGAATGATGAGATGAGTTGAAGAATGGACAAAAGATCAAGCTTGGGGATGCCCATGCATCACCCCAAGAAATATCCAAGAAGTACAAGCGTCAAAGCTTGGGGATGCCCCCGAGGCACCCCTTCTTCATCGGCAAAAATCAGGTCACCTTTCAAAACACTATATTTTTATTGCTTCATGCACTATGTGTTTTTCTTGGAGCGTCAGTTGTTTTAGTTTTCTTAGTTGGTTTAGTTTGTTTGTTTGCTGCAATAAATGGTTAGACCCCCAACAAATTTCTTTTGGAGAAGTTGCCTTGCTTTTCATTTGCCAAGAACGCTCTAGTTTTCACTCTTATTAAAAATCGAGTGTTCTTCCTTTTCCGCTACTGCTTTTGGTTTTTGTTTTCACCTTGATTTGTGTTCAGACCTTGTCATATCTTTTCATCAAGGTGTATTTTTGCCTCTGATCTTTATTGGTTTTCATCAAAAGAGGTGTCTTTAAAAATTTCAAATGGTGTTGGAAAAGAGAAAAAGCTTTGTGCAAAATAGTGGTACAATAAGGAGCTCGTGTAGACTGCAGCTTAGGCTTTTTCATGTCATGCTCGATGTCTTTTTGATAGTATGCTTAGTGGTTTTGCTGTATCATGACTTGTCTCAAATAACTGGGATTGCTTAATGAGCCTTTGAAAAAATCATGCGTTGTTTTTATTGTATGGAAGCATTATTTTGGTTTTCTCCTTGAAGCTTTATTTGGGTTGACTTGGCGCATGCTCACACATGTTAGACTCTTACAAAGTCACCAATAGCCTTCATGATCATTTAGTTTTTGACTTTTGATGCCATCTTATGCTTCTTTTAATGTCGCTTTGCATGATTATGGCCATTATTGCTCTCTTAGTTGGTCGCTCCCAGTCTTTTGCTAGCCCTCGCCTTGTACTGAGTATGAGCTCTACTCGTGCTTCCAACTCCTAAAAGCCAAAGTTTTCCAAAGTGTCCACCATACATACCTACTAGCAATTTGCTATTCCAAGTAAATTTGACTTGCTTTTATTTTCTCTTCAAATTAAACTCTTACTAGTGTTATGCGAAATTTGATCAGTAAAGCTCTCATGAACCGGAAGGCACACTTTATTTTTCCTGTTCTTAAAATTTTGATATTGTGGTCTCTTATTTTGAGTTGTTATGCTTGCAAGTTGTAAGTTGGAGACTAGCCCAGCCATGCAGTCATGGGCAAGCTTTCAATATTGCACTTCTTATTTGAGTTGATATCGTGATCTTTTGTTTATGGATGCCCGCGGTGTGAAATGAATTGGGAATCTTGTGGGGATCATGGAGTTTGTATATGTGTTAGGGAAACGTCGGGCCGCCAATCTAAGCCATGCATAATTCATGGTGGAAATTTGCAGCACACCCATGGTGAACATACGACGACGCATCTCACAATAAAAAGCTAAACAAAAGACAAATAAAAGAGATGTCGAGGTGTTCATTGTCTGCTTGTCCTGTCATTTTGGTGTGGGCTTGTTCCATGTCATCGGGCACGGAGGTACCCCATTGGCGGTTCTCAATGATATGCATATTCTTACAATGACAAGAGCCTTGCTTGGGACTCTAAGTAAAGTAGCATGAGGTTTGGGTACTCGTATTCACGGGGCACGAGGTTTTCAACTTATGATTTATCAAGCATATGCATCATAATTGCTCTCACATTAACTTTAACCATTCAAGATGCTTATGATGGGGGCAATGAGAGCTCAAAGCCGGTAAGTACCATAATTTTTGAAGGTTATAAAACTTGCAATCACTGCTTCCCTCTGCGAAGGGCCTTTCTTCTACTTTTATGTTGAGTCACCACCTTCTATCTTTATGCACCATAAGAGAGCATAGTTGTCATTCTTAGTATAATGTGCATTGTCCCAAAGTTTTCATTGATTGATTCATATTGTTGGTTTCACTTGTTCTTAAATTATTTGTATCTAGTCGCCCTCTTAAACTTGAAGGTGTCCTATGCATTTATGTTTTGCTCTCTTTGAAGGACAAGCTGAAAACCATTTGTATGTTTTTCCTTATGATTTGAACACATGTTTGACTTTCATTGTTTCATTTTCATGATCTTTTGTTTGTGTTCATTTGCATGTTTACAATATGGTTGCTAAGTTCTTATTGTCAAGATTATATCTTCATGCCCATGTTTTAAGTTCTTATGATCCCAGCTCACAAATGCTTACATAGATGATCAAGATTGTGTAGGTGCATGTCACCTCAAAAATTATTCTTTGTTATCACTTACCTACTCGAGGACGAGCAGGAGTTAAGCTTGGGGATGCTTGATACGTCTCCAACGTATCTATAATTTTTGATGCTCCATGCTTGTTTTTACACCATTAGCCTAATGTTTCGTTACACTTCGTGGCACTTTTATGCATTTTCCGGAACTAACCTATTAACGAGTTGCCACAGTGTCAGTTCCCTGTTTTCTGCTGTTTTTGTGTTTCAGAAGTGATACATAGGAAATATTCTCGGAATTGGACGAAATAAGTTCCTGAAGTCTTATTTTACCCGGAAGCTTCCAGAGATCCGAAGGAGAGAAGGAGAGGGGCCACCAGGGGCCCACACATAGGGGTGGCGTGGCCAGCCCCTGGCCCGCGCCACCATGGTGTGAGGCCACCTGGGTCCTCCTCTGATATCACCCCTTCGCCTATAAAGACCCCCCGACGGAAAAAACCTAAGTACCCGATCACTTTTCCAGAACACATCGCGATCCGCCGCCGCCGTCGACCCGAAGATCGGGAGGGTCCAAAAGCTCTTCCCGGCACCCTGCCGGAGAGGGGAATCACCACCGGAGGTCTTCTTCATCGCCATGCTTGCCTCCGGAGCGATAAGTGAGTAGTCTACCTTGGACTATGGGTCCATAGCAGTAGCTAGATGGTTGTCTTCTCCACCATGTGCTTCATGTTTAGATCTCATGAGCTGCACTACATGATTGAGATCACCGTTATGTAATTCTACATGTTTGGTTTGTTGGGATCCGATGAATATTGGTGTTTATGATTGAGTTGCTGTACTGAATATTATCTTTTGTTATCTCTATGTTGTTTATGATCTTGCATGCTCTCCGTTGTTAGTAGCTATCTTGGCCGAGTAGTTGCTAGTGACTCCAAGAGGGGGTATTTATGCTCGATAGTGGGTTCATGCCTCTATTTAACCTGGGGGAGTGACAGAAACCTCTAAGGTTATAGATGTGTTGTCGCTACTAGGGAGAAAACAACATTTATATGCTCAAGGGCATATGCTTTTGTTTACATTACACACTTTGCTTAATGCAATTATCCGTTGTTTGCAACTTAATACTCATGGGGTGTTCGGATTGATATCCCCGGGAGTGGATTATTAGTCATAGATGCAGTTGGATGGCGGTCTATGTATTTTGTTGTAATGCCCAGAGTAAATCTCATAGTGATCTTCTTGACATATCACGTTTATCTTTATTCTATCAATTGCCCAACTATAATTTGTTTACCCAGCATGTGTTATTTATCTTATGGAGAGACACCACTAGTGAACTGTGGACCCTGGTCCTATTTCCATCATATTGCTATCACCTGTTTACTTTACTCGCATTGTTTACTTTACTCGCACTGTTTACTTTACTTGCATACTCTATTGTTTTTCACTCGATACGCTCATAACCTTTGTTTCAAGCAAACCGGTGAGATTGACAACCTCATCGTAAGTTGGGAACGAAGTACTTGGTTGTGTTGTGTGCAGGTTCCGCGTTGCAGCTAGCAAGCAAAGCTTGGACGAGGCGCCATATATAAATTGTCCGAAGCTGTCGCAAACTAGCAGTTGACTTCTTGGGGGTGTTCTCCTCGGTGGTCTTCTTTGTGGTTGACTTCTTGGGGGTGTTCTCATCGGTGGTCTTCTTTGTGGTTGACTTCTTGGGGGTCTTATCCTCGGTGGTCTTCTTTGTGGTTGACTTCTTGGGGGTAGTTTCCTCGGTGGTCTTCTCTGTGATAGACTTCTTTGGGGTGTTCTCCTTGGTGGTATTCTTTGTGGTTGACTTCTTGGGGGTCTTATCCTCGGTGGTCTTCTTTATGGTTGACTTCTTGGGGGTAGTTTCCTCGGTGGTCTTCTCTATGGTAGACTTCTTTGGGGTGTTCTCCTCGGTGGTATTCTTTGTGGTTGACTTCTTGGGGGTCTTATCCTCGGTGGTCTTCTTTGTGGTTGACTTATTGGGGGTGGTTTCCTCGGTGGTCTTCTTTGTGGTTGACTTCTTGGGGGTGTTCTCCCCCTCTTTGGTCATCAACCACTCTGCCATAGACTGCGCGGAGGCGTTCTTTCTGGGATAGGTCCTCTTGCATAGAAGCTTGCGGTTCCGCCTCAGACTATCTGTTGGAGTAACCTTTGCAGTATTCTTTGGACTATAATTTTGAGTGCCAACCTTACTAGGGTTGATCCAATCCTTTGCAGTTAAACCATCCCCCTCTGGATCATCACGGGTGCCTACGCAACCAAGAAATAGTATATGGTTGCCCGTTTTATATTTCTCCAATGCCACATCTAAATTAGATTGACTGTTAACGCCAATCTCAATGTAATCACAGATTCTTCTATTCCACCACACATATTTTACTTTTTGGTGAGATCCCAGCAGCAAATTCTCACTAAACTTTCCAATCAGTTCAGCTACTTCTATCCCCTTCTGGCGATCGATGTAGATATCAACATCGTGTTTTGGAAGGAGAACATCTGAGCCATCATCCAGTTCTGCAGTGTAGGGGTCGAATGTGGCCACCATTCTCAAAAGAGGAGGAGGTTCAGCAGCAGGTTTTTCAGCACCAGCAGCAGCAGGTTTTTCAACACCAGCAGGAGGTTCAGCAGCTCGATGATGTTTACCAGGAGCAGGGTTACCAATAGCAGCAGATTTACTGCTAGGATGTGTAGCAGCTTGAGCACCAGCAGCAGATTTTCTTTGATTACCAGCATGACGAACAATATCAGCAGTAGATTTCTTGTATGCCCGGGCAACAACACCATCTTGTGTTCCACCAATAATTTTAGCATGCAAAATGTGGCCAGGAGAGTCTGCAAACATTTCCAATTGATCTTCAATCTTTTCCATGTCCACAGGTGTAACAACCCCCCGCGGTGATACCCATTCGAATTCTGCAGTTTGTGCGGAGCCCATTGGAACAATTCCACGAACAAGTTCAACCATCCCAGATATAGACTTGAAGCTTCTTTCTGCAACGAGCAAGGTTACCGTACAACCCTCCACAACTATGGAGTTCCCATTGTCAAACATAGCAATGTACTGATGAATTTGTAGATGGAGGCTGTAATCTTTCCGAATCCTACTCGACACAAAGTTGGGGAAATAAGAAATGCTTGTTAGTGTTCGACTAACAAACATCTCTCGCTAAAATATATCTTGATTTCCTACATCCAGCTAGCAGATACCGATGAAGAAGGGTAAAATACATAAGAGAAGAGAAGCTCACCTCCTCCGACTGCTCAGGGTGCGACATGATTCCTGAGTTGTGGGCCCTTCCATCCTCTATGCTGCTCAGCTCGTCTCCCGGCGATGGCGATCTATCTCCGAGCAACGGCTCGCTCGACATTCGGCATCACCGCAGGCCGTCGGGCGCGGGCACGGGAGCTTTAAGCAACACTATCTGTCTGTGTCGCCACCGCCGCCGCCCTAGGGTTCAAGAAAGGTTAAGGGCGGAGGGACGAACTAGATCTTGACCGTACACCGCTGCCTACTGACCCCATTACATCGAATTGCCACGCAGATTGACACGCTGGAACTAACATGAAACGGAGAAATACTGACATGCGGGACCGCAATGGGCCCAAAACGGGAGAAGTCACGGCAATATTTGGTTTGCGCTCATTTCGTTCAGTATGGGCCCTCTGAGGAATTACCTACCCAACTTTTTAAATGGTGTCTATACACTAAAAGATGTCTAGATACACCCACATCACAAAACTAAAACATCTTATATTTCTAAATGGGGCGATTCCCACTTTCTTTTCAAAAATTATAATCAACCTTTCTAACTCGTCACACATGCCATACACGCTTTGCATGCAAACATTTAGCTATGCCTAATGTGCGGTGATCGATACTTCCAAAGGTTTTTTTTTAGAGCAACCACATATTTTATTAATTGGAAAACCAGTTACATGAGGCAACATATGTGGAAATTAACAGATAAATCGGAATAAAATGATTATTCTGAAAACTAGGCATTCAGTTTTTTGCAATCATGCTTGGTCGATCAACTCCAACCCACACGAAGGATCACACCAAAATTTTCTTCATAGAGGTCTTACTAATTCAGATGAATATATGTAATGTTGTTAATCTACAGGTTAATGTTGACAACAACTCGTGAGGCAGGAGAGAGACGCTATCATGAGGCGATCCTAAAACCCATTCAGGTTTCCGTCCCTGCGCCGGCAATGCCGCTGGTATGCTCCGCCTCCGGTGGACATGTGGCCTTGGAGGTGTGGCAGACCATGGTCCCTCGATGGCAGGAGATTTCCCATTTGTTTTTAAATTATTTTTTAGTATCTTCTTTGAGACGGTGAGGCAACGGTTATATCTTGATGTAAAAATAAGGTCCTCCACGCTCTATCCTTGCTCCCATGGTGCATCTAACATCGGCAGTTGTGGGAGGTTATCTGTAGGGTAGATTTTCAAAGTATTGGCGCTACATCGTTCTATTTAGGACCCCGCACTGAATCTTATCCATCACGCAGTAAAAATCATAGTTGTGATTCAAGCTAGGGTGCTTATGATTCAGAAGAGAGAAGTTACGTGTGTTGGTTGTCCTAGACTCGTCTATGGTTCTATGCTACCCCAAGATCAGCAGAGGATTTCAAATCTGAACTACATCAACAATTGGACGGACATAAGGGCTTTCCAAATGCTTTCGATGAAAAGAGCCCCCTTCTTTGAATATTTCAAAGGCTTAGGGAGAGAGGATTGTTGGTCGATAGCATCCGAAACTCTCTGAATTGTGATGTTTTTTGTGTTGTAGGTCATAACCAGAGATTCATAGTGATCCACAATACATTCAGCAGATCCATAGAGACTACCTACCACTACTTCAAACAAGTCTTATATGCATTTGGACAGCTATGATGGGAGATGATCAAGGAACTGACGGGTTGAACATTAGAAAAAACAAAGGACAACTTTAGATGGTATCCATATTTCAAGGTGAGTAATAATCCTATTTTGTCACAATCATATTTCATCATGGCTCATGGTTGTTTTTATCATAGTCATGAATGTTTTGTTCTGTCATGAAACGATTGTATATGCATCATCGATGGTACTCATGTGACTGCTAGAGTGCAAAAATGGCAGTCTACAGCATATAGAGGAAGGAAGCACTACACCAACCATAATGTGCTTGTTGTTGTTGATTTTTATCTCATCTTCAGATATGTGCTAGCTCGCTGGGAAGGGTTGGCTTAGGATGCAAGAAGCCCAACTAACAGCATGTCTAGAGCAAATGTGGTCAATATACCAGATGGTAAGTTCTACCTTGGAGATGCTGGATATGCATGCCGGCCTCGGTTTCTTCTAACCTTTAAGAAAACAGATATCATAAAAATGAGTAAAGTATAATTAACTATCCTAAGATTGCCAACGAATTGTTCAATCTTGGACATTCTAACCCTAGATTCACGGTTTAGGGGGCATTTACCGCGCCAAAAAATAGATTCAAGATCCTAAACCAAGAGCCGTTCCACACTTACATCATCCAATTAAAGTTAGATCTTGCATGTTGCATAATACACAACTAGGGTGTTGATAAACTTTTGTCAAATGAAGAAGACGTAATGGCTGATGACATGGACATAGGCCATGGTGTCGAGTTATCTGACAATGCGGCTTGGAGGACAAAGAGGATGAAGTGGGCACATGCAATGTGGGAGTATGGAGGTACAACAAGGTTCCGATCTGCCACCTTGATTTGACATGAAAAAAAAATCCAAACTTTATACCAAAATATAATTGTGAACATGCTATTTGATCGTAGTTATGGCTATATTGATAAACTACTATTCGTAGTAGATAGATTTTGGATTTATTTTGTACCCGCAATAGCTTTGTCTTTTCTAAAACCTGCAAAGTCAAATTTTAAAGAGTAATACGTACCACTAGATATGCTCTCAAACTATCTGGAGCGATACGCGCGTCTCACTTGCGCTGACCTGCCCACTTGTCCCACGTTCGTATCGTTGTTGCGTCGCATCTGACGGCCCCACACACCATGGCGTACGTTCCGACCCTGTGCATGGTCTCACGGTCGCAGGAGCTCCTGTGTGGACTCACAAGTCACAACCGTACCGGGTCCACAGAATCAGTACTACCTAGAGCTAATATACATCAGACGAAAAATATTCCATTTGCACACACAAAATTCCAAACGTACTTTTGAATCTGAGAACGTGGTAGCAGTTTGAAAATCTTAAACTCTGAAACTTCAAAGGAAATCTTGGAAGCTTGGTTTTTTTTTTTTTGAGGGTATCTTGGAAGCTTGGTGAAATTCATTCTGCTTGATGTACTAGTACTCGGAACATCTGATGACCATGGCCATGTCGTGGGCCGCATTTGCGCTTGGCCACGGCACCGCGTGGAGGTGGAATGAAGAGGATCTTGTTGATGTTGATATCACTTGGTACGTACTACTATAACTGGCGGCTTTTGCGTTGCCATTTCTGAGATGAATAGTAGGAAAGAAAGAGACCCGAATCTTATGGAAGAATTTATTGCATGCCCACTTGGTCTTTTGAATTTTCGTCACATCCCTGCAAAGCACACATGCGATGACAGAATCCTGCTCCTGCTCCGTTTTTACTACATCCATTTCAAAATATAAGATGTTTTAGCTTTGTCAAGCAAATGTATTTATACATTTTTTAGTGTGTAGATTAACTTGAATATACACACTAAAGTTGTCTGGATACATTTGCTTCACAAAACTAAAATATCTTATATTAAAAAACGGAGGGAGTACATTAGTGACCTGTCCCTGTTTTAGAAAACAAACAAACAGACGGCACCAATTTCTACCTGTAGGCCAGTCGTCCATGAACCGAACAGGGGGTCGGGTCGGACGATTCCACTTAAATTACGGCACCATTGCTTCTCCAATCTCTTACTACTAGTACCTCAAAATGTCCACAAGTACTGTAATCAATTTACTAAACCGGTTTTATGTACTAGTACTTACTAATCACCTTAAAAAACTTCCTTATGTACTAAATTAAATGAATAAATTTATATTCACGAACTACTGGATTTGGGCTGCGCACGCAAACCCATATTGCATGTGCCTTTTTTAAAGTTGTGCAAAATAAATAAAAAACATAAACGAAATGGTGAAACTCGGGAGCTCAGTAATTCGGTCGCGTGTTATCTCTTTTGTTGCGGGGCACAGATGGATGGACAGTTCCGAGGAAATTTCTGCAGATTCCGATCTTGGTGCCATCGCTGGGCATCATCATGCATTCATATCCTGCTAGTGCTAGGTGTCACGCGTAGCCGCTAGCTAGCTAGGCCGTCGTCTCTCCTCGGTCGTTTCCAGGTTGCTTCCCATCGCGCCCTGTACAGAGGGACGAGATGATGCACAGCAAAATAAAGCTGGCGAGCCTGCAGGGTCTGTGGCAATGCAAAGCAAAATTGCCTGTATCGAGTTAGTTGCTGTGTGTGGCGTATGAACTGCGCGCCCTCGCCCTCGCCGGCGGCGGACCGTGTGGTAGAGAAAGCTCGCCGACGGCGCGCCCGGGCCCGGCGTCCTCGCTAATTTGCGGGGCCTCGCTCGCCATGGGACGGTAGTTTCATTGGTATCTGCGCTTTCCTGCTTTTTTCCTTCCAGTTCCAGGAGAGAGGGCACGTGAGGAGAGAGTGCCGGGTTGAAGAAAGCGACCAGCTGCGCTACGGCGACAGAAAAGCACCTCACCTTTTGATTTGAAGTCATGTTTCAAAAAGCTCACGCCATCTTTTGGGCGATTTAGACAAAATTAACCCAAACTTGAAACGATTTCAAAAAATAAACCATCGGCGAAACTATTTTACGCGAATAACCCCTTTTTGCTTCGCCATCCACGGTGGCGACGCAGATGATGGTGCGTCGCCACTGCCAGTGGCGCGGCAGTGGCTGCCACGTAAGATAAGCGGGTCCCGCCCTGGAAGTGCTTCGCCACTGGTAGTGGCGACGCACAAGTGCCTGCCTCGCCACTGAGGGTGGCGAAGCACAAGTGCCTGCTTCGCCACTAAGGGTGGCGAAGCACTTTAGGTTTAGGGTTTCCCGCCCAGCCCCGAGCTGGCCTCCTCCCTCACTTCCTCCCTCATCTCCAGCAAAGGCGGCTGCTCTCTCTCCCCCTCTCAATCTTCCCACCCAAAACCACTCAAATCGAAGCTTTTCTCCGTGGATTTCTCCTTCCCCAAGTCTCCTAAGGTACTCTCCCTCATTTGCCATTCATTTGACCCATTGGAATTTGCAATTTTATGGAAAATTTGAAAATTTGAATTTTGATATTTTTTGCAAAAAAAGGTTGTTCCAAATTAAAACCGCTATAACTTTTGCATACGGACTCGAAAAAAAACGTATAATATATGAAAAACTATCTACACAAAATTTTACATCCGATTTCAACGGCCTACGGCCGTTTGCACAATTTCTTGTTTCTAAAAATTCCAAAGGGAAATATGAAAGCAGGAAGATTTTAGATTTTGTCAGAAAAAATGAGAAAAAATGATTTTTTTTTTGGATTTTTTCATTTCTTTTGTTGTTTCTTCTACTTTTTGGTCATTTTGAAGTTTTTTATTAATTTTAGAATTTTGGAATTTTTTAAGTTTTATTATTATTTTTTGAATATTTTGAGTTAAAAATTAATAATTAAATTATGCATAAAGATTATTTGGAATTCATTGATGCTTATTATTACTTAATCATTGTTGCTTATTTTGTGAATTATTTAAAATTCAAAAAATTAAAATCATATGTTACCAAAGTGTATGGGTTAATAGAATTGATAGCATATCATTATCAAGAAGTTGCGAGCGCAGTGTTGGAAGGTAGTAGAGAAGGAATGGAGAAGTTAAGCGTGCTAAGGGTGGAGTAGTATGAGGATGGGTGACCGACCGGGAAGTGAGGACCATAAGTATGTAATTTGACATGAGAATAGAGTGGAGTGGAGAGTGGAGTGGAGACTGTTAAACAATTCAAATATTCAAAAATATGGAAATTTAAAAAAATCCGAAAAAAAATTGGGCTTTTTTTCAATAATTCTACCAGAAATTATATCGGATCTCTTTAGTCCCGGTTGGAGCCACCAACCGGGACTAAAGGGTCCTCTAGGCTTCTGCTCACGACCCGGACCACGTGGAGGACCTTTAATTCCGGTTTGTGAGCAACCGAGACTAAAGAGGAGGGGCTTTAGTCCCGCTTTGCTAGTCCCGGTTGGACATCCGGGAATAAAGCCCCTTACCAACCGGGAATAAAGCCCCTTTTTCTACCAGTGATCAGATCGTGTCTAGCTAGAAGCCTAGCTAGAAGCCTAGAACTAAGATAATCGATAGTCGATCTAACTAGGTCGCTAAGATTCACAGAGACAATAGTGTAAGTAAGAACACGGACTGAAAGGTGATCTGCAGGAAGTTTAGGGACGCCGCGAGGTGCTCGTGTCTCTTCCCAAGCTCCACAGTGCACTTGGGAGATTATCTTCTCTTCTCCGGCGCAAGCCGGGCGTCCAACCGCCGTGCGGATGGTCTGGTCGAACACCGTGCCATCGATCGTGCCGCTGCAGTCTGGAGGCGCCAAACGACTTCATCTTCTCGCTCATATGAAGTTGGTGATCACGTGGATGGACATGGACGTCCTCGCGTGGAACGCGATCACTGGCCCGCCCACGGTTCATCGCTGAGATCCGACGTGAGCACGCCCAGCGCGATGAGCACCTCCAAGGTAGCGCCGGACATGGGCGACGTCGTCCACCCTGCGGCGCAACTGCAGCTCAGACAACCCGTCGTCCTCGCCGCTCTAGGCAGACGCGACCATCTCGTGCGGCAGGAGCACGCGCGCACGCCGCGATCTTGACCTCGCCGGATTCGACGTCCTCTGGCCACGGAAGCCACGCGGGGGTGGTCGTGTGGAGATCGGACCACCGCTGCGCGCTCATATACAACTATGGGAGACCGAGGGCCTTGCGCAGCGGCACGCGCACCTTGAGGTGGTTGCAGCCTTGCAGGCCAGCTTGGAGGCGGTGAGCGGGTCGTGGGCCCCGGCGGCGGCGGCGGTGAGGAGCCCGTGCACACGCTCGAGTGGTGTGCCGGCCAGCACGCGCTCTAGCGGCCTAGGCAATGCTTGCCGGAGTTGGTGTACGCGGCCGTATCTCGGCTGCCGACGGGGCGTTGAGGGCGGCCCCGATGAGGTGGGGGACAATTGATGATAACCCCCCAGTTCGTGATTATGTTGATAATAAGCCCCCCTACGCTGTCTCCGGATACACACAACTAAGCAGACTCTGGAACGAAACTAGAAACGAGATCAGCAAACCGAAACCGCAGGAACAGTAGACGATGTAGAACTCCCAGATTCGAACGACGCCGGAGCCGATGTGCTCCGACGCCCTCCTCGGCGTGCTCGTGGTCGCTAGGCCAAAAAGAAGGCTAGTGAATTATACTAAGCATTGTTACTATTATATATTATACAAAACACACTATTGCTGAATATACTTAAGTTAATAAAATTCCCTTTCTTTGTAGAGAAGACAACACTATGAACGTTGTACTACAAAGGAGCAAACAGACCATATTAGCATCTATGCTACCTAAATTTCAATGCTTCATTAAGTACACAACTTTTTAAGAGCTTTGGATCTTATAAGCTAGATGATAAAGAAACAACATTGCCGGTGAGAATACAAAACAATAATTTACATGTTTGCAAACTTAGTAGAATATACACTACTTTATGTGAACTCTAAGCAATGTTATATAAATGAAAGTAGTGTGCACAACGTCAACTATTGAATGAGCACACAGTAACTTGTAATACACAATATAATCAAAAAAATACCGGTAAAGAATCATGTCCATGATTTAATTAATTCTCTAGAAGTTCCAAAACATGGTTACTTATCCATGTACTAGATAACGCTATTAAGATATTAGTACGTCGTTATGAAATTAAGTCAATTCAATTTATTTTTTAGATACACATGTGTCACCACCATCGGCCCCACCCAAACCATTGTTGTGCCTCCCTATCCACACTCCCATCTGGTCGGAGAATTGGAAGGGGGTCGCAAATTTCCGCTGGTAGCCTCGCCCAAGTCTAGCAGATCTCCTGCATCTTCCCCCAACACCTCGCTTGGATCCTGGCCCTGACTGATGAGAGTGAGAGTCGCTGCCGCTGACATCTCTAGGACTGACATAGGGGGAATCACTCGCTCCGAATCGTACCTCGGCATCACCCGAACCTGATTCAACGCAAGCCTTCACCCCCGCCCTACCGGCAACGGAACTGGCTCCTCTAACGTTGAAGAGCAATGTCAGGTAAGCTACAGCTCATGACTTCTCTTCTTTCAAATCATGTAATTAATTAAGGCCAAAACTACTTAAATTATGTGGCCTAATACAGGTTTATATTATGTATTTAGAGTAACTATATATCGACAAAATTATGATGTAATAAAATTTAGTTTAATTTTTTAGATCTACAGTAATCTCCTACAGTAATTAGGTAGGGTACTTATTAGGTGCTTAAATAGGGAAAAACCCTGACATTCCTTCTTATTTTTCTCTGACGTTGAGGAGCCAGTTCCACCGGCAACGCCAGCGCCATAACGGTCATCCTGGGCACAGACTATCTCGTCCTCAAAGTATCCCTCCTCTCCACGAACCAAATGGTCTCCCTGATAGTCGTCGCCGCTTCCCCCATATAGACCTCTACAACTGCCGTTCTCCGGCATCCTCCCCGCCATACTCCTCGGGTCTTGTTTCCGCCAACGCTAGATTTTGGAGCTCAATAGCCATAAAATCTCTCAAAGTTGAAGCAAAGATCGAGCGCGGAGGACTGGAGGAGCACATGATGCTCCGTCGGAGGAATAGTACGGGCGGAGGGACTACGAGCCTGTGGCACACTAGCGGCGCACCGTGAATCTCCATGAGTCAGGGTGTGGTACCGCTGCGTGTCACCGGACCAGCCGCTTGTTGCCACACATGTTGTCACCTCTATCTCATCTGCGTTTTGCGTTTTTCTGCTGCCCCTTTAAAATGCGCTGCTACCAGTGGTTGCAGAGAATACACACCCTCCAGGTTATACTAGCCTAATTCGCCAAAAAAAAGGTCATACTAGCCTATCTTCTCTCAAGAAATTTCAAAAGAAAAAAAAACTCTCCGGCCAAGGCCCATAGCTTCATATATTGAAGTATCCTAGCCGCAAGTTATCCTCATTGCACTGCCTAGCAGATCAAGGTCACCATGGAGTCAAAAAAAAAACTTGGATTTGGCTTTGCGGTGAAAACGGTTTCTATGATGCAGCCACGATTCCTCCAAGCAGTCAGTTGCAGACTCAGAGTGCAAGGTCTGAATTTCACACTAACTGAAGCAGCGGTGCCACGCACCGGATTGAAATGTGCTCTGCATTATCATCCTGTTGTAACCAAGTGAAGAAAGCATCTGGATGTTCTTGTAGCCCATGCCTGACTCTTGTATCCGATGTACAAACAAGACGGATGTCGCTGTGAAGTTCGTCAGCGGCAGCCGAATCGAGCACCTTCTGTCTCTCTCACCCTTCTCATGCCGAGGCAGTCAGATAACTCTGAATATACCAAGCTGAATCACCACAAATTTTCAACCAACTGATTTGGGCCATTGCGACAGTCAGGTGGCACTAACAAGACTGCTCTTAGCGTGTTCAACAAGCTCACTGGTGCCAACAGATGATACAATAAAGGAAGAACAGGTAATACATGGCCAGCTAGCTAGACATACATGCCACATATTCTATGTCGGTGTGCTTCTTCAGGTGCAGGGGCAATGAACTATTGCAATTTGCAAGGCATCTCTTGGCCCGTGCATACAGTCATGCCCCTCTAAATATTACACCTGTTGCCAAAAGACACGCGTTCAAGACACATTACAAGCCATAGAGAATCACTCGGATGGTACATTCTCTTTAATTGCTGCTGACAAGTTAATAGCCGCCTCTTCATTTTTTAATCGGAACAAGTATGGCCGAGCTACGACCTTGTCACCATCAGGTTCACTTGACTGTACGTCCTGTGAAAATATAGGACGAATCAGAATCATACTAGATAGGGTATGCGTTGCACATATCCAGAGGGGGATGGGATAGACCGTAGTGCTTACTGAAGTATGAAATATCGAGGCAACTGTGTTCTTCTGAACATTCGTTTTTATCCCCTTGTAGATCAGTGCATTCAGAAGAATTTTACCGACCTGCTACCAGAAATTAGTCATTAATATCTAGTTCGCGGCCAGAAATAATCTTAAATTAGCATAACAGATAATACGAAAGGGGGAGCTGGTGATCTTACACAACCTGCCAGCCATAATGATACAAATATTCAAGAAGTTCTTGTCTATGGTACTAAGTACTATATATAAACATAATAAATCTACTCCATAAAAAGAGAAGTTCAGCAAACACAATATTTCTATAAACAAATATAGGAGTGAAATATTTTCCCAAACTATATGAGATATAGGCATTTCACGTTTGACATACAAGAATTTTTCACGAAAAAGACCACCTATGCGAGCGAAATATCAAAAAAGACCACCTGCGAAAAAAATTGTCAAAAAGGACCACGTCTCAGTGGCGGCACGTCTGGTCAGGCGACATGTGTCACGTGCCGCCTGGGCCAAATCCGGCAAGTCCTTGCCGCCACCCCCAACGCCGGCATGTTGGCTGACGGCCGTCGCCGTCGACCGCCGTTTCCAGTGGTGGGCCCTGCCGCCATAGCCATAGCCGGCACCTGTCGTGCCACATCAGCATGCCGGCGTTGGCTATGGCGGCAGGGCCCACCACCGACCGCCGTCAGCCAACATGCCGGCATTGGGGATGGCAGCAAGAGCTTGCCGGATTTGGCCCAGGCGGCATGTGACACGTGTCGCCTGGCCAGACGTGCCGCCACTGAGACGTGGTCCTTTTTGACAATTTTTTTCGCAGGTGGTTCTTTTTGACGTTTCACTCGTACAGATGGTCCTTTTCGTCAAAACTTCGACATACAAAAGAATACCACCACTGAGCTTTAGACAAATGAACATTGTTTGTTATATGTCAGCAAAAAGGGAGAGGACATACTTCATTTCTAATAACAACTGTTGGGGTGGACTCTTTCGAAGCTTTCGCTGCACCTTCTTTACATCTGATAGAGAGCTGACCAACACCAATGTCTTTCCAACCCTTGGTAGCATCTTCATGCTACATGAATGGAAAAAAGAATGCTAAGCACATTTTGCAGAACACTTGGATAGTAGCACCAAGGAACACAAGTTATATACATCTAAGAAATGCTAAACAGAGAGAATGGAAAGGATACCTTTACATACACCTTGCATTTGGCTTCATGAACAACAACTACTCCTTTCTCTTCTGCCTTCTTTACAGAAGGACTGCTGGGTTGCTCGGCTTCAGCATCTGATCATTCAAACAGGAGTAGAATTAAGTATTGAAGTGGACAATGCACTGGAAGTCAGTGAGTACAGTGATGGTCACTGGTAATGAAAGAGCATACTTCAATTAAAACAACATCAAATATTCCAGATATGGAAGAGACAAGAGACGTCCACATAACTACCCCTGCCCCTACGTGCGCTCAAGTCAACTATTACAAAAGGTTAAGTTACACCATCGTCTATTAAAAACCAGTATATTTGATGATCAGATGCTGAAGCTGAGCAACGCAGATATTTTGCTGACATGGCATCCTACCATGGAATACAAGTCGATGTGGCATCTAAATTAGCTGTCAATGGTCAAGTTGGCATCTTGAGTGGCTCGAACACACTGGTTTGACACCTACAAGCCCTGTCCACAGGCCACAGCACTCCTGCATCCAGACCGCGCCATGCCAAAGCACTGCTTTACATATCGTGCCACACTAACTCATCCACTGCTCATACTCCACCCCAAAGAAAATAACAGAAGAGCATGCCAGCCTTAACACCTCACAAGCCAATCTTGGAAGAGGACTAATGCAGTATGAAAAATGAAGTGGCTCACAGGCGGTTTTAGGCATATGAAGTAGACTATATTTCTAATTTTGAAAGGACTAAATTGCTGCTATATTAGCCGTGATCTCGTAGAATGTGACACTGGGGCAAGATTCCAAGCTTGTTAGATCAATCAACAAAAAATAATCTCGCTTGCTTGCAAGACGAACTGCATCTTGAACTGAAATCTTTTGAGCCTCTGCCATAGACCTTCCTGTCCCTACAGAACAGTAATTTGGACTTTCCCCATAACTTAAATAGGTAGATACTCACCTTCATCTGCATCACCTGAAGCTTCAGCAGCATTTTTGTTTCCTGGTAGAGCAAAGATAAGAAAAACTCATTACTGTATCAACATAGAGAGCACATAATACAAAATTTATTTATTTGCTACGTCACCGCCAATAGAATAATCAAATTGTCTTCATCGTCAGTGTTTCACATGTACGTTCATAGGATAGGGAGGAGTTATGTGCTAGGCAAAACCAAGAAATGCCTAAAGCCAATAGATGTTTTTCTTTTCTGACTTTGTGTAGAAACTGGTAATTTGATATTTGGTCAAATGTAAAACCAAAACATGAATAACTCTGGAGCGCTTGATATATACTCCCTCTGTTTCTTAATATAAGACGTTAAAGGAAATCACGGTCAAATATTTCCACGTTACAAAACTTCCCGAGTTTCCGAATTTGCCCTCGGTCGCGTGGCGGACAGGCCGTCTCCCTCGCGCACGGACAAATCTCATTCCCCTCCTCCCTCCCCTCGCTCCCCCTCTTTCTCTCGCGCCCCACCGCCGCCGGCGATTTCCTCGCTGCGCCCCACCACGTCGCCACCGCCTAGCTCCCCCACGCCGCCGCCGCCAGCTCCCCCACGCCTCCGCCACCGCCGCGGTCTTTCTCGCGCACGCCTCCTATCCCTCCTCTATTCCACTGCCATACCACCACGTCAGCTTGTCCGTGGAGACGATGTCGAAGTCAAGGCCGAATTTTTTTGGCCATGGGCGGCGGATCTGTGATCTGCGGCGCTGGATCCTTTGATGCTGGAGGAGAATATGCGACCTCGACGTCTCCGGTTGCAACATGCTGATCTTCTGCTGGTGGGGACCCGAGGAGGAGAAGCTGGCGAGGAGCACCGGGCCTGGAGGTTGGAGGTGCTATCCCTGGCCATCTCCCCTGGCCCCGGCGAGAGATGGTCCTGGGCGGTGTCCTAGGGGAGCCTGGTCCTGGGCGGCGCCGCGAAGGGAGGCTCCGTGCCAGGCGAGGCTGCTCCTGGGCGGCGACGCGGGAAGAAGGGAGGCGCGTTCCTGTGCGAGGCTGGCCCAGCCCGACCACCATGATGCCTTGCTAAAGATCCTTTTCTCTCTCTTCATATTATGACGTGCTCTAGCCTAGTTTGCCATGCTTGATCCAGATGCATCTTAGCTCCTGTATGTACAGAATTGATCTCGTTTCTTGTGTTACTGCATACGCACTAGACGAGATGTGGAAATTCCTTGCGCTTTTGTGCAGCAGCATATAGCTATCAGATGTATGAAAGTTCTGAGGTGATCGATTCTGTTATTGATCTAGCTTTTGCTAGTTACCAATAGTATAACCAGAACACAACTTACTTAACATGAAGTTCGATTCGTATAAACAAATTTGGTGCATGCCATTTCATGAAATTTACATAAAGGTTGGTCTATAGATTTTTATTTGCAGATAAGTTGGATACCTGGTTGCACTTGGCCTTTAGTATAACCAGTATTGGTGTCCTTACAAATTTTCTTGTAGAGAGATGGTTAAGTCTACTGTTTTATGCTTTACAAGTTTCGCCATCCATAGTAGACTTAACCAAAGCTCAGGGAGTAGCCATCCATAGTAGCAGTACAACAGTGAATTAAATGCAAGTATACAGGAGTGTTTCTATAATGAAAAAGCTTGGAGGTAGTGTTGTAATTCTTGTAGTATTGAGTTGTGTGGAAAATAGTTTTGGTGGCTTTCTTGTTGTGTGTTTCTTGGAGAGAGCTGGAGATCAATTCATGCACTTACTTTTTCTTTGTTGTCATTTAGGAGTAGATGATCCAATATTTATTGCAATATTGAAAGTGTTTACTGCTTGGTTGATGACCTCTTGTGCTTATCTTGCTTAAGTTTTCTCCAAATGCTATATATGCTAAAATAGATGAACGATCGGCATGTGCTTACTGCAGATCGCCGGCTTGGTGTGCTGCTGGAATCGGCCAGGTGACCTGCTGCAGGGAGTCGGCAAGGTGTGTTGTCCCTGGGAGCCGGGCAGGTGTGCAGCTGGAGCCGTCGAGGTGCCCTGCTGCTGGCAGCCAACGAGGTGCCCTGCTGCTGGGACGATGACGAGGAGCAGTCGGTGATGTGGTTCTGCTGCAGATCGCTGTTTGTGAGTTTCTGATGCTGCTGGGACTGCAAGGAGGAGAAGCCGGCGATCTGCAACTGGTATGGCGAGGAGGAGAAGCCGGCGAGGGAGCTGCTGCTGCAGATCGCCGGCGGTGGCTGCTCCCCGACCTCCTCCTCAAGCTGCTGCTGGGGCCCCTCCCCAAGCTCCTTCCTGAGATGCTGCTGCTAGGAAGGGACTTGGATGTAGGGGGCAGAGGTGCAAGAACCTTGGCGGAGGGGGCGGCTGGAACCTGGGCGGCTAGCTACTGGCTATGGGCGGCATATTGTTGTTCCTTGGATGGATTTCGACGCGAGGATGGATTCCGGCAAGACGCACAGATGGATTCCAGCGAGACGTGTGGGTGTATTCCGGCGAGACGCCTGGATGGATTCTGGCGAGAGGATGGATTCCGGCTATGACCGCGTCGGCGCGCGCGTGGATCGATTGGCGAGCTGGGCCACGCCCGCGCGTGGGGGAGGATTGATTCCGGCTGAGGGAGGAGGAGCTAGCCGGCAGAGAGGATCGATTCCGGCTGCGATCGAGCCATCGAGGACGACGGTGGGCGAACGCGATCAAGATCGAGATTCAAATTTATGAGGGTTATCGATGTCTTTTCGCAGGTTTTTCACCTGGTCGGAACGATTGCTTAAACGTCTTATAAAAAGAAACGGAGGGAGTATTGATCAGCATTCGCTCTGATTTGTATTTGTTTGTCATTACCCGCAAAAGAATATTACGTTATGGAGCTCTTTGGCAGAACATAAATGTTTGACAAGAGCATGATTGGTCGACTATGAAATAAAATAGTGAAACACAAACAACCATGGCCGAGTAGATTTGTCTGTGTTGATGATATATCAGTCATACAACCTTAGTGCTAAAATGTCAATAAGTCACACCAGTTTTAGCTTCATCATTCCATTCAAATATTCTAAAGAAAGACCATAATACACATATTTGAAATAGCGTGTGTTAACTCCTTATACGGTGCAGAAAAACTATAATCTGACCTTCAGGAGGAATCTGGTGGGGGGCAACCTTCTGAACTGGAACTATATGGTACAGATTGTTAGGAACATTCAGTTGAATGATTATCCTGTCAGACTGATATGGTCTTTGAACAAAAATGGGAATTTTTCAATGAAATCTATGTATGTTTTCCTGGAAAAAACTCTTGCTGGTGCTCATTATAAGTGGATTTTAGTCTGCGAAAATTCCGTTGAAAATCGAAAAATTGATGTGGCAATTTCAGGATGCCATAGTGACAAGAGACAATATGAAAAAGCGGAAGTGGCTTGGATCTCCAGTTTGTTCTTTCTGCAATCAAAATGAGACTGCTACTCATCTCTTCTTCCTTTGCCATGTAGCTAGATGTATTTGGGGAGCAGTTGGAAAAATTCTGGGGACAATCCTTTGTCCTAACAATGTGTGGCAAGCCTTGGCGTGGATTTATGCTTTCCTACCTGGTTGCAGTGATTTGTATATGGTGGGAATTCCGGCGGTGTGTTGGGCAATTTGGAAGAATTGGAACAAAGTGACTTTTGATAAACACAAGATGCAGACCCATGTGAGATCATTTTTTTGTTTCATCCCTATTGATGTATTGGGCAGGCTGACATAAGGAGCAAGGAAAGGAGCTGCTGCAGTTTGGCGTGCTGAAGATGATGGAGACGGCATCAGGACTTCTTCACACTCACGTTGCTGGCAATGGGATCGTGATGCCCTACTCTGGTGCAGTCGGAACTGGTGTATAAAGTGAGCCTGGAGCTGTTGTGCCTGAAGTGAACCTGGAGATCTTTTGGCGACCTGGACCTAATGTGATGTGTTGTGCTCACCTGTGAGACAGAAGCGTTTGCAACCTGGAGACGTTTGTGTTCGTGGCCCGTACTACTGTTGTGTGTGGTGTTATGTTTCGCTGGTGCGGCTGGGTGACTGTCTAAAACTTAGTAGGATAGTGGTAGTAGGCTTTCGCTCCGTAGGGGTGTTTGATGGTGAACACTCACCGCAGGTTTCCTACTACTGCTCAACTAGCTATCCCGCCTCTTTTCCTTTCCATTCTCTGCAATTATCTTGTAACTGGATCTTTTATTTCCGTTATTCGTTTAATGGAAAGGGGGTAAACCCGGTTGGAAAAAAACTCCTTATACAGTAAAATAACTAATTATAAGAAAATATTAATGCCAAGCAAAAGGGAAGTAAAATACCAGTGAGAATTGGTTGAGGGTTCACTGAAAACAGAGTTGGGGTTGGCATGCTAAAACTCTGAGAACCTGGAGACGAAAAAATGGACGGCGTATTTGATGTTGAAAAGCCATTATTTCCACCAAACTGGAAAGTTGATTTGCTTCTGTCGCCAGGCGTGTCCTTGTTATCAAATATGCCTGCACATCATTACGACACAAGCCCGGAAAAGAATCACAACAAGCATAAATGCAATGACATATAAAGGTATAAACTGGTGAATAGTCATACCGCCATAAGCTGTTGTTTTCTTCTGAGAAGAGAATGAGAACAGATTTGGTGAGCCTGAGTTTTGAAAAGCCAGGGAGCTGGCTCCTGTAGTTGGACTCTTCTGTCCATTGTCTGATGTTGGCTGTACCATAAACTTGCTATTGACAGTTTCTGGGGAAGCAGTCTTCTCATCATTGGCTGGACTTGGGGATGAAACAGCTGTCGCACCTGCTTTATTTTGCCTAAGCCAATTGACAACATCCTTGAATTTTTCCTAAGGAGAGAGAATGATATGAGATCAAGACATTCTTATTATAACTTTATGAGATCTAACTGACATAACATTCAAAGTGCCAAAAAGGCAATTAAGCAGTTACCCAATAGGTGATGTGTTCGGAGATACTATGTGCTGACTAAACAATATTCCCTCCAATTCATGAAAAAAATGACGGTTTGGACACTAACACATTCTTCATACTCCCTCCGATCCATATTACTCTTCGCTAATATGAATGTATCTATCACTAAAATATGTCTAGATACATCTATACTAGCGAAGAGTATTATAGGTCGGAGGGAGTAATATATCTTTGACCAATATTTTCTATTGCAGTATATCATATGTATATGATTTTCATGTTTTTAATCTAAATATTTGAAACAGTATAGGAAGTACCAGTTCATAATTATTCAGCAACTTATAACTTCAATACTTCATATGTCATATTGCATTTTTCTTCTTGAAGTAATTGTTTTGCACACTTAGTAATTGTATCCTGGAGGCTGCAACACTACAACACAAAGCAGCGGAAAGAAGACCTAGACAAATCTAATCCTAGTCTGATATGAACCTATCAATCTGGTATCAATCCAGACTTGGTAACAACTCCAGGATCCAACATGGCCTCTCCTATTCCGATCCCAACTGCTACTAAGCCGCAGGCTATCCTACTGCTGGCTTGGGCTTGTGCCTTCTATAATGTATTCCCCACATGAGATGATTTCATATTAGTACAGTTTCACAGCCAACCTGAAACTTAGCAGGTCCAACAAATCGAAATGTAAACAAGGGCATAAGGAAGTTGGATATTCGTACTGTAAGTGCAGTATAACACGGTTGGTAACAATTTTAAACTAATTCTAAAAACTCAGGGAGTAAGTTTTATTTTGCATACTGGAATCCTAACATCCACAAGTCCGCTACACATATACGTCATGCACAAAACATAGCTAATTGTGATAGTGATACATTTTATCAGCGGAGACAGGATATCATATCTCTAGTTTTGCACAGTTAAAATAGAAAATACCTTACCATAATTTCAGAAGCATGGGATATGTAATCTTTGATGCCATCCTCCCATAGTTCGGCTGGGTGACTTTGCAACTGTTGTTGTACCCAGCTGCTCAAAATAAACATGTATATTATTGTTTCTCAAGTCTTGCCAGAGGGAATATGCAGCATGAATAAGGAAAATGTATCTTTTAAAAATTGTACTGAAGGATCTATAAAATTACGGCATTAACTAAATATTCAAAACCTTTATGGGATGAGTAAGGGACTACATATTGAGAAAATGGAGCAGAAACAATAACAATGGCAGGACACAATTTCAGAAGTAATTGGTACGGCACATGAAAAGCTAGCAAATGAAGAAGTTTCCGACCTTGCAAACTGGGTATTGAGTGCCCTCACATGCTTGTTGGCGGCCTCAGCCCGTCGAGGATCTAGAGCGACAGCTCCTGCCATCAAATGCTGATGGGGAGACTCTGCCCTGTGAACGTTCATTGCTCCCTTACTCGATAGCTGCAGCATGATAATAGCAAAGTGAATAGGTGCAGAACTGCAGATCCTACAACAAGATGAACCAGCAGAAATATCTAACGCGCAGCAGGACAGAATACAGATATGTGACTGTTTATATCAATAAACAGTAGAGCCTCAATTTTACCACAACCCACAGATGATACGTGTTCAGCTACAAACGCAACATCTAAAGCTCATAACCTATGTTAAGGGCGGATCTACAAGTTGTGGAAGTCCCCTGGTGGGATTGAACTAAGAGAATCGCTGGATAGAAACAAGCTCATACCTCAAAACCAGTGACCAAAGAGTGCGGCGGGGCGGGTCAGGGTGGGGTGGAGACTGACGATGTCCTGACGAGGAACAGCGGGGAACGGCGATGGCAGCGAGGCAGGATGCTGGGAGACAGACGGGATGGCAGTGAGAGGCGATAGCTGGAGGCGGGAAAGGGGGAGGGGGTAGAAGCAGGAAAGAGGAGGGGAAACGGCGGCGGCGGCGGGCGAGAGGCGGGTGTCGGCGGTGAGGCTAAGATGTAGGGCACGGCGACGGTGTATGTTGGGCCGCCGCCTTGGTGGGTCAGGACTCTGGACAAGACAACGAACTGCCCCGAGTCCATAGCAGCTTTTTTTTTACGAAATACCATTACTCGACTACTCGACATCTCCAACAGCAACCGTTTCTCGTTCAAAAAATAGTGTCAACCATATAGTTGCTACCCAATCTCTAAAATCATTTTCTCGGTTTTGCTAGTTCTTCGTCGATTGAGAATTTGCTTAGCGCTTAGTCGAGTATGTGGCCATTTAATTTGGGGCAGTGCTAGACGTTGGGTGATCGATTTTAGGGGGGAAATCGGTCGCCTTCGCACTGTCTGATCACGATCCGGCGATCAAAAACAAGCTGCGACAAGATTTTGTATTTTAGCCTCTTGGTTTTTTTGAAAAAACTTGCAGTCTTATGGTGGGGTAAATATTTGCTAATAGTTATATTTTAGCCACTAGCTTTTTATAGAACTAACCGCGGTTCTAACCCTATCCACTCAATGGATAGATTTGTGTCATACCTATTACAACATAAATTGTAACCTGCACGTACAACAAAAATATACTATTACAACAAAGTGTCCCAACATTTTGGAAAAGCGAATGTTACAAAATTTATTGAAAAATATTACTATTTTTTGCCACAGATTGATTTAAATCACAGACTATTTCAACACAAAACATAAACAATTACAATAAATAATAATTGCATATTTGCACCATTTGTATCGTAGAACCTGTATCGCACCATTGCAATATTTTTTTATTTTGTTTTTCAAACAAACTTAATACATATTTGTTAATTTTGAAAAAAATATCCAGGACGAACCAGATCTAGGTAAAAAAACAATGTAATATCTTGAATATGCTTTCACTTCAAAAATCTTACATATTTGTTACAAAAATAACTAACGTACACAATATCAAATAAAAAGCACGGGAAAACTTGTCCATGACGGACCAGATCTCGTCGATTCGGCGTCGTAGACCATGAATCAGACTCGTCGGAGCCCATAAGCGCTGGAGAAGACGACCCTGGTTCCATTCCACTAGGTGCTCATCTCTTTTAGGCTCGAAACACCCTCCGATTTGGAGCTTTTGTGAACATAGCCATTGATGAGCTTGAAGGCTGTCATGAGAAGAAGGAGAAGGAGGAAAGGGGCTGAAGGTAGGAGGAAGGCCGGCGAAGACTCGCGGGGACGAAGGGCGGCAGGGAAGGGCGAGCGAGGGCGAGGCGAGTGAGGACGAGCGAGTGCGAGCTAGGGAGAGGCGATCGATGCGGGGCGCGATCGGTCGCCTTATTACAAGCGTTTTCCATTAATTTGCATAGTGGCACGTGCGTCCATGTAAGGAATGTGTATTTTGTCATCAAAATGAGACAATACAACATTTATTCTTGCAATGCCGATTTGCAAGATCTATATGCCAATTTGATACAGACCTTGTGGTGGTGCGGCTGTGTGCATCTTGTTATGCAGAGGCTGGGTGTAATACTGTTTAAAACTATTTAAGTAATAAAAAGCCCTTTTTCGAGAAACAATATAGTCAATCATCCAATTAGCTTCGACCTTATATCAGTCTACTAGTGTTGCCAATATTTTTGGAACTGGTTAAATGGTGTGGATGATAGATTTAAAAAGCATATTATGATGGGAGTGATTGCCATTATATAATCGCTATGGCTATGTAGGAATGATAAAATGTTTTTCAATAAAACTTCATATCTATTGCAGGTTATCTACCGGTGTACTCGTACTCTCTGTTTGTGGTCGTCTCTACAGAAGGTGAAGCATCGAGACCTATTTATGAAAGTTTGTTTATAGTTGCATGCTACGATGAGGAATACTTTTTCCCTAAATGGGTGGTAGCATAACCACCGAATTGGACCTCCTCTCTCTCCAGCATCGGCATAGGCGAGCTTATAGTGTAAATACATGTGATTTGTAATTTTGCCTTTTTGGTTTCTTTGGATATAACTTGTGTTACGGCTGTGTATATCTTAGTTATGCAGAGACGAGGTATAATATCTTAAACTTTTTAAGTAATAAAGGGTCCTTTATTAAAAAAAAAATTGCATAGTGGTACGTGCGTCCATGTGAGTGGTAAGATCACGCACTAGCGTTGAATCAACCAAAAATGTGCCGGAGTTAAGAATTGGTTTGGGTTAGCTGCTACTATATTAAAGTCAAATTTTGCAGGGAGTTATGATGGGTGTGTCAGTCATGCAATCCTATTTTATATGGCATCCTCTCTCCTCAAAGCCATCCTATTTCTCTCTACAATGTGGGCCTTCACGCATGTATGTGACATATGGTTTACTTTGAGTTGAACCAACAATTTGATCCGCTTCTTTGCTCTAACACCATGATGTGATGCCCTACTATGTGTTGAACCGAATCATGCAGCCATATGGTTTGCTTTTTCACTACATAGTGGATGGTCTAAATGGGTTGCAACTATTTTTTTCCAATTGCAGTGGCTTACAACTATGGAAAAGTGTTTCTAAAATGCTTATGTGCATTTTTATTTAAATTGTCCCAACCCAAAAACTTTAAGAAGCCTCCTAAAAATAGTGGTCATTGAGCATAATTTGCTCATTCTCTCTCATTTTCCTAAATCTGCTGTTTTCATTTTATAAAACCGTTAGTTTAAATAACCTAGAAAATTATAAAACATGCATGTATAAAAGATTTTATAGAATTACATGGATTAGTGACCAGTTTTGTTGGTAGGTAAACACACCTGTGTCGTTCCCTGGGGGCGGCTTGGGCAAACCCCAGCCGCCGCCACTCCCCTTCCACATCCTCCACTCTCGCCGCCGCAGGAGGACGCCGTCGGGCTAAGCTTGCGCAGCTGACGGCGGCGACAGGCCTTTGTCTCCTCGTGCGGCCAGAAGCGGGTGGGGGCTTTCTCATATAAGTGCGGCGAGATCTTCGACTGGAGCAGCTCAGCCCTGGACACTGTGACGCTGTGTTTCTTCGGTGGAGCTGGACACCGGGGCGGTGGCCCGGGGACTCTGGGTGGTTAGGCGGCTGCGGTGGCCATAGAGGCGGCTCGGCGGACAAATCTAGGAGCTCGAGCTTGTGGTCGTCGGCTCTCGGCTCCAAGCACCGCGTTGTCGCCGGTCGTTTTTCATCGGCGTCCGTGGTGGTCTGTGGCGGTGCTTGGTTGGTGGCAGGTTTGGTGCTATCGTCTTCATCTCAGCATGGTGCGGCTGATGCCAGCGGTGCATGTTTGGCCCTTGGGTTGGTGGTGGCGGAGGAGGTATCGTCGGTGGGTCTGTGGTTGGTGACGCCCTCGTCTTCCGCCGATGAGGTCGACCGGCGGACGGCGACATGGGGGCATGTCGATCTACCTAATAATGGTGGCTAACCTAGAATTCCTCTTGTGCAAAGATGGAGACCTTTCTGATATCGGTCCTTCTTGATCTGGCCGGAGTGGGGAGTTCCGGAAGGCTCCGCTGGCGATTATGACAGTGCACTTATGCCTGGAGTTTGCTGTGTCGTGCGCACCCATGCTTTCATTTCGACCATTTGGTTCTGGAGGGAGCAGCGTGAAGCTCCATTTTTTGTTGCCATCTGGTGACTTCTGGTCGACGGTGAAGTGAGAGATGGAGAATATCATGAAGGCCGGATTGGAAGACTAGCTATGGAGGTTCGAGTCTCTGCACTATTGAGGGACTTGCTTGGGGGAGGCAACACAGGTGAAGTTCAGAGTCTCGTCATTCAGGGTGAAAATCAAAGCTCTGGTCTAAATTGGTTGTGTCTAGCAATGAGGTTCGAGTCTCTGCACTATTGAGGGACTTGCTTGGGGGAGGCAACACAGGTGAAGTTCAGAGTCTCGTCATTCAGGGTGAAAATCAAAGCTCTAGTCTAAATTGGTTGTGCCTAGCAATGGTCTTGTTGAAGGCATTGTTTTGAGAGCGGTGACTATCTTTAGGGTGAAAATCTAAGATCTTTGATCGGACGACGACGATGTTTATGTACTGTTTTCTTCTTAGAGATGTCGCTTTTGTTCAGGTGTTGTATTGGTGGTGGTTGTATTATTGCTGCTAGGGCTGGAACACTCTAGCGGGTCTTTTATTTTTAAGTTTTTTTTTTTAGCTATGTGCATCTGTACTACCATTACCTACATTGTTGCAGAGGCTAGGTGTAATTGGTATCATCTTGATATTAGTATATACTCGTTATTGGAAAAAAAGATTTTATAATTTTATAAAGCTAGGCATTTATATGCATTTTATGTATGTAAAAAAAGAATTTATATATCCGACCGGTTGTAAGAGTCCAATCAGAACTCGATTGTGCCCAAACTTTATTGATTTCTAAACACGTACGGCATGAGCAAAGAAACGGCAGCAGAACGGAGCCGTACATGAGGAGTTTCGGCCGTCTATATCTACAGCTTCCCACGATCGTGTGCGATCAACAACCCATAGACAGACCATCAACATCTATCGATCCAGCTAGATCGATCAAAGAGTTGATTGAAGATGGACGTCGTCGCCGCGGGATCGCCAGATATTTGCTTGCAAGACCTGGTGAGTTTTGGGCACGGGCTCCTCTGCCAAGGGATAGTCAGCTCACTCGCCGTCGACACGATCGAGATCCTCCTCATCGACAACTCTATCGTCTATAAGAATGCCGGGGACACCATTGTGCTCGACAGGAGCCACCTGTACCCCGGCCAGGTGGCCGGGTCGGCTTCCGACATCGCCGGCCAGCTCGCCATCGTCACCGGCGTCACCACCCTACTAACCTTGGCCGAGCTCAACAACCGCGGCATACCAACTGGAGTCCTCATTAAAGGCGTATCCCCGTCTAGCTTGCGGCGTGTCAGGAGCCTCAATCTCGGCGACTTCGTGGTGTACGGGCCCTGGCTCGGTCGGGTCGTCGAGGTTTCTATTGATGTTGATATCATGTTCGATGATAGCGCCATCTGTAGGGTTACCGAAGCAAATTCCAAGATGCTAAGGAGACTGGATGACAACGGCGAGCAATACCGCCTTCAAATGAACTGTGATTTCCACCCTGGGATGAGCGTCGCCGGGCAAAACCCTGATTCTCTCTTTAAATCCGCAAGGTGGCTTAGTGGCTACTGGAAACCTGGACGTGAGGTTGGCACCGTCATCAAGGTGGAGACGTCTGGGGTCCTCGTCTACTGGATTGCGGCCAAGCACTGTGGCACGGACAAGGCGTCCGTCGAGGCATCCGCTCCGCCATCATACCAACACGCTGATGACCTGACCTTTTTCTGCGCCGCTTCCAATTGCAGCTGGGGGGTAGCTGACTACTGCTTCTTTCGAGAACCTAGTCCAGCCAAAACCAATGGTGATAATGGGGATGTTGACGACCAGGAGGAAGAGGAAGAGGAAGAGGAAGAGCAGGAGGAGGAGGAGCAATACGACGACCCATGCTCTGAAAAAAATCAGGACGTGATTGATGATGACCAAGACGCACCAGTTGCGCATGTGGTACCTCCCACGAAGCAGAACAAGGTGATCTTTTATCGAAAGCAGCTGAGGAAGGTCTTCTTCAAGGGGCACATACGAAAGCGACGCCCACGAGTCAAGAGGCATGTGGAGGTAGAGTATCCCATGGTTGTCGCCAACACGAGAACCTCTGTGGACGTGCTATGGCAGGACGGCACACTGCAGCATGGCATACCTTCAGCGACCCTCGTCCCCTTTGAAATCGTTAACGAGCAAGAGTTCTTCCTGGGAGAACACGTCGTCGAGAATACTCTTCATTTTGACACTGGCGACCACGATGCCGAGACATCTATTATTCTCAACAGTGACATTGCCGCAGATGAAACTGGATCGACAAGGCGAGCTGGTGTGATCAGGAGCCTAGACTACAAGGAGCAGACGGTTTGCGTGTCATGGTTCAAGGCAGGAATGTGCACTGACAAAGCCAGGGAGGTCGAGTGCACTGATACTGTGAGCGCATATGATCTCAAATTGAACGACTGCTTACCTTACTGCGGAGAGATTGTTGTCCGCCTACAGTCAGGTTCAACGGACGATGGTGGCAATGCGGCGTTACATGGCAAAAGGAAGTATAAGAAGAAGAAGAATGTCGTTGATGCTGACCTTTCATGGGTGGGGCGTATTGTTGACGTTCCTGATGGACAAGTCCAAGTCAACTGGGGTGATGGTAGTATGTCAACGGTACGAAGATTTTTCTTTTCTTTTAGGTCCTACGACTAGTAGTATTTATACACTCTACTAAACCAGTTGCTATTGATTGGATTGTGCATGCCGCAGGTGTCGCCACATGAGATCGTTGTCATCGAAGAGGAACACTACATGGATCTGTTGAATGAATTGGGTGATTGGATGGAGGACAACGGAATCGACGATGCACCTACAGAACCACCTGCTGCCAATACGGTATGCTTGTAAGTTGTAGCACTTCCCATCTGGGTAAACAATTGGTGTGTTAAAGTGTGAATTTACATCTGATTTTAGGACAATGATCCACGGAACCCAGCCGATGATAGCCATGTCGAAAACGATGACCCAGCAGCGACGCCGACAAGCCTTTGGAGTTCTGAAGTCCCGTTGTTACCAAACTCGGAGGTACCTGTGCCCCCGAATCATGATAACAATGGTGGTGCGGCAACGGAGAACATCGCTGCTGCTGTGACAAGGAACATTGTGAATGTGAAGTGCCACGATTTTGACAAGGATTGGACGAATGCCACTGATGCCACCTGCTCCTGTGATGAATCGATCAGCTTCCCACGTTTCGATGTATTGCAGTTCTCCCCTGACGATCACCATTACCTTGACGACGCAGACCAGGTAATATTTTATTTACAGAAAAATAGACAATTGTGGGTATTCAAGGTTAGAGTGAAAGCATTACATCTACTGTACATATATGGTTTTGTCTATCGCTACCCTAGAACCCATCTGCTTAACTATACATGACTACAGTTTCCTACCGTTCACTAGTACCAATCTACATATATATAGAACCTTAACCAACTTTGTTTCTAATGAAATGCAGAGCGGTAGTCGTGGGAAGAACTGGGCCAAGGCAGTGCAAAAGGAATGGACAATTCTAGAGAACGACTTACCAGGTATAAGAGTACACCACTAAATGCATAGTCCATGATTCTTTAAAATAAATATACCTATAACAATTTTATGTGCAGAAACCATCTATGTACGGGTGTTTGAGGACCGCATGGACTTGCTCAGGGTGGTGATGGTGGGCGCGAACGGGACGCCGTACCAACATGGACTCTTCTTCTTCGACTTGCAGCTACCATCATCCTACCCGGCTGAGCCACCCCAAGTGTATTACCACTCTTTTGGCCTACGCCTCAATCCAAACCTCTATGAGTCCGGTACCGTGTGCCTCAGTCTGCTAAACACGTTCGATGGCGAGGGCACTGAGCTCTGGTCGTCGGTGACATCAAGCCTCCTCCAGGTTGTTGTCTCCATCCAAGGCCTCGTCCACAACGACCAACCATACTACAACGAGGCTGGATACGAGGACCAAGTCGGCAAACCAGAAGGTCGTCGAAATGCGTTGCCCTACAGTAAGAATGCTTACTTGCTCAGCCTTCGGACCATACTCCATGTGTTGCGCCGGCCTCCTCGGGGATTTGAGGAATTTGTCAAGAACCACTTCCGCCGACAGGGAAGGCTTGTGCTCAGGACATGCTTCGCGTGCCTGCAGGGACGTCTTGTCCATGATGCCCATGTCACCGAAGCAAGTAGGGAACAGCCATGCTCAGCCGGGTTAAAGCTTGCGCTCGGTAGCGTGGTGCCCCGCCTCGTGGCAGCTTTCATAGAGATCGGCGCTGAGGGGTGCGAAGAGTTTCAGAAGTCATATGCTCTCAGCACCACTTAGTATGCCACAGTTGTGGCCTAATCGCTCGATCTTGTTATTTGACGTGAACAGCAGGAGCTCCCGCCTTTATGCAATTTTGTTTGCCTCATGGCTTGATCTTGTAATAACCTACATTTTTTCTACAACAGGTAGTATTTTTCTTTCTTTTTTCCGATAAAAAAGAGTTCATCAAGAGTTGTTCTATGTAATCTAGTGGATTAGATTACATTTATATGACTAAACACTTAGGCTTCGGTCCACCAGCTGGGTTTTTTTGAAAGTCGGTCCACCAGCTGGTTAATCTGGCGAACCTGGCGCGTGCGGCGTGCGCCGCTAATCCAGCTGCAGACCAGTCGGCTGCCTCCTGCTTGCGCAGCAGGCAGCCAGCCAAGTTTACATATCTTTTGGATTACCTTTGCATTGTCCCGCTGCGTCTCCCTTATTATCAGTTGAGGCAACCAGCTCACGCTACCACCACCTGCATCACACCCGCCCGAATCCAAAAGGCGAGTAGTATGGTATGGAAAAGAGAGAAGGAGCGGAGCCAAGTCAGGGAGCACCAGAGCAGAGCCGCTACATATATAAGGAAGAGGCATGTGGTGTCTCAAATATTTCTTGTTTCAAACAATACTGAAAGAAAATAATGATCAAAGTATCACACTAGATGACATCTCAAAGTCCTAAAAGACATGTTTTCTAGAGCAGAGACGTTAGACCAAAAAAAGCAGCAACAGAGCCAGGAGATGGACCATAGCTTCATATGCATAGGAAATGAACGTTTAGGCATTTTCCATGGAAGGCATGGCTAAATCTGTGCATCTAGAGGCTAATTGAACACGAGATGCCTAGAAAGTACGCCCTCCCTTCTAAATTAATTGTTGCAACTTTATTCTAAAATGAGGGAACCTGCACGCTGAAACACGTCCAGATACATGTGCATCTTGACCAAATTTTGTCAAAGCTGCAAAAATTAATCTAGAACGAAGGGAGTAATAATAAGTAATAGTACATGGTGACACATCATATACATGCGGAAAGGTTCATTGGTCACGGTTTAAGTGTTCGTCGCCACATTCCTATTGATGTGTATGCACACCTAAAATCTATTTTACACCGTTGGCCATGTGAACATGGATAATGGTGGCAAAAAGAAATGGGTCCTTAATGATATAAAAAGCATACGAGGATAAGCTGGAAAATAACATTTTCTGATGTGAAATGTAAAAAATAAAAAACGCTAGCGTCACCTGCTTCGCTGCATGGACGATGAAAATAAGACCGACCATCTAGTCAGGACCAGTCCACTGCCAGACCTCCATGTTCCGCCTTGCCCTAAAAGAGATAAGTATAAAATGGATAACAAAGTTGTAAATTTCTAGAAATGCACGAGTAAACCATTGGCAAAGTAGATCCCATAATATGCTAGTACTCCCATTATTTTACAGTATTGAAAAAACTAAGGAGTGTTTGCAGTGGAAGTATTTAGTAGAGTATTATGTTTTCGTCTTAAATTAACTAAAAACATTGTGGTGTCACGTATAACAAGCATAACATGTATATTATATCACTTTGCACCGCACAAAACACTATTATATGTTGTAAATAATTCCACAATCAAATTTTAGAGTAACCCTAAGTATAACATGCTCAAGAAATAATCAATCAAGCTACCAGAAATTATACAATGAACTAATAATGATTTAATCATCATATACACCATGTATACAAGATCAATACATAAAACTAGCTAGCAATGGTCATCCAAATATTTAAATTGCTTAATAACAACACATGCCTAATTTCTAGAACTTAGTCAACCTCTAAATAGATTATACATCACCCAATCAAATACCAGGAGACAATGCCATATTATTTCACAACACTAAACCATAGGCATCAAGCTAAATCATGACGGGATTGGGCAATTCATTCTAAATAACTCTAGTTAAACCATATTTTCATGTTAAACCATGCATGTAGTGAAGATTCCAATCTAATTAGATCTAAACTACACAATCACTAGTCCAATTGGTCAAAGAACTAGTAATAATCAAATCATGCAGGAGTAGGTAACCCTAGATTAACCAAAGTAAACCAAGAATTACCTTGAAAAGACCAAAATTAACCACGAGATCAAACGAGCAAGGGTTGCTTAGAACATGGTCGGAGTTGTCGTGAAAGTCAAAGTTGCGTGCCTCCTCTGCCATCCTTGGGCCTCGGTATCGAAGAAAAGAGAAGACAATGGAGGCTTTCGACTCCGCCCCCTCAACTACCCATGCGACGGCGTCTCATGCCAAGGAGAGGGTGGTGGCCACCTTCTACTCCAACTCCTCATCTACGAGTGAGTAACATCGGTTTTGTCGAGTCAAGGAGAAGGCAATGGTCTCTTCCTCTTTCTCCTCTTTGGTCGACAGGGCTGGTGGTGGAGGAGAAGAAAGCGGCATCCTCCTGCGAGCAACTGGGCCATCACAGCAAGCGACATGGCCGACAGAGCAGGAGGTTGTGTGAGTCTATTGGTCAGACAGAGGGACCACTATATGCCAATGTTAGAGCATGTCTAACAGACCCCCTAAAAGGGCCAACCCCGTAAAATAATCGCCGAAATACGGGGTAGGGCTCTACCCGGCCGTCTAGCAGACCCCGTAAAACAGTTTCGGCTAAGGGGTGGCTTCTGGCCCCCTACTTGTGCGGAGCGGGAGAGGAAATACAGGGCAAACCCCTCATCCCATTTCAGCTAGGGCGCGCGGACATTTCAGAATTCCCACCCGTTTTCCCCCGCGCCGCCGCCATAGCCACCCGCGCGCCGCCGCTGGAAACAGAATATTCTGTAGGATTCTGTTTTACGTGGTGGGGATACGGGGTCTGCTAGCTCGGACGAGTTTTCGGCCGGTGGAAAGTGAATACAGGGCCCTCTACTCGCGTTTTACGGGGCAAAAAAATAGGGGGTCTGTTAGACATGCTCTTACATTTTCTACTCTGATTTTAAAATTCTAAACATTTTCTTGAGTTTCTAGTGATGCATATTTACTCGGATCATACCAATTAATTGACACAGAGGCTCCATCTGTAGATTTTCTTGGTATCACTGAACAGTGGCTGGCAGAGCTTGAAAGAAAAACTTTGGTCGGCCAAACCAAAGCAGACACAAAGAATTGCTCCAAAACGAGATATTAGTCGATACTTAATACTACCTTTGGTTCGGCAGATCATCATACATGAATTGCTCCAAAACAAAATAAAGCATAGTAACATACTAAGATTCAAGTCTGACTTTACCTCAAAAAAAGGATTCAAGTCTGACTACAAGGCGTGGAGTTACATACTACTGATCACCTCTCCGACCTTTTTCGCTTCCAAAAATCTTCAATCATATTTTCATAGCTGTAAATTTTCAGAATTTCACCCTGTTAACTGATAGACATATGCAACATTGGAGCAGTTGTGTGGCCTGTGGGAGTGTGGCCGTGTGAGATTGCAGCAAGAAAATAAGAAAATACTTAGCGACCTTGTGGTTGACTGGGTTGCCGGATCATTGCTGCTAGCTCGGCCGCCTGCCGCCCTGCCGGCCCTGCGCGGCTGCGCCTGCTGCCTGGGGCTTAGCCGCTTAGGCTTGGAGCCTGGGAGCCCGGCTGCCTGGGCGCTCTCGCTGGTTTGCCGTCGCTGCTAGACTGGACGGTCGCCGGTCGCCGGAACAAGCAGTCCAGCTGCTACCTCCGCCGCTCGGCCGCCGGCTCACGGACTCACGGTAGCTGGGTAGCTTCCCTAACTGGCGCCATGGATGGGGAATTGGGGATGCGCCGCTGTCAAGCAGGAATAGCCAAGCGAGGAAGTGAAACTCGAAAACTCTCGGCCTCTCACATGAACTGGGCTGGGTTAGTGATGAGCTTTACACATGCGGCATAGGTATAAACAAATTTCGCTCCTGGGCTGGGCGGGGCATGGCCCACTTTGGCCCTCACTATGATCCGCTAGTGTCACTGAATATAGACCAAAGTTCGCCAGTGAAGATAGATGAAATCAGTGGAAGTAGCACTGTAGCAGCGTTGCTGCTGCTGATACTCAAGCTAAAACTCTTGTTTTGGACAATGAGTTACACATTTGAGTTTGGACAGGAAGAAGAACAAAACAAAGATAGTTCCTGGAGTAATCTGAAGCGATTCCAAGGTATCATCCATGTAATTGATATGTGGTTCCCGTATGGTGCAAATTGTCTTCTGAATGCCATTGACTCGTTTGTCATTACCACCTCCTCATTGTGACTTGTGAGCCGTCTTCCGATAGTTCCTGGAGCAATATGAAGCGATTCCAAGTTAGAACTCTGATTTTATGCCCTTGCAGTCATAAAGTCACATGTCGCTTGCTGTTTTGGGGGATTTTATTTTTTGCCCTACTTTACTTGGATACTTTACGATTTGCCCTTATTTACTTTGACATCACTTATTTGCCACTCTTTACTTTGGTACCTATATTATTTGCCCTTTTGATTTTTTTTTTGTCTTCTGATGATTTACGGAAAAGCTCTAGACAAAATTGCCCCTGATAGATTTACTTTGGAACACGCTGCACTCCGGCACCGCCGCTCGCCGCATGCCTTAGTCGCCGCTTGTCCCTGCACCTTGCCCGCCGGCCGCACGTCCACCCCCGCCATCGCTCGCCGCTGCAGCAATTAGCCGCTGAAATTAGTCCAAAGTCCTTCATCTGCAGCCAAATCGAAAACAACAAAGTTTAAGGAGTAGGGACGAGGGATGAATTGAACTAGTTGATACCCCGCGCGTTGCTGCGGTAATAATGGAGCAATTTTTTGTTCAAAACTGGAATATGTAACATTTACAATGTTTGAAAATAACAATTAATAAATTTCACAACCCATAAATATTTATGGAAATGTCAGGAAATTGTTAGAATCCCATGGATATTGTGTATGTAGCCTTGCTGTGAAATACCATTTGCCACACAATGAGTATATTAAAAAATGGCTATTCAAAAACCAACCGAATGATAATCACACAATGAGGATCTTTACAACTAACAAATTGTAAGCCCTAATATGCCGGCTACTAATGTAAGATAGATTTGCCATGTTCATTCCATTGGAAACTTGAATGCCTGAAAAGCAAATGGTTGTCCCACATGATCAATAATCATTGCAAGCAAGTCAGATTGAGAATGAGCAGGCTGACTGGCTGAATTTTGCTAGGAAGCCGGAGAAAAAATAGAAAAAGTAAGCATATTCAAACGGGCTAAACCAATGAATGATAATCACACAATGAGGATCTTTATAACTAACAAATTGTAAGCCCTAATATGTCGGCTACTGATGTAAGTTATATTTGTCACGTTCATTCCATTGGAAACTTGAATGCCTGAATAGCAAATGGTTCCCCCATATTATCAATAATCCCTGCAAGCAAGTCAGATTGAAAATAAGCATGCCAACTGAACTTTGCTAAGAAACCGGAGAAAATAAATAAAAAGTAAGCATATTCAAACAGGCTGAGAACAAACAAAAAATAATGCTATGCAATCCAAAAGGATATGTCTGAAAGGCTGCAAAAAGATAAAGGGACCAGAACGTGCAACGTTCACTAATATGGTAAAAAGGAATCTTCTACAATGTGAGATATACTGATTTAGAGTAGCTGGCAGTTAGCACACATGAGCCATACTGTATGTAATAAGAAGGGCAACTGTGGTTTGGGGAAGACTGGATCAGTACCATCGCCATCTTAACAACCTGGTTCATCTCAAAATTTGGAACACTCACAAATTCTTACACAGATTCTTCACCACTGAGGTCTGTAAGCGAGTAGGCAAGAACAATAGGTAGGGTCTAGGAGAAGAATCATTGACAGAGAGATGGAAGTATCACCTGAAAGATGTCGTCCCTCACTCCTATCATAGACAACAGAACAGAATGCACAGCGCAGTGACCTACAGGCCCAGCTTGTCAAGATCAGTATGACGATCCAAGAGCATACTTCGCTGGGGAGGAAATGAGACTCATGGGAAAACAAACCTTGATTTAAATACATAGATAGTTGTTCAGTTACTTCCAACATGAAGGTGGACTGTTGAGTGCCGTTTTCAGTTTGCATTGTGTGGTTGAGTGGAGAATTGATGAAGCAGGCCCGCAGATGCATGGAACCGTGGCATGCAGGAAAGAGGAATCGTTTGTTCAGCAAAGAGTACAGAAAGGTCAGATAAATAGTTGTTGCATGCGCGCACATGATTTCTAGCTTGTGCTGAGAGATAATTTGAAACGCTAGATCATAATCGGATGAACACAAATTATGGAGGTGACGTGGCTCCATGAGGATGAAGCTTGCAAACATTAAATGCATCTTAGGGCAAGTACAACGCGGGCGCTAAGCCCTGGGCGCCAGGATCATATTCCTGGGCGATCAGCGGTTCAGACTTTTAACCCTGGCGTCCGTCCGGCATCGGCGCAAACTCAAGCGGCGACTCTTAGCCTTTTTTCTGTACGGGGTTAGGAAGCAACGTGCGCACCAGCCGCGTAGTTAGGCGCCTGTGATTAGCATCTGCGTTGGGAGCGAAGGTGCTTAGATAATAATCTGATTTTATGCTATTTCTTTTTTCACTCTAAGCGTCTCTGTTAGCTAGCGTCAAGCATTGTACTTGCTCTTAGTGGGGATCAACTTTATAGATATTATAGATAAGAGAGCGGATACCTGCGAGCTTGTCACCGACGGCCGGAGCCCCTAAATCCTAACTCTCAGCGCAGGGGGGCAAGATGAGGGGAACGCACCGACCGTAGCGGGGGCGGTGGTCGCCGAGCTCCCCAGAATCCTGACGCCGACCTCCCTCTGTTCTTCTGCTCGGGCCGCCGTGACTCCATGAACTTTCTTCGTTTGGCCGTGAGGGAGCCACGGGAACGAACAGGTGACCTCTCTCTCCTCAATCGATCCAGGTAAAACTGATAAGGGGTATTTTTGTTAGGACACGTCTACGTATCGCACGCGCGATAACTGGTAGAATCCATCGCACACAAAAAAAAGGATGCAGCTAGCGGGCGCTCGATGATGGTCCTACCGAGCGCATTCTTGCGACAACGCTCGCCCACCTCCTGCTTCCGTTGCTCCTCGCAGCCGGAAAATCTCCGCGCGCCGCCTCCATCCCAGAACCCACCCTCCTCTGTCTCCTTCCTGTAGTCCCTCAGCCGCCGCTCCTAGCACCGGCGCGTCCCATGGCGACCTCCTCCTCCACTCCCCGTGCTGCAGGCGGCGCCTCCCCCATCTGCGGCCGCAACGTCGGGTTACCTCGGCGTCTGGGCTCCGCCTCCACCCCGTGCTGCCTGGAAGCACGAGGCCATGGTGAGGGTCCTCCAGGGGTGCTGCTTAAAGAGGCGGGTCGTGGTCGTTAGGCAGCTAGAGGCAGGTCGAGCAGGGTGTCGACGAGGATGACAGCAACAGTGAGCGGCACTCCATGTGGGCACGACTAGGGAGTAGGGACAGATGACGAACGGGTTGGAGAGTAGCACCGCCAAAGAACCAGAGGCTCAGCTAGAGGACATACAGGTCTAGATGGAGGAATTCTGAGCAAATTGAGGAAGTAGGTGTTGCAGATTGAGGATTTTGCTCCGTTTTGTGGGTCACGTGAGCACTGGAGAAACATGCTGACAGATGGACTGCACCTTAAGCAACGTACTAAGCATCGTGGCATTCTTGATCTGCTACCTCTTGACATGCTAGAGCAATCGTTGTGGCCAAGTATTGATGTTGCACAAAGGAATAATCATCGGAGATACCTACCGTAGTTGCTTAATTCTATCAATGATAAACAAAAAGTTGTTTATTTTTCCTTCTAAAAAAACTTGCTTAATTTTGTCACTTTGCTGCCTACAGATGCACAAAAAGTTGCTTAATTTTTCTTCTAAAAAAAGTTGCTTAATTTTACTTCTAATAAAAAAATGAGTGGAACAAACTTGGGTGGATGACTCAACCGGCATGGGTGGTGGTGTGGCGACAATTTCGGACCGCAACACCAACGACGTCAAAATGGAGGGACCACGGAGGGGCGGCATTAGATGTGGAATGTGTTGATACATGAGGCTCTTGATGCGGGCCTCGTACATGACCAGGGAGGATGCTATGCTCTTGATGTGCTATGAAGTTGTCTACCGATACACTGAAATCGGTGCCATGAAGTTGCATCCGCTATACTGAAGTTTGTCTGTCGGTGTTATGAAGTTGCCTACCAGTACTCTCAAGTTGTCAACTGCTACATTAAAGTTGATGAAGTTGCCTACCACTACACTAGAATTTGTCTGTCGGTGCCATGAAGTTGTCTCCGCTATACCAAAGTTTTGTTGCCGGTGTTGTGAAGTTGTCTACCGCTAAACTAAAGTTGTCTACCGGTTCTCTGAAGTTGCCTAGATCTGCTATAAAGTTGCTTGTAGTTGGTTTTTGCCTAGCAATATTTTAAAGTTGTCTACCGTTGGAGCGAAGTTGTCTCCTGATGTCTTAAAGTTGCCTACCATCTATAAATATGTCCCACACTCGCCGGATTCAAGATCATCTTATTGCAGGAGCAGATGATTGAATAAATTCTATGTACACCTTCCCTGAAGAGCCTAGACTTCCTTGTGAGAACCGCCGAATTACTAAGCGCATCTCGAGACTTTCTAGAGGGCCGTTCTGCACTCCCAGTAAAACATAGGTAGGCAATTTCATAAAATTTGTCCATAATTTTTGAAATTTATCTCTACATAGCTCCTGAAGCAAATTATAACTATTATTCTGCTTAGGCAACAAACAACTTTCTTTTAACAACTATGACGTGATTTTAGGGAACTAATTGGCATTATCGGGCAAGTACTATTTTTACCTGCTTGTAGGTAAATGCCACATGTTACCTCGTGTTCTTGATGAAAGAGAAGGGGAAATAACCAAGTCAAAAACTGGACACACGCGGTCTCGTCTTTGTCTCTCTCACAAGAAAATTATCTCAGAAAATCAATGGACTGTGTAGCTTTTTTTGCTCCGACTGCTTCAGGCTTGATCTCCATGTAAGGCCTTTCCTCTCCACCGGTGAGGCAAGCACATCCCCCATTCGCCAGTCCATCTCCATCTACGGCCTTGGCTACCACCGAAATGTCTGCCTATGGGGACTCTCGTTCCGGCGTATTTGCTACTTAGGCCGCTTCCGACGGACCCCCTGGAATCTCCGGCTGAGACAAGGGTCTGCACAACTCGTCCAGCAAGCAAGACCACCGGCGCGGAGCCAGTCAATCCCCTGCCAACGACACGGCACGAGGCAGTGCCCCGTGCCCCATCCATCGGCAAGATCCAACTAATGGTGGGGAACGAAAGTGCGAGAGCCCCGTCCAGCAGCGGCGCGGATGCACAATCCAGTTGCTATAGAGGAACTACGACGTCGGCGTCGGCGCGTTGTATCGGCTCATCGGCAAGCGAGGAAGTAGGTGATTCAGGGGAAGGGAGGAGCGCTGACTGCGCTGACCGCGCTGACCGCTGAGCCGCGCGTTGGAGGAAGTTGTGGGCTGCGCTGGCGAGCAGGGCGTCAGTGGAGTGCAGGTTAGCGGCGCGGCAGAGGGAACCCCATGGCCGGACGAGCTTTTGCAGTGAGGGAGAACGAAGGGGTTTTTTGGGCGCTGGTTCTCGTTGTGTAGTGCCTAGTGCCTACGCTCAACTCTCCGGATAGCGCAGCTGCGCTCTTATCCGCTCCATCGCGCGGGATCCTGCGGCCGTGGAGCGTGCGACAAGGACGTCGAATTGTCGCAGCTGCGTTGTTCAGCATTTAGGTTTTTTGTTATAGCATGTGGGTCTACCTTGTCAGGGGCAAATCATAAAGTTTCCAAAGTAAAGTGTGGCAAATAAGTAAGGTCAATGTAATTGAGGGCAATCGTAAACTACCCAAATAAAGTGGGGCAAAAAATAAAATTCCCCTGCTTTTTTTTTTGCGAGTAAAAGTAGAAATATATTAAGTAGTATGGTTTACAAGGAGATCTTGGTCTAGCTCCTGAATAATACATTCAGGATCAGCCCCAAGCCAGGTCATAGTGAGCTTATCCGTCCTTGCTAAATTTGCAAGGCGGTGGCTAACCCTATTCTGCGATCTATCCGCTTTTACAAAAATAAATTCTCTCTCACCATTAACCAGAAATCTAATCTCTGATATTAAGTGCATAAGCAATGATCGATCTTGCATTCCTCCCGAAGCCGCCTTGATCAGATTCGTACAGTCTGTCTCCACAATAATCGGCTGTGTGCTTCTCAATAAGGAGGTGCGAAGGCCTTCCTTACATGCTTTTGCTTCTGCTTCAAAAGGATCATTACAATTTAGTAGTTGGCTACAGGCACAGAAAATAACCTGACCAAACTCGTCCCGAAGAATCATTCCAGAACCCGCAGAGCCATCCGGATGAAAGGAGCCATCAATATTCAGTTTCAGCCAACCTGGCGGGGGGGTTTGCCAGGGCTTATCCGGTCGAGGTTCTGGCTGCCTATCTTTAGCTATCGGCCTCCCAGAGTAGCTATTTTCCTTTGAGTATCTGATCCGTAGACATGGATCTTAGGCTTGCCAAAGTATTCAGGTAACCTACAAGGAAACGCTTTGATCCTTCCACTGTTGGTAAGGGCTTAGCATGGGTACGAGTTCCGTTGGTTCCATTTCCACGCGATTAACTGCTTGATACTAACTACTGCTCCCTCAGTAATATAGTGATAGGGTGGAAACGAACCGCTCCCCACGTCGCGTCCCTCGTCGCCCCCCGCGCGGGCGACGGGGACGATCTCCGATCCGCCGCCGCCATTCTCCCCTCTAGGCCCCTCCCCCCTCCCCGCCGCCGCCGGATGGCGTCGCCAGGCAAAGCCTGGGCGCTTGCGGCGGTGGGGGGGGGCTCTTCCCCCGCTCATGGAGGCACCGGCGCGGGCCGGGAAGCCATGGCGGGCGGCGAGCTCGGCGAGAGGCGCGCCGGCGCGGCTTCTGCTGCGCGGAGATCTTGCTCCGGTGGGCTGGCGGCGGTTGCTCTCATCGTCGGTGGCTCCATGGAGGCGGTGGTTCTTTGGTGGATCACCGGTGGTGAGGGCTTGACCCTTGCTAGGGTTTCGGGAGACATCATCGGGATGGCGGAGACGGCGTCGCATCGGAATAAAGGTGCTGGAGCTCGATCCCCATCCCGGCAAGGTCACTTGTGGCCGTGCTGGCGAGCTGCTGGCCTGGTATCCTCTCAGATCGGTGGATCTGGGGAGGGTGGTCTCTCCGGGCACGGTCGTTTTTTGACTCTGTCGTGGAGCTTCGGGAGTCGGAGGGCTCTTGCTGCTGTTGTCTTCCCCTCGGCCGGCCGTGGTGGCGAGGGAGTGGAAGGGGATGGTACAATCGCCTTCCCTGTTAGGGTTTTTAAGGTCTTTTTTTTGAGATGCGACTGTCGCGTCGTGAAGCTTCCTCCGGCCGGCCATGGTGGCGAGGGGAGGAGGCGGCTCGGCGTAGCATCGATGGTTGGGACCTACTGCTCGGGGACCGTGGATTGGAGGTTCTGCTTGGTCTCTACCATCTCCTTCCAGCCCGATGTTCTGGAAAAGATTATTAGCTCTCACACCTCAGGGTGGGCACTCCTGCGGTGTTCAAAGCCCAATGTGGCGAAGGTGGCGGCGGTGATTCGATGGTGAATGAAGATGGGCGGCTTCCGGATTCGGGCTCTGTACTTGGGTGGTGACGATGAGGACGATGGACTTGAGTGTGATTTGGGAGTACGGTGTGTGTGGTCCTCTGGGTCCATATTGTATTTTCCTTTTTTTGTGGAGTCTTTTGTAATCGGTTTCGCCATTGTTGAATTCCATCAGTTGTTATTTCAAAAAAAAACTGCTTGATACTAGTATCGATAACCGGTGCTATCGATGTCAAACAGAACTAGTGTTCTCAATAATTGCAGTCATATTACTTTGTCTACTAGAGCTGCCTTCTAATCTAAAAACAACTCTTGTTTCAGATTTTTGCCATGCCTGGAGATAAAGAGAATATATTAATACCAAGATAATACCAAATACACCCAGCCTCTGCAACAACATGATGTCAAGAAGTCTAAACATTAAAGATGCACACAGCCAATGAAGAGCTAGCCATCGAGCGGGATTCCTCCTTTTTAACTTGGCAACAAGCCGTGGAGTTTTCTGGCATCCAGAATACCCCATGTGGCCATGTGTGTCCTGGAGCTGAAAATTAGTTCTAGATATCGCCGTACCAATACGGCCCGACCATCAGATCATTGAGCAAAAGGGGCCTACGCATGTAACGCATACTATGGTCACTCAGCAATTTGTCAAGCTTCAAAACCTTCAGCCGCGTCATATTTCTGCGATGTAAACGTCGTTGCGATCACGCTGGAAAGCTATATCACGTGCGGTGCACTGTTTTCTTCATCTGAGGCGCCAAATAGCAGCACGAGCGCTCCAAATTACAGCACGCAGCACCGACGCAAACAACATAACACATATCTATATGCATTCAATAAGATCAAACAAGCTTCAAAAATTCACGAATAAATTCAGTATTTATTATTACAACACAAGAAAATAATACAATAAGTAAATCAAATTGTTCACGACAAATACAACAAATTATGGATCAATAATACAACATAGTTTTTCAAACAATACAACAAATATGCAAATTAAAAGTAGGCACTATTGTTGTTCATGTCATTTCCATCATTCTTCCATGAGATATTTTTGGAGCTCATCATGTGTTTCGATGGAACGAATGGAATGATACGAGGCAATAAACCGGGTCACCCTATGTGCGGACCTCCTCACTTGCACAGGAACCCCATCAATTCATAGGGATATGATCCATATTTTTTCCACGATCATCCTCTATAATCATGTTATGCATGATGACACAGGCAGTCATGATATACCAAAGGCACTCTTGGTCATAAAATCTAGCCGACCCCCTCACAATGGCAAATTGGGCTTACAAAATCCCAAATGCTCTCTCTATATCTTTCCTAGCCGCTGCTTGTGCATTGTGAAATTGGGTTTATTTCTTACCTCGTGGTTGAATAACCGGCTTCACAAATGTTTCCCACCTTGGGTAGATGTTGTCGGTGAGAAAGTAGTCATAGTTGTACTTGTGGCCATTTTCTTCAAACTCCACCAATGGACCTTCACGCAGTGCAAGTATTATCATTAGTGGTGACCGTTGAAGAACATTGATGTTATTGCAAGATCCGGGCATTCCAAAAAATGCATGCCATATCCAAGTCTCATGATCGGCGACCGCTTCAAGGACTATAGTGGCATCTTTTTTGTGCCCTTTTGAATTGTCCATGCCATGCCGCTAGACAAATTCTTCCAACTCCAATGCATAATCAATTGAGCCAAGTATACCTAGAAATTTCCGGTCAGCATTGAACTCCAAAAGTCTTGTCGTGTCTTCAGCATTGGGGGCTCTCAAGTATATGGAGATGAAAACATTCATAATTGCTACGACAAAGCACTTGACACACATAATAGTCGTGCTCTCACCCATGGCCAAGTTGTCATCAATTAGATCCGCCGGTATACCATATGCCAGCATACGCAAGGCAGCGGTCACCTTCTGATAGGTTCTATCCCCAAGTTCTCCGGCGGCATTTCTCCGTTACTCAAAGAACCGATCAAACTTCATCACCTCAGTTGCGATGTGCTTTGAACAACTTGATGCTCATCCAAAAACGCCACCAAAAATAGCTTTCGGGATATGTTGGATTTTCATTGAAATACGACCGCATCAAATTCTCGTGCCCTTCAATCCTTTCCCTCCACAACTTCTGTCTACCAAACACCGATCCACCTATTTTTGGCTTCTTAATGGCACGGTATGCCAATAGTATGGATATATTCTCTTCTTCCTCTATATTGTACTTGTCGTCCGATGAATCGTACGATGAACTCTACAAACATGCATATAAAATGACTTCACTACTAGTTGTAAACAACAAAATTGAGCAAAAATGTTGGCGGTCAGTGGAGGCGCATACCTTGCGAGAATTTTGGCGAACACCTAGGGTGCGCCATGTTAAAAGTAGGGTCGAGGAAGACATGGTCGCCAGTGGAGCATGGGGATAGCAAGAGGAGGGAGGCGCAGCGCCGAATCAACCGTGCAGAGGCGTGGACCTTGTACCCGTCGGTGGCGGTGGTGGCGGCGCCTGCTCGGTACAGCGCGGTGGAGCTCTCGAGACTGGAGAGAGGAGGCGCGGGAGGCAGATCTACGGCGCGGCGACGAAGTCGAGCGGCGGCGGCGACGAAATCGAGCGGCGCCGGCGAAATCGTGCTGCGGCGGCACGGGTGGGGAGAGAGAGGGTGTGGGGGCAGGTAAAATTTCCAGCCGTTGGGGGCTTCACGCGTTTGCCAAACGATACCACGCGCTGCAGCCGATGCCTTAGATATAGCGCCCCGGATAGGGCAAAACACCCGGCGCACCAACTTTTTTGCAACGCCGGCGCAGATAGGGTGCCTGCTGGAGGAGAATGTATCATATGAAACGACCAAACTCATGCACCTGCTGCAGTGACACATTATGGGCCGATGGATCTGAAATGAATGGACAGGATGCAGCTTAGACCTGGACTGTTGGAACATTTACAATATAAACCTTAAAATGTAAGCGAATTATGCTAATAGTCCTCATCTATTTCCTCCCTTTTCCGTTCCTGTACGGAAGCATCACGAGAGAAGAAAGTTCCCCAGGTCATATCTCACTATGGAGCCTGCGCCGCTTGAACCTCCGCCACTACTGGATTCGGACGCCGGTGGCGGTGATGACCTCCTCCAGTACTTGTTCCTGGTCGCCCAGCTCCCTCCAATTTAGATGCTTCGTGCTCAAATTTATTATAGGGTTTCTCCTCCTGAATTCCCATATCTGAGGTGTGCACTCATGGAGTCATGGAGCCGCCACCGCCATGTACTTTGTGTAGCTCCATTTTTCCTGTTTTTTAGCCGTTGATCTATGAAGCTATGTTTTGTACAAGATTTTTAGATTCTGATATTGGTTGTTGTTCTTGAGATTTTAGTTCCCGCACAAAGAAAATGGTTTGGATCTGAGATTTATATCCCCATAATGGTTTAAATTTTGCTCTACATAACACATGGTCAAAAAGAAACCTCCATTCTATCTCCGTTCTAACACATGGTCCATTTTAGTTTTCTCTTTCTCTCTCACTTTTTCCCCTCCCTTTTCACTTTTAATGTTGAAGAGGCAGCCTCAAGAGACCGCCTCTCTAAAAGTATATCATCCAAGCCTAAACTGGACCACCCAAACCTAGCTAAAGCTGCGAGGCAGCACCCTGAAACTATACATTGTACATGCCCTACAATGCAGTGCATCTAAAAGAGGTCGTTGCTTGCTAGGCCCATACAATGTTGGATAATTAGGCACAATTTCCATTATTAATTCTAGAATATTAAACATGCCAATACCAGCTACTACCACATGTAACTCGAACATACTAGATGTGCTAAATAGCAAGATGAATGGAAACAAGTAGCAGCTAAACATGTACTCGCAGAACATGATGAACAGACGAACAGCAGTAGACCGCACGTACCGTTCGTTTGCAGATGTAGTCATTGCAGTAACATTGTTGATCACAACATTGGAGAAGACCGGTCAAAGCAGACGGCGATGAAGACGGCGGTAGGCTGTACCGCCCGACTTGGATGGAAGACGACCCGTGATGAAGAGCTTGAGCAGTCACGCAGAACGCTTCCCAAAAACCTAATTCGCCCTCTCCCGTACAGGATCGCAAAGGCGAGTGGTTTCAGAGACTGATACGTATCCAACGTATCTATAATTTTTGATGCTCCATGCTTGTTTTTACACCATTTGCCTATTGTTTCGTTACACTTAGTGGCACATTTATGCATTTTCCGGAATCTAACCTATTAACGAGTTGCCACAGTGACAGTTCCCTATTTTCTGCTGTTTTTGTGTTTCAGAGTGATACACAGGAAATATTCTCGGAATTGGACGAAACCACATCCTGAAGTCTTAATTTACCCGGAAGCTTCCAGAGATCCGAAGGAGAGTAGGAGGGGGGCCACCAGGGCCCCACACGCAGGGGCGGCGCGGCCAGGCCCCTGGCCGCACGGGCCCCGCGTGAGGGCGCCTGGCTCCCCCTCTGACATCGCCCCTTCGCCTATAAAGACCCCCCGATGGAAAAAACCTAAGTACCCGATCAGTTTTCTAGAACACATCGCGATCCGCCGCCACCGTCGACCCGAAGATCGGGAGGGTCCAGAAGCTCTTCCCGGCACCCTGCCGGAGAGGGGAATCACCACCGGAGGTCTTCTTCATCGCCATGCTTGCCTCCGGAGCGATGAGTGAGTAGTCTACCTTGGACTATGGGTCCATAGCAGTAGTTAGATGGTTGTCTTCTCCACCATGTGCTTCATGTTTAGATCTCATGAGCTGCCCTACATGATTGAGATCACCGTTATGTAATTCTACATGTTTGGTTTGTTGGGATCCGATGAATATTGGTGTTTATGATTAAGTTGTTGTACTAAATTATATCTTTTGTTATATCTATGTTGTTTATGATCTTGCATGCTCTCCGTTGTTAGTAGCTATCTTGGCCGAGTAGTTGCTAGTGACTCCAAGAGGGGGTATTTATGCTCGATAGTGGGTTCATGCCTCTATTTCACCTGGGGGAGTGACAGAAACCTCTAAGGTGGTAGATGTGCTGTTGCTACTAGGGAGAAAACAACATTCAAATGCTCAAGGGCATATGCTTTGCTTACATTACACACTTTGCTTAATGCAATTATCTGTTGTTCGCAACTTAATACTTGTGGAGTTCTCGGATTGATTCACCACAAGTGGATTATTAGTCATAGATGCAGTTGGATGGCGGTCTATGTATTTTGTTATAATGCCCAGAGTAAATCTCATAGTGATCTTCTTGACATATCACGTTTATCTTTATTCTATCAATTGCCCAACTGTAATTTTTTTACCCAGCATGTGTTATTTTATCTATGGAGAGACACCACTAGTGAACTATGGACCCCGGTCCTATTTCTATCATATTGCTATCACCTGTTTACTTTACTCGCACTATTTACTTTACTCGCATACTATATTGTTTTCCACTCGATACACTCATAACCTTTGTTTCAAGCAAACCGGTGAGATTCACAACCTCATCGCAAGTTGGGGACAAAGTATTTGTTTGTGTGTGTGCAGGTTTCGCATCACTTTCAGTCGTTTGTCTCTCCTCTCCTGATCGATATTAAACCTTGGTTTCTTAACTGAGAGAAGACTAGCTGCTATACTCATCATACCTTCCTCTTGGGGTTCCCAACGGGCTGGTTATCCACCACGCACAAGGACAGTCTGCTCCCACATCAACCACACGTTATCAAAGGGATCAGAGACCTGCTCTCCCGTTCGCCGGTGCACGCCGGCGCTCGGGATGAGGTAGACTACGGAGGCGGCGCAAGCAGCGAGAGGTGGCAAAACCCTAGAACGGTTTCAAGTGTGTGCGGCGGTAGCCGGGCAAGAGTTTATATAGGCGGCGCAGCGGAGAAACCCTAGGCAACGTGGGCCACGCCCACGTCGTACGCCTGAGTCGGTTACAGCAGCCCACGATCCGGGAGCGACCCAAACCGGCTAGCTGTGACGCGTCCGTCAAGGACTCGGTCAAACGCTCGGTTTTCCTGTGCAGCAAAAAGATAAGCTCAGCTCTGATGCTCAATTCCGCAAACCGCGGCTCGCGCGTGATACGTCTCCAACGTATATATAATTTTTTATGCTCCATGCTTGTTTTTACACCATTTGCCTAATGTTTTGTTACACTTCGTGGCGCTTTTATGCATTTTTCAGAACTAACCTATTAACAAGTCGCCACAGTGCCAGTTCCCTGTTTTCTGCTGTTTTTGTGTTTCAGAAAAGTTACACAGGAAATATTCTTGGAATTAAACGAAACAAAAGCCAAACATCCAGAAATCCACCGGAGCTTCCAGAGAATCGAAGAGGAGACAGAGTGGGGGCCACGAGGACCCCACACACTAGGGCGGCACGGCCCAGCCCCTGGCCACGCCCCCTATGTATGAGACCACCTCGGTCCACTTCTGATGATGCCCCTTCACCTATAAAGACCCCCCGACAGGAAAAACCTAAGTACCCGATCAATTTTCCAGAAACACATCGCGATCCGCCGCCGTTGTCGACTCGAGATCGGAAGGGTCCAGAAGCTCTTCCCGGCACCCTGCCGGAGTGGGGAATCGCCATCGGAGGTCTTCTTCATCACCATGCTTGCCTCCGGAGCGATGAGTGAGTAGTCTATCTTAGACTATGGGTCCATAGAGTAGCTAGATGGTTGTCTTCTCCACCATATGCTTCATGTTTAGATCTCATGAGCTGCCCTACATGATTGAGATCACCGTTATGTAATTCTACATGTTTGGTTTGTTGGGATCCAATGAATATTGATGTTATGATTGAGTTGCTATACTAAAATATATCTTATGTTATCTCTATGTTGTTTATGATCTTGCATGCTCTCCGTTGTTAGTAACTATCTTGTCCGAGTAGTTGCTAGTGACTCTAAGAGGGGTATTTATGCTCGATAGTTGGGTTCATGCCTCTATTTAATCTGGAGGAGTGACAGAAACCTCTAAGGTTGTAGATGTGTTGTTGCCACTAGGGAGAAAACAACATTCATTTGCTCGAGGGCATATGCTTTGTATACATTACACACTTTGCTTAATGCAATTATCTGTTGTTCACAACTTAATACTCATGGGGTGTTCGGATGATATCCCCGTGAGTGGATTATTAGTCATAGATGCAGTTGGATGACGGTCTATGTATTTTGTTGTAATGCCCAGAGTAAATCGCATAGTGATCTTGACATATCACGTTATCTTTATTCTATCAATTGCCCAACTGTAATTTGTGTTACCCAGCATGTGTTATTTATCTTATGAAGAGACACCACTAGTGAACTGTGGACCCCGGTCCTATTTCCATCATATTGCTATCACCTGTTTACTTTACTCGCACTGTTTACTTTACTCGCATACTTCTACTGTTTTCTACTCGATATGCTCATACCCTTTGTTTCAAGCAAACCGGTGAGATTGACAACCTCATCGTAAGTTGGGAACAAAGTACTTGGTTGTGTTATGTGCAGGTTCCACGTTGCTGCTCGCAAAGCAAAGCTTGGACGAGGCGCCATATAAATTGTTCAGAGCTGTCGCAAAGCTTGCAAGCATCACCTTCAGTCGTATTGGTTTTTTCTTCTTCGATCGATAAACCTTGGTTTCTAACTTAGGGAAAAACTTGCTGCTGTGCTCATCACACCTTCCGCTTGGGGTTCCCAACTGCCTGGCCATAATCATCATCAACTACACGCCAGCCATCAAGTCTTTTCTGGCGCCGTTGTCGGGAAGGAAAAAGAAGACTTCTGCAAGGGGAGTTTTTTCGCACGCACATCCTTTACTTTGTTTTATAGTTTTGCTTTACTTTATTTTTACTTGCATTGTTTTATATCAAAAACCCAAAAAAATTAGAATCCTTGATAGTTGTTTTTACTTATCTACTTTTAGTTTTGCTGAAATGGCTAATCCTAAAAACACCAAGTTGTGTGATTTTACTAGCACAAACAATAGTGATTTTATCTGCATCCCTATTGCGCCACCTGCTCCTGCTGCAAACTTTTATGAGATTAAGCCTGCTTTATTGAACCTTGTTATAAAAGAGCAATTTTCTGGTGCTAGTACTGAAGATGCTGCAGCTCATCTCAACAATTTTGTTGAGCTATATGAGATGCAAAAATATAAGGATGTAGAAAGTGATATTATTAAGCTCAAGTTGTTTCCTTTTTCTTTGAGAGGAAAAGCTAAAGATTGGTTGCTATCTTTGACTAAGAATAGTATTGATTCATGGACTAAGTGTAAGGATGCTTTCATTGGTAGATATTATCCTCCTGCTAAAATTATATCTTTGCATAGCAAAATTATGAAGTTTAGTCAATTTGATAATGAACATGTTGCTCAAGCCTGGGAAGGAATGAAATCTATAATAAAGAATTGCCCCACTCATGGACTGACTACTTGGATGATTATCCAAACTTTTTATGCAGGACTGATTTTTTCTTCGAGGAACCTATTGGATTCAGCTGCTGGAGGCACTTTTATGTCCCTTACCTTGGGCACCGCAACAAAGCTACTTGACAACATGATGGTAAATTATTCCGAATGGCACACCAAGAGAGCTCCACAAGGTAAGAAGATAAATTCTGAAACCTCTTCCTTGAGTGATAAGATTGATACCATTATGGCTATGCTTGCTAATGATAGGACTCATGTTGATCCTAATAATGTTTCTTTAGCCTCTTTGGTTGCTCAAGAAGAGCATGTTGATGTGAACTTCATTAGAAACAGTAATTTTAACAACAATGCTTATAGGAATAATTTTGCTAGTAACAACTATAGGCCGTTTCCCTCTAATGGTGAAAATGGCTATCTTGGTAGACCTAAAATGCCTAGTGAAGAGAGGTTTTTAGAACTTGAAAAGGCTACCAAGAATTTTATGCAAATGCAATATGAGCAAAATAAGTTGTTTACTAAGACTATGGAGGAGCAATCAGCTCTGTTGAGGACTATTAGTCATCAACTTGAAAATTTAAACAAGGCTATTCCTGAATTGCAAGCTAAGGTTTCCAAAGCCGAAACCGATATTTCATCTTTGCCTAATGTGCAATCCTCTTTGGTTAACAGAATGTCCGCTAAGCCTGCTCCTTTTGCTACTGCTAATGCTATTCAAGTTGGAATTGATGAAAATGTTAGATTGTTAGCAGAATTGCATGCTAGATGGGAAAGAGAGGATAAGATTGCTAGGAATATGAAAGTTTGTACTATTGCTACCTCTAATGATGTTGTTCCTAATGCTAGCAATCCTCTTACTTTGATTGGTATAGAGAAAACTCCCACTCCTTGTGTTAAAAAGCCTAAAACTGCCAAAACTTTTTCTCAAAAGAGTGCTGAAATTTTTTGGAGTGTAGGAGATGATAGCTCTATTTCCTTTAATAATTTTGATGTTGATGGCTGCAATATATCTGAAGTAATTTTGTTCTTGCAAAAGCTTACTTTGACTCCCAATGCTAGTTCTTTAAATATTGCTTTTACTAAGCACATTACCAATGCTCTCATGAAATTTAGGGATGAAAAATTGCAACAAAAAGCTTCTATTCTCAAGAAGTTAGAAGATGGTTGGGAACCCATCATTGATATGCATGTTAATGGTTTTGATTGTCATGCTTTATATGATCTAGGAGCTAGTATTTCTATTATGCCTAGAAAGATTTATGATAAGCTTGATTTACCACCGCTTGAAAAGTGTTATTATGATGTTCCTATTGCTGATATTGCTAAGAAGAAACCTTTGGGAAGGATTAATGATGTTCTTATTATGGTTAACAATAACCTTGTTCCCGTTGATTTTCTTGTCATGGATGTTGAATGCCATGCTTCATGTCCTATTATTTTGGGAAGACCCTTTCTTCGAACTGTAGGTGCCATTATTGATATGAGAGAAGGCACCATCAAATATTAATTCCCACTAAAGAAAGGTATGGAACACTTCCCTAGGAAAAGAAAGAAATTACTTTTTGACTCTATTCTTAGAGCAAATTATGAGCTTGATGCTTCATCTCTTGACGTTACTTGATTCGCAATTTTCTGCGTCTAGCTCAAAGGCGTTAAAGAAAAGCACTCTTGGGAGATAACCCAATGTTTTTATTTTCAGTACTTTTTCTTTTATTTGAGTTTTGGAAGTCATTACTACTGTAATGACCTCTCCTTATCATTTTTATTTTATTGTTGTGCCAAGAGAAGCCTCTAATTTGAGTGAGGTAAAGATTTGGGGATGTTGCTGTCCTAAAACTATTTTCGGTGCTGCACCGTAAAAATTCGTGAAAATTCTCTGTATATCTTTTAGACCTGCGATTTCTTGTGCATATGCCCTAGGTTATATCCAAACTTTCATTAGTTGAACACTTTTTTATTTGAGCAATAGAAAACCCATTAAAAATCGGCCTTTATCAGCTGTTCTGTTTTGATAGATTTCTGCCACTATTCATTTTTGCCGCTTTATCGCTCTCTTTTTGAGTTCTTTTGATCACGGAACTTTTGGAGAAGTTGTTACAGTAGTATATACTTTATATGTGGTGGTTTTGGGTTGAAACCTGAAGCAAAAGAGATTAATTATATGTTATGCTTACACTAATGTTGCTAATAGATTTGTGTTTAGTTTTGTATGAAGGAAGTTTTCAAATGTAGGGATTGGAGAATGATGAGATGAGTTGAAGAATGGACAAAAGCTTAAGCTTGGGGATGCCCATGCATCACCCCAAGAAATATCCAAGAAGTACAAGCGTCAAAGCTTGGGGATGCCCCCGAGGCACCCCTTCTTCATTGGCAAAAATCCGGTCACCTTTCAAGACACTATATTTTTATTGCTTCATGCACTATGCGTTTTTCTTAGAGCGTCAGTTGTTTTAGTTTTCATTGTTAGTTTTGTTTTGTTTGCTGCAATAAATGGTTGGACCCCAACAAATTTCTTTTGGAAAAGTTGCCTTGCTTTTCATTTGCCAAGAACACTCTAGTTTTCACTCTTATCAAAAACCGAGTGTTCTTCTTTTTCTGCTACTGCTTTTGGTTTTCGTTTTCACCTTGATTTGCGTTCAGATCTTCTTATATTTATTTATCAAGGTGCATTTTTGCCTCTAGACCATGTTGGTTTTCCTCAAAAGAGTTGGATTAAAAAGTTAAAATTGTGTTGGAAAAGAGAAAAAGCTTTATGCAAAAAAGTGGTACAAGAAGGAGCTTGTGTAGACTGCGGCTTAGGCTTTTTCATGTCATGCTTGATGTCTTTTTGATAGTATGATTAGTGGTTTTGCTGTAGCATGACTTGTCTCAAATAACTGAGATTGCTTAATGAGCCTTTGAAAAAATCATGCGTTATTTTAATTATTTGGAAGCATTATTTTGGTTTTCTCCTTGATGCTTTATTTGGGTTAACTTAGCGCATGCTCTGCGCATGCTCACACATGTTAAACTCATACAAAGTCGCCAATAGCCTCTATGATCATTTAGTTTTTGACTTTTGATGCCATCTTATGCTTCTTTTAATGTTGCTTTGTCGCTTTGCATGATTATGGCCATTATTGCTCTCTTAGTTGGTCGCTCCCAGTCTTTTGCTAGCCCTCGCCTTGTACTGAGTATGAGCTCTACTCGTGCATCCAACTCCTAAAAACCAAGTTTTCCAAAGTATCCATCATACATACCTATTAGCAATTTGCTATTCCAAGTAAATTTGACTTGCTTTTATTTTCTCTTCAAATTAAACTCTTACCAGTGTTATGCGAAAATTGGTCATTAAAGCTCTCACGAACCGGAAGGCACACTTTACTTTTTCTTGTTCTTAAAAATTTGACATTGTGGTCTCTTATGTTGAGTTATTATGCTTGCAAGTTGTAAGTTGGATACTAGCCCAACCATGCTGTCATGGGGCAAGCTTTCAACATCGCACTTCTTATTTGAGTTGATATCGTAATCTTTTGTTTATGGATGCCCGTGGTGTGAAATGAATTGGGAATCTTGCGGGGATCATGGAGTTTGTATATGTGTTAGGGAAACGCCTGGGCCACCAATCTAAGCCATGCATAATTCATGGTGGAAATTTGCAGCATACCCATAGTGAACATTCGACGACGCATCTCAAAATAAAAAGCTAAACAAATGGTAAATAAAAGAGATGTCAAGGTGATCATTGTCTGCTTGTCCAGTCATTTTGATGTGGGCTTGTTCCATGTCATCGGGCACGGAGGTAACCCAGTTGGCGGTTCTCGATGATACATATATACTTACAATGACAAGAGCCTTGCTTGGGACTCTAAGTAAAGTAGCATGAGGTTTGGGTACTCGTATTCATGGGACACGAGGTTTTCAACTTATGATTTGTCAAGCATATGCATCATAATTGTTCTCGCATTAACTTTAACCATTCAAGATGCTTATGATGGGGGCAATGAGAGCTCAAAGCCAGTAAGTACCATAATTTTTGAAGGTTATAAAACTTGCAATCAGTGCTTTCCTCCGCGAAGGGCCTTTCTTTTACTTTTATGTTGAGTCACCACCTTCTATCTTTATGCACCATTAAGAGAGCATAGTTATCATTCTTAGTATAATGTGCATTGTCCCAAAGTTTTCATTGATTGATTCATATTGTTGGTTTCACTTGTTCTTAAATTATTTGTATCTAGTCACCCTCTTAAACTTGAAGGTGTCCTATGCATTTATGTTTTGCTCTCCATGAAGGACAAGCTGAAAACCATTTGTTTTTCCTTATGATTTGAACACATGTTTGACTTTCATTGTTTCATTTTCATGATCTTTTGTTTGTGTTCATTTTCATGTTTATAACATGGTTGCTAAGTTTCTTCTATCAAGATTATATCTTTCATGCCCATGTTTTAAGCTCTTATGATCCCAGCTCACAACGCTTACATATGTAATCAAGATTGTGTAGGTGCATGTCACCTCAAAAATTATTTCTTTTGTTATCACTTACCTACTCGAGGACAAGCAGGAGTTAAGCTTGGGGATGCTTGATACGTCTCCAACGTATCTATAATTTTTGATGCTACATGCTTGTTTTTACACCATTTGCCTAATGTTTTGTTACACTTCATGGCGCTTTTATGCATTTTCCGGAACTAACCTATTAACAAGTCACCACAGTGCCAGTTCCCTATTTTCTGCTGTTTTTGTGTTTCAAAAAAGTTACATAGGAAATATTCTCGGAATTGGACGAAATAAAAGCCAAATATCCAGAAATCCACCGGAGCTTCCAGAGAACCGAAGAGGAGACGGAGTGGGGCCATGAGGGCCCCACACACCTAGGGCGGCGTGGCCCAGCCCCTGGCCGCGCCCCCTATGTGTGAGACCACCTCGGTCCACTTCTGACGATGCCCCTTCGCCTATAAAGACCCCCCGGCGGGAAAAACCTAAGTACCCGATCAATTTTCCAGAAACACATCGTGATCCGTCACCGTCATCGACCCGAGATTGGGAGGGTCCAGAAGCTCTTTCTGGCACCCTGTCAGAGAGGGGAATCACCACCGAGGTCTTCTTCATCGCCATGCTTGCCTCTGGAGCGATGAGTGAGTAGTCTACCTTGGACTATGGGTCCATAGTAGTAGCTAGATGGTTGTCTTCTCCACCATGTGCTTCATGTTTAGATCTCATGAGCTGCCCTACATGACTGAGATCACCATTATGTAATTCTACATGTTTGGTTTGTTGGGATCCGATTAATATTGGTGTTATGATTGAGTTGCTATACTGAAATATATCTTATGTTATCTCTATGTTGTTTATGATCTTGCATGCTCTCCATTGTTAGTAGCTATCTTGGCCGAGTAGTTGCTAGTGACTCCAAGAGGGGGTATTTATGCTCGATAGTTGGGTTCATGCCTCTATTTAATCTGGGGGAGTGACAGAAACCTCTAAGGTTGTAGATGTGCTATCCCCACTAGGGAGAAAACAACATTCAAATGCTCAAGGGCATATGCTTTGTTTACATTACACACTTTGCTTAATGCAATTATCTGTTGTTCACAACTTAATACTCATGGGGTGTTCAGATGATTTCCCCGTGAGTGGATTATTAGTCATAGATGTAGTTGGATGGCGGTCTATGTATTTTGTTGTAATGCCCAGAGTAAATCGCATAGTGATCTTCTTGACATATCATGTTATCTTTATTCTATCAATTGCCTAACTGTAATTTGTTTACCCAGCATGTGTTATTTATCTTACGGAGAGACACCACTAGTGAACTGTGGACCCCGGTCCTATTTCCATCATATTGCTATCACCTGTTTACTTTACTCGCACTGTTTACTTTACTTGCATACTTCTACTGTTTTCCACTCGATACGCTCATACCCTTTGTTTCAAGCAAACCAGTGAGACTGACAACCTCATCGTAAGTTGGGAACAAAGTACTTGGTTGTGTTGTGTGCAGGTTCCACGTTGCTGCTTGCAAATCAAAGCTTGGACGAGGTGCCATATAAATTGTCCGGAGCTATCGCGAAGCTTGCAAGCATCACCTTTAGTCGTATTGGATTTTTCTTCTTCAATCGATAAACCTTGGTTTCTAACTGAGGGAAAAAATTGCTGCTATGCTCATCACACCTTCCGCTTGGGGTTCCCAACTGCCTGGCCATAATCATCATCAACTACACGCCAGCCATCAGCGCGCGTCGTGACGTGTTGTATCGAGTCGAGACGAGCGAGCGAGGAGGAGGAGGAGCACGCGTGTGACACTTCTCTTCTCACTCACTTACGAAGTGGTGCAATACCCCACCTTATATGTTGGTCTACATCTCTTCCAACTTTCCATGTGGGACTAAACTTAGCTCCCACCCCTTGCCTTTGTGCAGCCAAAAACTTGGGCTGCATTTCAAATGGGCTCACACACATGGGCTTTGAGATTTCTAGGAATTTCTGAAATCTATTATGGGCTCATATGAAAATGCCCAATATTTCAACAATCCCCCACCAAATCTCAAATGCCCATTTAGAGATTTGCCAAACCTCACTACTTGTTTATATACCAGTGTTTCAGCAGAGACTGTTAAGTTGAACTTCTGCCTAGAACCTTAAGCTACGTCTATTAGCAACTTGAACAATGGACTATGCCTTAAATTGCAAGTTTTATGCGTCAAGATTTCACTCAAAATCATAACCAGTACATGGCTGCCAGTAGCCTACCCCGCGGGTTGGAGCATATGCGTCGTACTCCATGGTCTCTTTATGAGCTTACTAGAGATCACCCAAATCTCATAGACTACAACGTTTAACAATCGGGCTCATATAGGTGTGTTCTTTCAAGAATGCTCTGTAGGACAGCATCTTTGCTAATCATAGCCAACAGAAACACATTAAGGCATGTTGCTAACCTGCCTTACAGATTTTGAGAGCTTTGCATCTTCACATAGAGAGGGTTACAGAATACTCTCCTCAGTTAAACCACTAGCTTGTTTTCTCAGGTCCTAATTCACGGGATCTCTGATCATAAAAGTTGGGTTACCACTATGGCATAACATCTATGGGTCTCAAACCCATCTCCCTCGATGCACTGTCTATCACATTGCGTGATAGTACCTTAGTAAAGGGATCTGCCATGTTTTTATCTGTTTGAATAAACGTAACAGTTATTACTCCGGAGTTTCACAATTTCCTGATAGACTTCAAGCGTCTTTTAACATGTCTTGATGACTTCACGTTATCCTTAGAATTGTTCACTTTGACAATAATTGTTTGGTTGTCACAATTCAAGAGGATGGCCGGCACAGGTTTTTCAACCATCGACAAGTCCATCAAGAGCTCACGCAGCCATTCTGACTCTATAGTGGTTGTGTCTAAAGCAGTAAGTTCTGCTTCCATTGTTGACCTCGTCAATATGGTTTGCCTACATGATCTCCATGATACGGCGCCACCTCCAAAGGTAAACACATACCCACTAGTGGTTTTGATATCATCTACATCAGAGATCCAATTTACATCACTATATCCTTCAAGCATAGCAGGGTGCCCTGAATAGTGAATCCCGTAAGTTACTGTACCACATAGATAGCGCATGACCCTTTCAAGTGCATGCCAATGATCAATACCTGGGTTTGACATGACTCAACTTGCTCATAGCAAAAGAGATGTTAGGACGTCTCAAACGTATCTATAATTTTTGATGCTCCATTCTTGTTTTTACACCATTTACCTTGTGTTTCATTACACTTCGTGGCATTTTTATGCGATCTTCCGGAACTAACCTATTGACAAGATGCCACAGTGCCAGTTCCCTGTTTTCTGCTATTTTTGTGTTTTAGAAAAGCTACACATGAAATATTCTTAGAATTGGACGAAACAAAAGCCAGAAGTCTTATTTTTCCCGGAAGCTTCCCGAAGACCGAAAGAGAGCCAGAGGGGGGCCAGAGGCCGCCCTCACACATAGGTGGCGCGGCCCAGGCCCTGGCCGCGCCACCTTGGTGTGAGGAGCCCCTGGCTGCCCCCTGACGACGCCCCTTCGCCTATATAAAGCCTCGGGACAGAAAACTCTAAGGGAGTCGATGTTTTTCCCAGAATAGTTCCGCAGCTCTGCCACCGTCGAAGACAAATTTCGGGGGATAGAAGTCTCTATTCCGGCACCCTGCCGGGATGGGGAAGTGCCCCCGGAGCCATCTCCATCGGTCTCCATCACCGTCTCCGCCGTCTCCATCGACCTCACCGCCATCTCCATCAACCTTGCTGTCTCCTATGATGAGGAGGGAGTAGTTCATCCCCGGGGCTAAGGGCTCTACCAGTAGCTATGTGGTTCACCTCTCTCTCCCATGATGTGATCTTTATGTGATCGTGAGCTTTGTATCATGTTGAACAAGTAGATGTTATTATTCAGATATTATGTGTACTCTAGTGGTATTATTAAAGTAATCTATTCCTCCTGCCATGGTGTAATGGTGACAGTGCGTGCATCATGGTGGTACTTGGTTTAGGCTATGATTGTGATCTCTTGTGGATTATGAGAATAATTATTACTATGATAGTATTGAAGTGATCTATTCCTCCTTTCATGGTGTAATGTTGACAGTGTGTGCACCGTGTTAGTACTTCGTCTAAGTTGCAATAATATTTATCTTGAGTTGTGCTTTGATTTGGATATCTCTATGAGTGGTTTTTGTCAAGTACTTGATGAACTTTAAGGGGTGCTTCTGTAGCCACTACACAATGATTAGTGTTATTCAATAGGAGAGTAATTCAGAGTACCATAGTGAAGAGAAGTTGTTTATTTGTTCAATTATGTTATATTTGTTGGGAGTGTGTCCACTAGTGAAAGTATGATCCCTAGGCCTTGTTTCCAAGCTTTGCACACTGTTTACTTGCTGTTTTGTTACTTGTTTGCTTGCTGCCATTTTTATTCCAGATTGCATTTACTACTTATAATCATCACTACTACTTGTATTTCACTATCTCTTCGCCGAACTAGTGCACCTATACATCTGATAAGTGTATTGGGTGTATTGGGGACACAAGAGACTTTCTGTATCGTAATTGCAGGGTTGCTTGAGAGGGATAGCTTTGACCTCTTCCTCCCTGAGTTCGATAAACCTTGGGTGATCCACTTAAGGGAAACTTGCTGCTGCTCTACAAACCTCTGCACTTAGAGGCCCAACACTGTCTACAAGAACATAAGCATGTGTAGACATCAAGCTCTTTTCTGGCACCGTTGCCTGGGAGGTAAGGTAAAAGGTACTCACATTCTTTGGCTACTAAGTCTTTTAGTTGCCGGTGAGTGCTCGAAGTTATTTCCTTTAGATTCTGCAATGACATCTTTTTGTTTCTTATTTTTATTTTCACTAGTTAGGCTTAATGGAAAATAAAGAGTTCTCTAGTCTTTTTCCTGAGTTTAGATATGAAGTGTTTGAAGAGAAAATCGAAAAACCTTTGGAGCTTAATTTGCATGCTAATAGTGTTGTTAGTATGAATGCTTTGAACACCGTTATTGCTAATGCTATAAAAAAGTCTAAGCTTGGGGAAGCTGGTTTTGTTAAGCATGATATTTTTAGTTCCCCAGCTTTAGTGGAGAAAATTTGCTCTGATGATATTTTATCCCCCATATGTGATGTTCCTCCTTATGATGATATATTTGAAGAATATGCTTTGCGAAATAGCTGTTCTCTAGCTTGTGATGATACTAAACCTCTAGTTTATGATGGTTATGATGATGAGTATAATATTTTCAGTTCACCTACTATTGAGGATAAAATTAGTTATGATTACAATATGCCTCCTATTTATGATAATTATGGTGATGAGAATAATTATTCTATTGAATCTGCTCCTACTACTATTGTTCCTGTGGTGAGTATTAATTCTTTTATGTATGTGGCTCATGATAGGGATGTTTTATGTGATAGTTATATTGTTAGTTATATTCATGATGCTACTGAAAGTTATTATGAGAGAGGGAAACAGGGTTTGATGGATCTCAACAATATTAAGTTTCCCCTCTTTATGTTGCAAATCTTGAAGTGGCACTTGTTTTATCTATCCATGCTTGCTACTATGTGCCTCATTGATTTATTTTCTTACAAGATTCCTATGCATAGGAAGCGGTTCAGATATAAATGTCTTTCACATTTGCTTTTTGATGCTCTCTATTGCTTTAAGTTCCTATATGGCACCTTTGCCTCAAGCTCTTATATGGCGCCCACATGAGCATCTTTGCAAATTACTGCGCCTAGCTCAAAGGCGTTAAAGAAAAGCACTCTTGGGAAATAACCCAATGTTTCTTTTCAGTACTTTTTATTTTCTTTGAGTCTTAGAAGTTATTACTACTGTAATAACCGCTCTTATCTTGTTTATTTCGTTTTTGTGCCAAGAGAAGCCTCTAATTTGAGTAAGGTAAGATTTGGGGATGTTGCTGTCCTGAAACTGTTTTTGGTGCTGCACCGTAAAAATTCGTGAAAATTCTCTGTCTATCTTTTCGACCTGCGATTTCTTGTGCATATGTCCCAGGTTATATCCAAACTTTCATTAGTTGAACACTTTTTGATTTGAGCAACAGAAAACCCTCTAAAAATTCGACCTTTGTCAGCTGTTCTGTTTTGACAGATTTCTGCCAATATTTGTGTTTGTCGCTTTATCGCTTTCTTTTTAAGTTTTTTTTATCATGCAACTTTTGGGGAAGTTTCTACAGTAGTATATGCTATATATGTGCTGGTTTTAGGATGAAACCTGAAGCAAAAAGGGTTGATTCTATGTTATGCTTACACTAATGTTGCTAATAGATTTGTGTTTAGTTTTGTATGAAGGAAGTTTTCAAGTGCAGGGATTGGAGAATGATGAGATGAGTTGAAGAATGGACAAAATCTCAAGCTTGGGGATGCCCATGCATCACCCCAAGAAAAATCCAAGAAGTACAAGCATCAAAGCTTGGGGATGCCCCCGAAGCACCCCTTCTTCATCGGCAAAAATCAGGTCACCTTTCAAAACACTATATTTTTATTGCTTCATGCACTATGTGTTTTTCTTGGAGCATCAGTTGTTTTAGTTTTCTTAGTTAGTTTAGTTTGTTTGTTTGCTGCAATAAATGGTTGGACCCCAACAAAATTATTTTGGAGGAGATGTACTCATTTTCATTTGCAAAGAACACTCCGTTTTTCATTCTTATAATTTCACCGGGTGTTCTTCTTTTTCTGCTACTGCTTTTGGTTTTCGTTTTCGCCTTGATTTGCGTTCAGACTTTGCCATATCTTTTCATCAAGGTGTATTTTTGCCTCTGATCTTTATTAGTTTTCATCAAAAGAGGTGTCTATAAAAATTTCAAATGGTGTTGGAAAAGAGAAAAAGTTTTGTGCAAAATAGTGGTACAAGAAGGAGCTTGTGTAGACTGTGGCTTAGGCTTTTTCATATCATGCTTGATGTCTTTTTGATAGTATGCTTAGTGGTTTTGCTGTAGCATGACTTGTCTCAAATAACTGAGATTGCTTAATGAGCCTTTGAAAAAAATCATGCGTTGTTTTTATTGTATGGAAGCATTATTTTGGTTTTCTCCTTGATGCTTTATTTGGGTTGACTTGGCGCATGCTCACACATGTTAGACTCTTACAAAGTCGCCAATAGCCTCTATGATCATTTAGTTTTTGAATTTGATGCCATCTTATGCTTCCTTTAATGTCGCTTTGTCGCTTTGCACGATTATGGCCATTATTGCTCTCTTAGTTGGTCGCTCCCAGTCTTTTGCTAGCCCTCGCCTTGTACTGAGAATGAGCTCTACTCGTGCATCCAACTCCTAAAAGCCAAAGTTTTCCAAAGTGTCCACCATACATGCCTACTAGCAATTTGCTATTCCAAGTAAATTTTACTTGCTTTTATTTTCTCTTCAAATTAAACTCTTACCAGTGTTATGCGAAATTCGGTCAGTAAAGCTTTCACGAACCGGAAGGCACACTTTACTTTTTTCTGTTCTTAAAAATTTGACATTGTGGTCTCCTATGTTGAGTTGTTATGCTTGCAAGTTGTAAGTTGGAGACTAGCCCAGCCATGCAGTCATGGGCAAGCTTTCAACATTGCACTTCTTATTTGAGTTGATATCGTGATCTTTTGTTTATGGATGCCCGCGGTGTGAAATGAATTGGGAATCTTGTGGGGATCATGGAGTTTGTATATGTGTTAGGGAAATGCCAGGCCACTAATCTAAGCCATGCATAATTCATGGTGAAAATTTGCAGCATACCCATGGTGAACATTCGACGACGCATCTCAGAATAAAAAGCTAAACAAATGGCAAATAAAAGAGATGTCGAGGTGTTCATTGTCTGCTTGTCCTATCATTTTGGTGTGGGCTTGTTCCATGTCATCGGGCACGGAGGTACCCCATTGGCGTTTCTCAATGATATGCATATATTTACAATGACAAGAGCCTTGCTTGGGACTCTAAGTAAAGTAGCATGAGGTTTGGGTACTCGTATTCACGGGGCACGAGGTTTTCAACTTATGATTTGTCAAGCATATGCATCATAATTGTTCTCGCATTAACTTTAACCATTCAAGATGCTTATAATTGGGGCAATGAGAGCTCAAAGCCGGTAAGTACCATAATTTTTGAAGGTTATAAAACTTGCAATCACTGCTTCCCTCTGCGAAGGGCCTTTCTTCTACTTTTATGTTGAGTCACCACCTTCTATCTTTATGCACCGTTAAGAGAGCATAGTTGTCATTCTTAGTATAATGTGCATTGTCCCAAAGTTTTCATTGATTGATTCATATTGTTGGTTTCGCTTGTTCTTAAATTATTTGTATCTAGTCGCCCTCTTAAATTTGAAGGTGTCCTATGCATTTATGTTTTGCTCTCCATGAAGGACAAGCTGAAAACCATTTGTATGTTTTTCCATATGATTTGAACACACGTTTGACTTTCATTGTTTCATTTTCATAATCTTTTGTTTGTGTTCATTTTCATGTTATAACATGGTTGCTAAGTTTCTATTATCAAGATTATGTATTTCATGCCCATGTTTTAAGTTCTTATGATCCCAGCTCACAAATGCTTACATATATGATCAAGATTGTGATGGTGCATGTCACCTCAAAAATTATTTCTTTTGTTATCACTTACCTACTCGAGGATGAGCAGGAGTTAAGCTTGGGGATGCTGATACGTCTCAAACATATCTATAATTTTTGATGCTCCATGCTTGTTTTTACACCATTTGCCTTGTGTTTCGTTACACTTCGTGGCGTTTTTATGCGATTTCCGGAACTAACCTATTGACAAGATGTCATAGTGCCAGTTCCCTGTTTTCTGCTATTTTTGTGTTTCAGAAAAGCTACACAGGAAATATTCTCAGAATTGGACAAAACAAAAGCCAGAAGTCTTATTTTTCCCGGAAGCTTCCCGAAGACCGAAAGAGAGCTGGAGGGGGGCCAGAGGCCGCCCTCACACATAGGTGGCGTGGCCCAGGCCCTGGCCGTGCCACCCCGGTGTGAGGAGCCCCTGGCTGCCCCCTGACGACGCCCCTTCGCCTATATAAAGCCTCAGGACGGAAAACCCTAAGGAAGTCTACGTTTTTCCCAGAACAGTTCCGCAGCTCCGCTACCGTCGAAGACAAATTTTGGGGGACAGAAGTCTCTGTTTCGGCACCCTGCCGGGATGGGGAAGTGCCCCCGGAGCCATCTCCATCGGTCTCCATCACCGTCTCTGCCGTCTCCATCGACCTCACCGCCATCTCCATCAACCTTGCTGTCTCCTATGATGAGGAGGGAGTAGTTCAACCCCGGGGCTAAGGGCTCTACCGGTAGCTATGTGGTTCACCTCTCTCTCCCACGATGTGATCTTTATGTGATCGTGAGCTTTGTATCATGTTGAACAAGTAGATGTTATTATTCAGATATTATGTGTACTCTAGTGGTATTATTAAAGTAATCTATTCCTCCTGCCATGGTGTAACGGTGACAGTGCGTGCATCATGGTGGTACTTGGTTTAGGCTATGATTGTGATCTCTTGTGGATTATGAGAATAATTATTACTATGATAGTATTGAAGTGATCTATTCCTCCTTTCATGGTGTAATATTGACAGTGTGTGCATCGTGTTAGTACTTGGTCTAAGTTGCAATAATATCTATCTTGAGTTGTGCTTTGATTTGGATATCTCTATGAGTGGTGTTTGTCAAGTACTTGATGAACTTTAAGGGGTGCTTCTGTAGCCACTACACAATGATTAGTGTTATTCAATAGAAGAGTAATTCAGAGTACCATAGTGAAGAGAAGTTGTTTATTTGTTCAATTATGTTATATTTGTTGGGAGTGTGTCCACTAGTGAAAGTATGATACCTAGGCCTTGTTTCCAAGCTTTGCACACCGTTTACTTGCTGTTTTGTTACTTGTTTGCTTGCTGCCATTTTTATTCCAGATTGCATTTACTACTTATAATCATCACTACTACTTATATTTCACTATCTCTTCGCCGAACTAGTGCACCTATACATCTGATAAGTGTATTGGGTGTGTTGGGTACACAAGAGACTTTCTGTATCGTAATTGCAGGGTTGCTTGAGAGGGATAGCTTTGACCTCTTCCTCCCTGAGTTCGATAAACCTTGGGTGATCCACTTAAGGGAAACTTGCTGCTGCTCTACAAACCTCTGCACTTGGAGGCCCAACACTGTCTACAAGAACAAAAGCGTGTGTAGACATCAACGCTCGCTAAGTACATGAGTGAATGAATGATCTGAGAATATCTCAGTTGATCTGTTGGTTTGTTCTTGTTCTTACGTAGTATCACACTGGGGTCATAAGGTGTTGGAGAAGACTTGCTATCAATAAATCCAAACCGGCTCAAGATCTTCTCAACATAGTGGGATTGCGATAAAGTAATCCCACTCTTGTTCTTATTTAGCTTGATGTTTAGGATCACATCAACTTCTCCCAGATCTTTCATATCAAAGCACTTTGACAAGAAAGACTTGACCTCAAGTATTACTTTCATGTTTGTACCAAAGATGAGAATATCATCAACGTACAAACACAATATAACACCTTCGCCCCCACCATGGCGATAGTAAACGCACTTGTCAGCCTCATTAACGACAAAGCCAACAGAAGTTAAAGTTCTGTCAAACTTCTCATGCCATTGCTTATGCGCTTTTTTTAGGCCATATAAAGATTTTAACAACTTGCACACCTTTCTTTCTTCACCTTTTACCGCAAATCTAGCAGGCTGATCCATATAGATTTCCTCTTCTAACTCTCCATCGAGGAAAGCTGTCTTTACGTCCATTTGATGAACGATAAGACCATAAGAGGCAGCCATGGAAAGTAGTACTCGAATGGTGGTTAGTCTTGCGATAGGTGAATAGGTGTCAAAGTAATCTTCGCCTTCTCTCTGTGTGTAGCCTTTTGCTACAAGTCTCGCCTTGTACTTCTTAATAGTACCATCAGGCCTTAGCTTCTTCTTGAACACCCACTTGCAGCCCACAGGCTTACAGCCATGGGGGCGCTCTGATAATTCCCATGTTCCATTAGAAAGAATCGAGTCTATCTTATTTTGGACAGCTTCTTTCCAATCATCTGCATCTGGTGATGCATATGTCTCAACAATGGACGTGGGAGTATCATCCACAAGGTACACAATGAAATCATCACCAAAGGACTTTGCAGTCCTTCGTCTCTTGCTCCTTGTAGGAGCTTCATTGTCATCCTTCTCATGAACGTTCTCAAAAATGTTCTCATGTGGTTGCTCAAGATAATCATCAGATGGACTAGATTCAGGAATTATCTCAGAAGAAAATCTAGCAGTGCTATGTATATCTTTCATAGGAAACATATTCTCAAAAAATGTTGCATCACGAGATTCCATTATAGTGTCAACATGCATATCAGGTACCTCGGATTTAACTACTAAAAATCTATACCCAATGCTCCGCTGAGCATAACCTAGAAAGATGCAATCCATAGTCTTTGGTCCGAGTTTGCGTTTCTTTGGGATGGGAATGTTGACCTTTGCCAAGCATCCCCAAGAGCGCAAATACGAAAGTGATGGCTTTCTCCCAACCCACTCCTCATAAGGGGTTTTCTCTTTATTCTTGTTAGGAACTCTATTCAGGACATGACGTGCAGTCAACAAAGCCTCCCCCACCATGCCTTTGATAAACCAGCAGTGTCCAGCATGGAATTCACCAAGTCAGACAGCGTGTGGTTTTTCCTCTCGGCCACCTCATTAGATTGGGGCAAGTAGGGAGGCGTCCTCTCATGAATAATACCGTGTTCCTCACAGAATTCGTCAAAGATTTTAGGGAAATACTCTCCACCACGATCCGACCTAAGACGCTTGATCTTTCTCTCTAGTTGATTTTCAACTTTGGCCTTATAAATTTTAAAGTAGTCTAAAGCTTCATCTTTAGTTCACAACAAGTAAACATAGCAAAATCTAGTCGCATCATCAATCAATGTCATGAAATATCTCTTTTCACCTTTTGTCAACACGCCATTCATCTCGCATAGATCAGAATGTATGAGTTCTAGAGGTACCAAGTTTCTTTCCTCGACCGCCGTATGAGGCTTACGAGGTTGCTTCGATTGCACACAACTATGGCACTTAGAACCTTTGGCAATAGTGAATTTCAGAATTAAACTCATGCTGAATAACCGAGATATCAAACCAAAATTAATGTAACATAAATGAGAATGCCAAACACTGGTATCATCATTAACACTGCCAAAAATATGGTTCACGGATTTATTACAGAAATCTGAAAGTGAAAAGCGGAACAAGCCTCCGCACTTATAGCCTTTTCCAATAAATTGTCCATGCTTGGGAACGACTACCTTATTAGACTCTAAAACAACCTTAAACCCATCTCTGCAGAGAAGGGAACTGATACGTCTCCAACGTATCCATAATTTTTGATGCTCCATGCTTGTTTTTACACCATTTGCTTAGTGTTTCGTTACACTTTGTGGCACTTTTATGCATTTTTTGAAACTAACCTATTAACAAGTCACCACAGTGCCAGTTCCCTGTTTTCTGCTGTTTTTGTGTTTCAGAAAAGCTACACGGGAAATATTCTCGGAATTGGAAGAAACCAAAGCCAGTCGCCCAGAATTTCACCAAAGCTTCCAGAGAACCTAAGAGGAGATGGAGTGGGGCCATGAGGGGCCCACACACTAGGGTGGCGTGGCCCAGGGGTAGGCCACGCCCCCTATGTGTGAGACCACCTCGGTCCACTCCTGACGATGCCCCTTCGCCTATAAAACCCCCCGATGGGAAAAACCTAAAGACCCAATCAATTTTCTAGAACACATCGCGATCCGCCATCTTCGTCGACCCAAAGATCGGGAGGGTCAGAAGCTTTTTCGGTACCCTGCCAGAGAGGGGAATCGCCACCGGAGGTCTTCTTCATCGCCATGCTTGCCTCCGGAGCGATGAGTGAGTAGTCTACCTTGGACTATGGGTCCATAGCAGTAGCTAGATGGTTGTCTTGTCCACCATGTGCTTCATGTTTAGATCTCATGAGCTGCCCTACATGATTGAGATCACCGTTATGTAATTCTACATGTTTGGTTTGTTGGGATCCGATGAATATTGGTGTTATCCTTGAGTTGATGTACTGAAATTTATCTTATGTTATCTCTATGTTGTTTATGATCTTGCATGCTCTCTGTTGTTAGTAGCTATCTTGGCCAAGTTGTTGCTAGTGACTCCAAGAGGGGGTATTTATGCTCGATAGTGGGTTCATGCCTCTATTTAATCTGGGTGAGTGAGAGAAACCTCTAAGGTTGTAGATGTGTTGTTGCTACTAGGGGGAAAATAACATTCATATGCTCGAGGGCATATGCTTTGTTTATATTACACACTTTGCTTAATGCAATTATCTATTGTTCGCAACTTAATACTTGTGGAGTTCTCGGATTGATTCGCCACAAGTGGATTATTAGTCATAGATGCAGTTGGATGGCAGTCTATGTATCTTGTTGTAATGCCTAGAGTAAATCTCATAGTGATCCTCTCATCATATGCACGTTGTCTTTATTCTATCAATTGCCCAACTATAATTTGTTTACCCAGCATATATTATTTTATCTTATGGAGAGACACCGCTTGTGAACTGTGGACTGATACGTCCAAAATGTATCTACTTTCCCGAACACTTTTGCTATTGTTTCTCCTCTAGTTTGTGTGTTTTGAATACAACTAACATGGACTGACGCTGTTTTCAGCAGAATTGCTCTGTGTCTCGTTTTTGTGCAGAAATCAACTTTCAGTAAAAATTCGGGAAAAATCATCAAAAATCCTATTTCACCAGAAGACCTACGGAGCCAAAAGACGGGAGGGAGAGGAGGCCTGAGGGCCCCTCACACACTGGTGGCACAGCCCAGCCCTGGCCGCGCCACCCTGGCGTGAGGAGGCCCCAGCCATTCTCTCGGCCTCCCCTCTCGCCTACATATACCCCCTGACGACATAATATCGGGGAGACAGCGTTTTTCCCAGATAGACTTCCGCTGCGCCGCCGCCATCAAAAACCGCGATTCAGAACCAGAAACTTCATTCTGGCACCCTGCCGGAACGGGGATTTGGAGGAGATCTTCATCACCATCATCACCGACGTCACTCCATCGACCATCCATGACTCCCCCATCCATGTGTGAGTAATTCCCCCGCTGTAGGTAAGGGGATGGTAGGGATTGGATGAGATTGTTCATGTAATTTGATATGAGATTGTTAGGGCATAGTGCCTAGTATCTTTATTTAGTGCCTATGACATTGTTGCAACTTGTTGTGCTTAATGCTTGTCACTTTGGGCCCGAGTGCCATGATTTCAGATCTGAACATGTTATTATTTCTATGATGATACTTGTTGTTTATGGTCTTACCTACAATTTGTATACACATATTATTGTCCGGAACCCTAGGCCCCAAAGTAACAGAAATTGGGATAACCGGAGGAGATGGCTATGATGTGAGGATCACATGTGTTCACCAAGTGCTAATGCTTTGCTCTGGTACTTTATTAAAAGGAGTACCTTAATTACCAGTAGTTTCCCTTGAGGCCCTGCTGCAACAGGCTGGTAGGACAAAAGATGTCGTGCAAGTTTCTCCTTGTGAGCACGTACGACTATATATGGAACACATGCCTATGATTGTTTGTACTAGGATGCTTTATCATTATTTATCTGCAATGCCCATGTCTCATTGATTTCATGAATTATCTTATCCATGCAACGCCCGTAATCCATCCCTATGCCTACAGTATTTGTTCCTACTGTTTACTACTGTTACTATTACCGCTGCTATTTTACTACTGCTGTTACTGTTTCACTACTATCACCACTATAAAACTGTTGCTACTGATAAAGCACTGTGAGCAAGACTGTTTCCAGGTGCAGCTGAATTGACAACTCATCTATTAAGGCTTACATATATTCTTTGGCTCCCCTTGTGTCGAATCAATAAATTTGGGTAATACTTCCCTCGAAGACTGTTGTGATCCCCTATACTTGTGGGTCATCAAGACTATTTTCTGGCGCCGTTGCCAGGGAGCATAGCTTTATTTGTAAGTTCACTTGGTATTCATATTGTTCGCTGCAATCCCTTCATCATGGGTAAACCTTGTGATGGAAAAGTTTCTATATTGCCATCCACTACAAGAAGAGGTATGACTCTCAACACCTCTGCTGCTCTTGATTCACTGTCTGTTATGAGTAAGTTGCTTACACCACCACACCCACATGCTACTGCTACTACTTCTGCTGAGTTTGAAAATGCCACTAATAATTTAGATGATGCTTCTACTGTGCTTGATGAGAGTGGTTCACTAGGTTCCTTTTTAGATGCTACTATTGTTAGAGCTAAGTTGGGAAACACCACTATTACACCTGTTAGTTCACCTGAGTCTAGGGAATGTCCTAGTGATGATTATGATGATGATGCTTATATTGAGCTTAATGATGATTTTATTCCTGAAGCACGTGCTGCTCGGAATGCTGGTAATGTTAGAGAACTTCTTGCAAGACGTTCTGTTAGATATAATTTGTCTCCTGATCCTAAGTTTGCTGCTTCTCCTATAAATATTAGAGATAAGGATTATGATTTCTCTTTGGATTTATCTTACATATCTATTGTTGAGAAAACTCCTTTTTGTGGTACTAAGGATGAGAGTGCTATGGGGCACATGAATGAGCTTTCTACTTTGAGTAATTTATTTTCTAATGATATTAAGCTCCACACTTACTTTGTTGCTAAGATTTTTTCCTTTCTCGTTGAAAGATGTAGCTAAAACTTGGTTTAATAGCTTGTCTCCTGGGTCTCTTACTAGTCCTATTGCTTTGGTTAATGCTTTCTTTTAGAAATATTTTCTTGCTAGTGCTCAACATGCTGCTGTGCAGAAAATCTTTGATTTTGAACAGGGAAAAGGAGAGATATTGCCTAAATCTTGGACAAGGTTTTGTTCTTTAATTAGAGCTTTGCCTAAAAATGAACTCCTTGATATATTTTATAATGGACTAACGGATGAATCTAAGTCATATTTGGATAGTTGTGCTGGTTGTGTTTTCAGAGAAAGAACTCTGGCTGATGCTGAAGAATTAATGACTAAAATAAGCCGGAATCATGATGATTGGACTTTAGTTGAACCAGCACCAGCACCAACCCCTGCGCCATCTATAGAGCCTACGCCAAAGAAGAGAGGGATGATTGAATTAAATGATGAAGTTATGAAGGAAGCTAAGAAATCTCTTAAGGAGAAAGGTATTAAGGCCGAAGATGTGAAGAATTTACCTCCTATAGAAGAACTATGTAATCAATCCCTCACTCATCAACTATTGAGGTACAATCTCTCCAACGCTTTGATGAAAGAGATATTCCTTATACTAAACCTCCTGATCAATGCTTAGATGAATTTGATAATTTTATTGTTAAGCAAGAAAATTTTAATAGAATGGTGCATAATCATTTATTGGAAAATTCTAGAGCTATTAACAAGTTGCAGGATATTGTGGAGAGAACCGCTAATGATGTGAAGATACTTGTTAAACATTTTCAAATGGTTCAAATACAAATTGATCAGCTTACCAAGGTGCAAAAAGACTTGCTAGTTAATGCCGCAAGAGAGAAGCAAGCATGTGAAATGCGCACAAGAAGTGGCGCTGCTACTCAAGATCCATTATATCTTGAAGGACACCCTAAGAGGGTTGAGCAAGATTCTCAACGTACTTCAAGTGATGATATTCCTTCTAAGGAGAAGAAGAAGAAGAAGAAGAAGAAGCATAAAACAACTACAGAATCATCTGATGCAGGTAAAGATCCTAACAGTGTTTTTATTTCTGATGCTAAAACTGAACCAGGAGATGCTTCCGATAAAGAAGAAGTTGAAGAGAAACCAGAAAAGATTGATAAAAATGCAAAGTACACCAATGAAGACTTCATTGCCAACAAGCATGGTAAAGAGAGAGAACCTTGGGTACAGAAACCAATGCCTTTTCCTCGTAAGAAACACAAGTCCAAGGAAGAAGAACACTACAACAGGTTTTGTGAATGGATGAGACCTTTATTTTTGCAAATTCCTTTGACTGATGCTATTAGAATGCCTCCTTATGCAAAGTATATGAAAGATATTGTCACTAACAAAAGGAAAATTCCTAATGAGGAAATTTCCACTTTACTTGCTAATTATTTTTTTGATGGTAAAGTACTGAAGAAGCTTGGAGATCCAGGTATACCAACTATTCCTTGCTCCATTAAAAAAAACTATGTTAGAAGTGCTTTATGTGATTTGGGAGCTGGAGTTAGTGTCATGCCTTTTTCTCTTTATAAGAGACTCGATCTAGAAAAATTAGTATCAACTTATATATCTTTGCAGATGGCTGATAAGTCTACTACTATTCCTATTGGTATATGTGAAAATGTTCCTGTTCAAGTTGCTAACAGCTGTTTAATTTTAACTGACTTTGTTGTGTTGAAAATGCCTGAAGATGATAATATGTCTATTATTCTTGGAAGACCTTTTCTAAACACTGCAGGTGCTGTTATTAATTGCAATCAAGGAAAAGTCACTTTCAATGTCAATGACAAAGAGTACATGGTTTATTTTCCCAAGAAGATTGATAGGAAGAATGCTCTAAATTCAATCAAGCATGTTGAGACCATCAAAGTTGGTCAAATTATTTGTTCAGAGCAAAAGCCCAAGGAAGAATATCAAATTGTTATGGTTGGGACTATACCTATCAAAGTTGAGGTAACATAAGCATTTAGTGAAGTGCAAAGTTTTGCCTCATATAAAGTTAGTTTGGGAACAAGACTTGATCAACCTTGTTAACAAAGTGATTTTATATGAACGAAACTTTGTTTTCACCGCATCCACTCCACCTCACTTGTATTTACTTTCACCAATTTTATTCCTTCAGTTTAGTTGCATGATTAAGAGTATCTCAGAGCTACTGCATGCTTAATTTTGATTTGCTTGAAATCTTTTCATCTTCGTTTTTCTGAATTTTTATCGATATTCCAATTTCTGAAAAATCTTTGAAAATAAAGTTTCTCGAAAAATTCCAGAAAATTCTTTATAAATTTTTATGTCAAAAATGGGGCAGAGAGACACCTAGGAGGCACCAGGAGGGGCTGCCACACCACCTCACACATAGGTGGCGCGGCCCAGCCCTGGCCACGCCACCCTGGTGTGAGAGGGCCCTACCTGGCCCCTCACTTGGGCCGCGCCACCCTGGTGTGAGAGGGCCCTACCTGGCCCCTCACTTATCTCTTCCTCCCCTGCTCTTTCTCTCTCCCAAAAACAACGACGCACTCAGCTCAAACCCGAGTTCTTGCTGTTCTTCACCTCGATTTTTCGATCTCCTTGCTCAGCCCAACATTTCTGCTGAAATTTGGAGCATTTGTTCTCCGGTATGTGACTCCTCCGCTTGTCCAAGTAGAATTTCTTTCAGTGGAGTATTTCTTGAGTATTTTAGCATTGTAGGTGGCAGGATAAATGAGTATGCATGCTTGTGCTATTGCTTAGAATTGTTATTTTGATGCATGTTAGCTCTCTAGTAACCCACTATAATAGTTTCCTACATTTGCTTATCTCAAAATCATATTTTATGAGGTTTGTTTAAAATTTCAGAAATGGAGGAGAATGCTTATCAACTCTCTCAACATGAACTAGAAGTGCATGAAGTTATGAAAGTTCACCGTGAAGAGAAGGTCTTCCCCTCACACTATCCATGCTCAGAGTTCATGAATGCTGTCGGAATTATGCAGGATTTTCAAACCTTACTCTCTAATGCAGGATTAGAACATTTTGTTGAGGGTGAACCTCCCCAATATGTTAAACTAACAATATCTGTGGTGCAGGATTTCAGATTTAGTTGGTCCACTTCTAACCCCATGGTTCATTATAAAATTTATAACAAATCTGCAGACTTGCCTCTGGATGTTTTCTGTACAGCTATTAGAGTACCACAGTGGGGATCGCTTGAGAAGATAAGGGGATAACCTAGGCCATTGTTAGAACTATACGAGGAGATTTGTCAAGGAAGAAGCTTCACAGGAGAGGGTGGTAAAACTCAAAATATTCATTTCCCATCCATTCGATATTTTGCCTTCTTCATTACCAAATGTGTTCTTGCTAGGAAATCTGCAAGTAAATTATCTCTCCATGATCTAGCTTTTATTGCTGCTGCTTTGAGGCGTGATAGGACTTACCATTTGGGTGCCTTAATAGCTTTCCGTCTTGATGTTCACCGTGAGAAAGGGGGAATCTGTGGAGGACTTATAGCTTCACGCCTGTTAGCTTTTCATGGTGTAGTACCTCATTTTCTAGATCTGCAGTTCCCCAAGGAGAAACTTAATCTTAATTCTATGATTCATCATAAGTTTATTTCTCCTCCTGCTAGTTTGATTAATTTAACATTTGAGCTAACCTTTTTCAAGAAGACTACCTGTAGGGTAGTAAAGACTGATCGATCAGTCCATTTGCCTGCACCTCTTTTGTTTAACCTTGATCACAGGAATGGATGGTCGCTTACGGAAGATGAGCTTGATGCGTACGTAGAGGAGCACCCGCCACCTGTGCACGATGAGGAGGGCGCCGAGGAGTCGGGTCAGCCCTTCAACATTACGAATTTCCCATATGAGCAACCTTATTATGATTATGCGCCATCAGATTCATCTTCACGAGAGCCGAGGTACGATTACATCTATGATGACCCACCTAGCCTGGGGCAGCTATCAGAATCGAAATTGATCTCCACTTAGGCCAAAAGCCTAAGCTTGGGGGGAGGTACGCCGATGATTCACTCATCTACATATCATATTTTGTCGGTCCTTTGTATATCCATGTTTCGCTTTCTCTAGTGTTCTCGTTCTTATTTCCATTTTTCCAAAACACAAAAAGACCCAAAATATTTCCGTTGTTTCTCTTTGTTTGTCTTTTAAGTTTGCTACCTTTGGTTTGCTTTACTTGCTATTTTCGGTTTGCTATTTGAAAAATCCAAAAATATTTTGTTTTGTTCACTATTTCCTTCTGCTTTTGTTTCAAAAATCAAAAACCCCCAAAATATTTGTTGTTCTTCTTCGGTTTTGTAAAGTTTGTTGCAGACTTTAGTCTCCCGTTACTCCATTGGAGCTTGGTATTCACTTTATATTATTCAAGCCACATAAGTGAAGAGCAATAATGATGACATACGACAATCCAAGATGTGGTAAGAGACTGGTATGAACTCTATTTGCTTTCATTTTTGTACATATACTCATCCATGTGGACATGCTTAGTCGGTTCATGTAAGTTATATGTTATCTAATGGATGCTTTGTAGTTCTTGCTTTCTTATGATTAGTTTCAATTTACTAATAGTCTGTAGCATGTCATGTAGACGCTTGCATGCATTGTTTTATTCATAATATGGTATGATATTGTGGTATCCACCTCTGAAAAGTTTCATTTGAATCGACTTGGCACATGCTCAAGCATGCATATGACTAAACAAAAAGTCAATTAAGCCTCGATGATCTAAATTGCCTCAGAGTTTTTGTATCATTTTTATGCCTATATTAATTTTGTTTTGTCGCAAGCATGATTATGATAGTTATTGCTCTCTCGATTGTCGCTTCCCAGTCTTTTGCTAGCCTTCACTTGTACTGAGTATGAGCTCTACTCGTGCATCCAGTTACCAAAAACCAAGTTTTCCAAAGAGTCCACTATAAATTCCTATGCATGGTATTTGTAAGGCATTCCAAGTAAATTTTTATGTGATACCTTTCAAAACTTTCAACTACCTCTCATTTTGTGCCACTGTTTTTAGCCCATGGGGACATAGTGGTCGGAATTGTTATCTTCCATATTAAATTAAGTAACCCTTGACTAGGCAGCTTCATCTGCTCGTCATTAATTTTGCAAGGGAGCTGGTCAGACCATTATAATCTAATTCTAAAAGAAAAGAAAAAAAAGGCACTCCTCCATGGAATGTGAAAGTTGGTGGGCACCCGATGGAACCGGTTAGCCATGGTTTGAGAAAGGAAAAAGGTGGGGAGGAGTGCCAAAGCATTATAAAAGAGCACCAATGTGCCAAAATTTCAAAGAACTCGAACCGCTCTCACTTATTTATTATGGAAGATAGCAAGTCCCCATTGCTAGTCGTTGACATAGAACAACCACCTCTCAAAATAAAAAAATTATCTCTATTTTACAAATAAAAAGCTCTAGCACATGTTAAATCCCTGCTTCCCTCTGCGAAGGGCCTATCTCTTACTTTTATGTTGAGTCATCATCTTCTAACTTTTAAGCACTTCTTGAGAGCATAGCTGTTATTCTTAGTGTAATGTGCTTGTCCCAGAACACGGTTAATTGTGGTATAACTTTGATGCTTGTATCTTTGATATTTCTACTTCTAGTCTTCTCTTGAACTTCAGAGGTGCCTCAGCATTTATGTTTTGCTCCACAAATAAAGGCAAGCGGGATACCACTCTTTCATATCATTTATGCATATTACAATCATGTTAGCTTCTTATGTACATGTTACTTGTTATTATTGCATTGGCACTCTTTCATAGCTTGCTTGACTATGAGGTGACATTAGTTGCATATCTCTTATTATGAATTGCCTGAGTACTTGATCACATAGTTAGTATATATACATCATATGAGCAAATGTGTTCGTGAAAGTTTCTTTTATCGCCCTCAGTTGTTAACTGAATTGCTTGAGGACAAGCAAATAGCTAAGCTTGGGGGGAGTTGATACGTCCAAAACGTATCTACTTTCCCGAACACTTTTGCTATTGTTTCTCCTCTAATTTGTGTGTTTTGAATACAACTAACACGAACTGACGCTGTTTTCAGCAGAATTGCTCTGGTGTCTCATTTTTGTGTAGAAATCAACTTTCAGTAAAAATTCGGAAAAAATCATCAAAAATCCTATTTCACCAGAAGACCCACGGAGCCAGAAGACATGAGGGAGAGGAGACCTGAGGGCCCCTCACACACTGGTGGCACGGCCCAGCCCTGGCCGCGCCACCCTGGCGTGAGGAGGCCCCAGCCATCCTCTCGGCCTCCCCTCTCGCATACATATACCCCCTGACGACATAATATCGGGGAGACGGCGTTTTTCCCAAATAAACTTCCGCTGCGCCGCCGCCATCAGAAACCGTGATTCGGAACCAGAAACTCCATTCTGGCACCCTGCCGGGACGGGGATTTGGAGGAGATCTTCATCACCATCATCACCGACGTCACTCCATCGACCATCCATGACTCCCCCATCCATGTGTGAGTAATTCCCCCATTGTAGGTGAGGGGATGGTAGGGATTGGATGAGATTGTTCATGTAATTTGATATGAGATTGTTAGGGCATAGTGCCTAGTATCTTTATTTAGTGCCTATGACATTGTTGCAACTTGTTGTGCTTAATGCTTGTCACTTTGGGCCCGAGTGCCATGATTTTAGATCTGAACATGTTATTATTTCTATGATGATACTGTTGTTTATGGTCTTACCTACAAGTTGTATACACATATTGTTGTCCGGAACCCGAGGCCCCAAAGTGACAGAAATTGGGATAATCGGAGGGGATGGCTATGATGTGAGGATCACATGTGTTCATCGAGTGCTAATGCTTTGCTCCGGTACTTTATTAAAAGGAGTACCTTAATTACCAGTAGTTTCCCTTGAGGCCCTGCTGCAACAGGCTGGTAGGACAAAAGATGTCATGCAAGTTTCTCCTTGTGAGCACGTACGACTATATACAGAACACATGCCTATGATTGTTTGTACTAGGATGATTTATCATTATTTATCTGCAATGCCCATGTCTCATTGATTTTATGAATTATCTTATCCATGCAACACCCGTAATCCATCCCTATGCCTACAGTATTTGTTCCTACTGTTTACTACTGTTACTATTACTGCTGCTATTTTACTACTGCTGTTACTGTTTCACTACGCTACTGATAAACCACTGCGAGCAAGACTGTTTCCAGGTGCAGCTGAATTGACAACTCATCTGTTAAGGCTTACATATATTCTTTGGCTCCCCTTGTGTGAAATCAATAAATTTGGGTAATACTTCCCTCGAAGACTGTTGCGATCCCCTATACTTGTGGGTCATCATGGACCCCGGTCCTATTTCCTTTATATAGCTATCACCTATTCACTTTACTCGCACTGTTTACTTTACTCGCATATTACTATTGCTTTCCACTCGATATGCTCATACGCTTTGTTTTAAGCAAACCGGTGAGATTGACAACCTCATCGTAAGTTGGGAACAAAGTATTTGGTTATGTTATGTGCAGGTTCCACGTTGTCGCTCGCAAAGCAAAGCTTGGACGAGGCGCCCTATAAATTGTTCGGAGCTGTCGCAAGCTAGTGGGCATCACCTTCAGTCGTTTGTCTCCCTCCTACTGGATTGATAACCTTGGTTTCTTACTCAGGGAAAAACTTGCTGCTATATTCATCACACCTTGCTCTTGGGGCTTTTCAACTGGCCGGTCATTGATACGTCTCCAACGTATCTATAATTTTTATGCTCCATGCTTGTTTTTACACCATTTGCCTAATGTTTCGTTACACTTCATGGCACTTTTATGTATTTTCTGGAACTAACCTATTAACAAGTCGCCACAGTGCCAGTTCCCTGTTTTCTGCTGTTTTTGTGTTTCAGAAGTGATACACAGGAAATATACTCGAAATTGGACGAAACAAGTTCCTAAAGTCTTATTTTGTCTGGGAGCTTCCAGTCATCCGAAGGAGAGTAGGAGAGGGGCCACCAGGGGCCCTCATACCAGGCTAGCACGGCCCAGGCCCTGGCCGCGCCGCCATGGTGTGAGGCCACCTGGCTCCACCTCTGACATCGCCCCTTCGCCTATAAAGACCCCCCGACAGGAAAAACCTAAGTACCCGATCACTTTTCCAGAACACATCGTGATCTGCCGCCGCCGTCGATTCGAAGATCGGGAGGGTCCAGAAGCTCTTCCCGGCACCCTACCAGAGAGGGGAATCGCCACCAGAGGTCTTCTTCATTACCATGCTTGCCTCCGGAGCGATGAGTGAGTAGTCTACCTTGGACTATGGGTCCATAGAAGTAGCTAGATGGTTGTCTTCTCCACCATGTGCTTCATGTTTAGATCTCTTAAGCCGCCCTACATGATTGAGATCACCGTTATGTAATTCTACATATTTGGTTTGTTGGGATCCAATGAATATTGGTGTTATGATTGAGTTGCTGTACTAAATTATATCTTTTGTTATCTCTATGTTGTTTATGATCTTGCATGCTCTCCATTGTTATTAGCTATCTTGGCCGAGTAGTTGCTAGTGATTACAAGAGGGGGTATTTATGCTCGATAGTGGGTTCATGCCTCTATTTAACCTGTGGGAGTGACAGAAACCTCTAAGGTTGTAGATGTGCTGTTGCTACTAGGGAGAAAACAACATTCATATGCTCAAGGGCATATGCTTTGTTTACATTACACACTTTGCTTAATGCAATTATCTGTTGTTCACAACTTAATACTTGTGGAGTTCTCGGATTGATTCGCCACAAGTAGATTATTAGTCATAGATGCAGTTGGATGGCGGTCTATGTATTTTGTTGTAATGCCAGAGTAAATCTCATAGTGATCTTCTTGACATATCACGTTTATCTTTATTCTATCAATTGCTCAACTATAATTTGTTTACCCAGCATGTGTTATTTATCTTATGGAGAGACACCACTAGTGAACTGTGGACCCTAGTCCTATTTCCATCATATTGCTATCACCTGTTTACTTTACTCGCACTGTTTACTTTACTCGCATATTCTACTATTTTCCACTCGATACACTCATAAACTTTGTTTCAAGCAAACCGGTGAGATTGACAACCTCATCGCAAGTTGGGAGCAAAGTACTTGGTTGTGTTGTGTGCAGGTTCCGCGTTGCTACTGGCCGAAGATGAGTCAACAAGTGCGCCCTTGTTGGAGTGCTATTAAGCCAGTCTGTATCACCTTCAGTCGTTTGTCCCTTCTCTCCAAGATCGACATACCTTGGTTTCTTAACTGAGGGAAAACTAGCTGCTATACTAATCACACCTTCCTCTTGGGGTTCCCAACGGGCTGGTTGTTCACCACGCACAAGGACCATCAGCTGTTTTCTGGCGCCGTTGCCGAGGAGGATTGGAAGACTTCTGCGAGGAGAGTTTTTCGCATGCACATCCTTTACTTTGTTATTATTTTGCTTTACTTTATTTATTTTACCTGCATCATTTTATATCAAAAATTCAAAAAAATTAGAATCCTTGGTAGTTGTTTTTACTTGTTTACTTTCGTTTTGCTGAAATGGCCAATCCTGAAAACACCAAGTTGTGTGAGTTTACTAGCACAAACAATAGTGATTTTATCTGCACTCCTATTGCACCACCTGCTCCTTCTGATATTACTTGATTCGCAATTTTCTGCGCCTAGCTCAAAAGCGTTAAAGAAAAGCACTCTTGGAAGATAACCCAATGTTTTATTTTCAGTACTTTTTCTTTTATTTGAGTCTTGGAAGTCATTACTACTATAATGACCGCTCCTTATCTTGTTTATTTCATTTTTGTGCCAACAGGAGCCTCTAATTCGAGTGAGGTAAAGATTTGGGGATGTTGCTGTCCTGAAACTATTTTCGGTGCTGCACTGTAAATATTCGTATAAATTCTCTGTATATCTTTTGGACCTGCGATTTCTTGTGCATATGCCCCAGGTTATATCCAAACTTTCGTTAGTTGAACACTTTTTGATTTGAGCAACAGAAAACCCCTCAAAAATTTGACCTTTGTCAGCTGTTCTGTTTTGACAGATTTCTGTCAATATTTGTGTTTTCCACTTTATCGCTTTCTTTTGAGTTCTTTTGATCACGGAACTTTTGGGGAAGTTGCTACAGTAGTATGTGCTTTATATATGGTGGTTTTGGATTGAAACTTGAAGCAAAAAGAGGTTGATTATATGTTATGCTACACTAATGTTGCTAATAGATTTGTGTTTAGTTTTGTATGAAGGAAGTTTTCAAGTGTAGGGATTGGAGAATGATGAGATAAGTTGAAGAATGGACAAAAGCTCAAGCTTGGGGATGCCCATGCATCACCCCAAGAAATATCCAAGAAGTACAAACATCAAAGCTTGGGGATGCCCCCGAGGCACCCCTTCTTCATCGGCAAAAATCAGGTCACCTTTCAAAACACTATATTTTTATTGCTTCATGCACTATGTGTTTTTCTTGGAGCGTCAGTTGTTTTAGTTTTGTTAGTTAGTTTAGTTTTGTTTGCTTCAATAAATGGCTAGACCCCAACAAATTTCTTTTGGAGGAGATGTACTCGTTTTCATTTGCCAAGAACACTCCGTTTTTTATTCTTACAATTTCAGCGGGTGTTCTTCTTTTTCTGCTACTGCTTTTGGTTTTTGTTTTTGCCTTGATTTGCGTTCAGATCTTCTTACATTTGTTTATCAAGGTGTATTTTTGCCTCTGATCTTTATTGGTTTTCATCAAAAGAGGTGTTTATAAAAATTTCAAATAGTGTTGGGAAAGAGAAAGAGCTTTATGCAAAATAGTGGTACAAGAAGGAGCTTGTGTAGACTGTGGCTTAGGCTTTTTCATGTCATGCTTGATGTCCTTTTGATAGTATGCTTAGTGGTTTTGCTGTAGCATGACTTGTCTCAAATAACTGAGATTGCTTAATGAGCCTTTGAAAAAATCATGCATTGTTTTTATTGTATGGAAGCATTATTTTGGTTTTCTCCTTCATGCTTCATTTGAGTTGACTTGGCGCATGCTCACACATGTTAGACTCTTACAAAGTCGCCAATAGCCTCTATGATCATTTAGTTTTTGACTTTTGATGCCATCTTATGCTTCTTTTAATGTCGCTTTGTCGTTTTGCATGATTATGGCCATTATTGCTCTCTTAGTTGGTCGCTCCCAGTCTTTTGCTAGCCCTCGCCTTGTACTGAGTATGAGCTCTACTCGTGCATCCAACTCCTAAAAGCCAAAGTTTTCCAAAGTGTCCACCATACATACCTACTAGCAATTTGCTATTCCAAGTAAATTTGACTTGCTTTTATTTTCTCTTCAAATTAAACTCTTACCAGTGTTATGCGAAATTCGGTCAGTAAAGCTCTCATGAACCGGAAGGCACACTTTACTTTTTCCTGTTCTTAAAAATTTGACATTGTGGTCTCTTATGTTGAGTTGTTATGCTTGCAAGCTGTAAGTTGGAGACTAGCCCAGCCATGCAGTCATGGGCAAGCTTTCAATATTGCACTTCTTATTTGAGTTGATATCGTGATCTTTTATTTATGGATACCCGCGGTGTTAAATGAATTGGGAATCTTGTGGGGATCATAGAGTTTGTATATGTATTAGGGAAACGCCGGGCCGCTAATCTAAGCCATGCATAATTCATGGTGGAAATTTGCAGCATACCCATGATGAACATTCGACGATGCATCTCACAATAAAAAGCTAAACAAATGGCAAATAAAAGAGATGTCGAGGTGTTCATTGTCTGCTTGTCCTGTCATTTTGATGTGGGCTTGTTCCATGTCATCGGGCACGGAGGTACCCCATTGGCGGTTCTCAATGATATGCATATATTTACAATGACAAGAGCCTTGCTTGGGACTCTAAGTAAAGTAGCATGAGGTTTGGGTACTTGTATTCACAGGACACGAGGTTTTCAACTTATGATTTGTCAAGCATATGCATCATAATTGTTCTCGCATTAACTTTAACCATTCAAGATGCTTATGATGGGGGCAATGAGAGCTCAAAGCTGGTAAGTACCATAATTTTTGAAGGTTATAAAACTTGCAATCACTGCTTCCCTCTGCGAAGGGCCTTTCTTTTACTTTTATGTTGAGTCACCACCTTCTATCTTTATGCACCATTAAGAGAGCATAGTTGTCATTCTTAGTATAATGTGCATTGTCCCAAAGTTTTCATTGATTGATTCATATTGTTGGTTTCACTTATTCTCAAATTATTTGTATCTAGTCGCCCTCTTAAACTTGAAGGTGTCCTATGCATTTATGTTTTGCTCTCTTTGAAGGATAAGCTAAAAACCATTTGTATGTTTTTCCTCATGATTTGAACACACGTTTGACTTTCATTGTTTCCTTTTCATGATCTTTTGTTTGTGTTCATTTTCATGTTTACAACATGGTTGCTAAGTTCTTATTGTCAAGATTTTATCTTCATCTCCATGTTTTAAGTTCTTATGATCCCAGCTCACAAATGCTTACATATATGATCAAGATTGTGTAGGTGCATGTCACCTCAAAAATTATTCTTTTGTTATCACTTACCTACTCGAGGATGAGTAGGAGTTAAGCTTGGGGATGCTTGATACGTCTCCAACGTATCTGTAATTTTTCATGCTCCATGCTTGTTTTTACACCATTTGCCTAATGTTTCATTACACTTCGTGGCACTTTTATGCATTTTCCGGAACTAACCTATTAACAAGTCGCCACAGTGCCAGTTCCCTGTTTTCTGCTGTTTTTGTGTTTCAGAAGTGATACACAGGAAATATTCTCGGAATTGGACGAAACAAGTTCCTAAAGTCTTATTTTGTCCGGGAGCTTCCAGTCATCCGAAGGAGAGTAGGAGAGGGGCCACCAGGGGCCCTCACACCAGGCTAGCGTGGCCCAGGCCCTGGCCGCGCCGCCATGGTGTGAGGCCACCTGGCTCCACCTCTGACATCGCCCCTTCGCCTATAAAGACCCCCCGACGGGAAAAACCTAAGTACCCGATCACTTTTCCAGAACACATCGTGATCTGCCGCCGCCGTCGACCCGAAGATTGGGAGGGTCCAGAAGCTCTTCCCGGCACCCTGCCAGAGAGGGGAATCGCCACTGGAGGTCTTCTTCATCGCCATGCTTGCCTCCGGAGCGATGAGTGAGTAGTCTACCTTGGACTATGGGTCCATAGCAGTAGCTAGATGGTTGTCTTCTCCACCATGTGCATCATGTTTAGATCTCATGAGCTGCCCTACATGATTGAGATCACCGTTATGTAATTCTACATGTTTGGTTTGTTGCGATCCGATTAATATTGGTTTTATGATTGAGTTGCTAGTACTGAATTATATCTTTTGTTATCTCTATGTTGTTTATGATCTTGCATGCTCTCCGTTGTTAGTAGCTATCTTGGCCGAGTAGTTGCTAGTGACTCCAAGAGGGGGTATTTATGCTCGATAGTGGGTTCATGCCTCTATTTAACCTGGGGGAGTGACAGAAACCTCTAAGGTTGTAGATGTGCTATTGCTACTAGGGAGAAAACAACATTCATATGCTCAAGAGCATATGCTTTGTTTACATTACACACTTTGCTTAATGCAATTATCTGTTGTTCGCAACTTAATACTTGTGGAGTTCTCGGATTGATTCGCCACAAGTGGATTATTAGTCATAGATGCAGTTGGATGGCGGTCTATGTATTTTGTTGTAGTGCCCAGAGTAAATCTCATAGTGATCTTCTTGACATATCACGTTTATCTTTATTCTATCAATTGCCCAACTATAATTTGTTTACCCAGCATGTGTTATTTATCTTATGGAGAGACACCGCTAGTGAACTGTGGACCCCGGTCCTATTTCCATCATATTGCTATCACCTGTTTACTTTACTCGCACTGTTTACTTTACTCGCATATTCTACTGTTTTCCACTCGATACACTCATAACCTTTGTTTCAAGCAAACCGGTGAGATTGACAACCTCATCGCAAGTTGGGAGCAAAGTACTTGGTTGTGTTGTGTGCAGGTTCAGCGTTGCTACTAGGCCAAAGATGAGTCAACAAGTGCGCCCTTGTTGGAGTGCTATTAAGCCAGTCTGCATCACCTTCAGTCGTTTGTCCCTTCTCTCCAAGATCGACATACCTTGGTTTCTTAACTGAGGGAAAACTAGCTGCTATACTCATCACACCTTCCTCTTGGGGTTCCCAACGGGCTGTTTGTTCACCACGCACAAGGACCATCAGTCATTTACTTCATTAATTTCACACACCATCACCGCGCCATCAGGAACCGCTAACAAGATTCTTGTTCATAGAAGGGACATGTTGCACGTTCCTCAGCTGCACGATCTTCCTCGAAGTGAACTTCAGATCTACCATGCCAACACCACGAACAGAGGCATGTGACCCATTGCCCATTAGGACGGAGGAATCCCGTGCGGCCTGGTAAGAAGTGAACATAGAGATGTCAGCACACACATGAACGTTAGCACCCATATCAATCCACCAAGAGGGAGATTAAAATACCGAAAGAACAGTAAATAGATTACCATACCCATCAGTATTGCTAGCAGTCACAATGTTGACATTCTTGGCCTTTTTCCCTCTGCGGTTGATACGTCTCCAACGTATCTATAATTTTTGATGCTCCATGCTTATTTTTACACCATTTGCCTATTGTTTCGTTACACTTAGTGGCACTTTTATGCATTTTTCGGAACTAACCTATTAACGAGTGCCACAGTGCCAGTTTCCTGTTTTTTGCTGTTTTTGTGTTTCAGAGTGATACACAGGAAATATTCTCGGAATTGGACGAAACAAGTTCCTGAAGTCTTATTTTACCCGGAAGCTTCCAGAGATCCAAAGGAGAGTATGAGGGGAGCCACCAGGGCCCCACACGCAGGGGCGGCGCGGCCAGGCCCCTGGCCGCGCGGGCCCCACGTGAGGGCGCCTGGCTCCCCCTCTGAGATCGCCCCTTCGCCTATAAAGACCCCCCGACGGAAAAAACCTAAGTACCCGATCAGATTTCCAGACCACATCGCGATCCGCCGCCAACGTCGACTCGAAGATCGGGAGGGTCCAGAAGCTCTTCCCGGCACCCTGCCGGAGAGGGGAATCGCCACCGGAGGTCTTCTTCATCGCCATGCTTGCCTCCAGAGCGATGAGTGAGTAGTCTACCTTGGACTATGGGTCCATAGCAGTAGCTAGATGGTTGTCTTCTCCACCATGTGCTTCATGTTTAGATCTCATGAGCTGCCCTACATGATTGAGATCACCGTTATGTAATTCTACATGTTTGGTTTGTTAGGATCCGATGAATATTAGTGTTTATGATTAAGTTGCTGTACTGAATATTATCTTTTGTTATCTCTATGTTATTTATGATCTTCCGTGCTCTCCATTTTTAGTAGCTATCTTGGCCGAGTAGTTGCTAGTGACTCCAAGAGGGGGTATTTATGCTCGATAGTGGGTTCATGCCTCTATTTCACCTGGGGGAGTGACAGAAACCTCTAAGGTGGTAGATGTGCTGTTGCTACTAGGGAGAAAACAACATTCATATGCTCAAGGGCATATGCTTTGTTTACATTACACACTTTGCTTAATGCAATTATCTGTTGTTCGCAACTTAATACTACTGGGGTGTTCAGATTGATATCCCTGGGACTGGATTATTAGTCATAGATGCAGTTGGATGGCGGTCTATGTATTTTGTTGTAATGCCCAGAGTAAATCTCATAGTGATCTTCTTGACATATCATGTTTATCTTTATTCTATCAATTGCCCAACTATAATTTGTTTACCCAGCATGTGTTATTTTATCTATGGAGAGACACCACTAGTGAACTGTGGACCCTGGTCCTATTTCCATCATATTGCTATCACCTGTTTACTTTATTCGCACTGTTTACTTTACTCGCATACTATATTGTTTTCCACTCGATACGCTCATAACCTTTGTTTCAAGCAAACTGGTGAGATTGACAACCTCATCGCAAGTTGGGAACAAAGTATTTGTTTATGTGTGTGCAGGTTCCGCATCACCTTCAGTCGTTTGTCTCTCCTCTCCTGATCGATATTAAACCTTGGTTTCTTAACTGAGGGAAGACTAGCTTCTATACTAATCATACCTTCCTCTTGGGGTTCCCAACGGGCTGGTTATTTACCACGCACAAGGACAGTCTACTCCCACGTCAACTTGGAGTAGCAGCTAATTTTCTGGCGCCGTTGCCGGGGAGGAAGAGAAGACTTCTGCGAGGGGAGTTTTTCACACACACATCCTTTACTTTATTTATTTTACCTGCATTGCTTTTTATCAAAAACCCAAAAAAATTAGAATCCTTGGTAGTTGTTATTTCTTTACTTTAGTTTATCACGTTGATCCCTAAGTACGTTCTGGAGGACCTCTCAGTAGGTAGTGGTTCGATTATTGGCAAAAGCAACATTGAGGAGTTCTTTAGTCACATTAGTATGCATGAGGAAGTTGAGGAAAAGTCTTGGGTTGAGCTTGCTCCTAGTATTAAAGTTGCTTCTGTTTATTTAATTGACATGTTGAAAACTAGGTTTGCTAGTCTTAATCCTTTTATGCAATATATGTTCCTTAAGCTTCATAAAATTGAGGATCCCGAAAAGAAAGCTTTTATCTTGGAAACTTTGCGCCTAGAATTTAAGGATGTTGTTATTGAAGCTAGAAAGGTCCTTAAACGTTTTAATAAATTCAGTTCGCCAATAAAGGTTATTGATACTAATGATGAGGGAACCGAAATACCTATACATTGCAAGCTTTTGGGATTGTGTGAAGCTTTCAAAAATAATTTTGACTGGACCTGTCCTGAAAATCTTTTTGGTGAAAATAGTGTATCAAAGCATGATCACAAAGGGTCTTCTAAAACTTATGTGGATGAAATACAATGCCTTATTGATAAGACCTCTGCAGTTGATCTTAATGCTTCTTCTGAAGTTACTTGATTCGCAATTTTCTGCGCCTAGCTCAAAGGCATTAAAGAAAAGCACTCTTGGGAGATAACCCAATGTTTTCTTTTCAGTACTTTTTGTTTTATTTGAGTCTTGGAAGTTATTACTACTGTAATGACCGCTCCTTATCTTATTTATTTCGTTTTTGTGCCAAGAGAAGCCTCTAATTTGAGTGAGGTAAAGATTTGGGGATGTTGCTGTCCTGAAACTGTTTTCGGTGCTGCACCGTAAAAATTCGTGAAAATTCTCTGTTTATCTTTTGGACCTGAAATTTCTTGTGCATATGCCCCAGGTTATATCCAAACTTTTGTTAGTTGAACACTTTTTGATTTGAGCAACAGAAAATCCCTCAAAAATTCAACCTTTGTCAGCTGTTCAGTTTTGACAGATTTCTGCCAATATTTGTGTTTGCCACTTTATCACTTTCTTTTGAGTTCTTTTGATCATGAAACTTTTGGGGAGGTTGCTACAGTAGTATTTGCTATATATGTGGTGGTTTTGAGTTGAAACCTGAAGCAAATAGAGGATTGATTATATGTTATGCTTGCACTAATGTTGCTAATAGAATTGTGTTTAGTTTTGTATGAAGGAAGTTTTCAAGTGTAGGGATTGGAGAATGATGAGATGAGTTGAAGAATGGACAAAAGCTCAAGCTTGGGGATGCCCATGCATCACCCCAAGAAATATCCAAGAAGTACAAGCGTCAAAGCTTGGGGATGCCCCCGAGGCACCCCTTCTTCATCGGCAAAAATCAGGTCACCTTTCAAAACACTATATTTTTATTGCTTCATGCACTATGTGTTTTCCTTGGAGCGTCAGTTGTTTCAGTTTTCTTAGTTGGTTTAGTTTGTTTGTTTGCTGCAATAAATGGTTGGACCCCAACAAATTTTCCTTTGGAGGAGATGTACTCGTTTTTATTTGCCAAGAACGCTCTAGTTTTCACTCTTATTAAAAATCGAGTGTTCTTCTTTTTCTGCTACTGCTTTTGGTTTTCATTTTCGCCTTGATTTGCGTTCAGACCTTGTCATATCTTTTCATCAAGGTGTATTTTTGCCTCTGATCATTATTGGTTTTCATCAAAAGAGGTATTTATAAAAATTTCAAATGGTGTTGGAAAAGAGAAAAAGCTTTGTGCAAAATAGTGGTACAAGAAGGAGCTTGTGTAGACTGCGGCTTAGGCTTTTTCATGTCATGCTTGATGTCTTTTTGATAATATGCTTAGTGGTTTTGCTGTAGCATGACTTGTCTCAAATAACTGAGATTGCTTAATGAGCCTTTGAAAAAAATCATGCGTTGTTTTTATTGTATGGAAGCATTATTTTGGTTTTCTCCTTGATGCTTTATTTGGGTTGACTTGGCGCATGCTCACACATGTTAGACTCTTACAAAGTCGGCAATAGCCTTCATGATCATTTAGTTTTTGACTTTTAATGCCATCTTATGCTTCTTTTAATGTCGCTTTGTCGCTTTGCATGATTATGGCCATTATTGCTCTCTTAGTTGGTCGCTCCCAGTCTTTTGCTAGCCCTCGCCTTGTACTGAGTATGAGCTCTACTCGTGCATCCAACTCCTAAAAGCCAAAGTTTTCCAAAGTGTCCACCATACATACCTACTAGCAATTTGCTATTCCAAGTAAATATAACTTGCTTTTATTTTCTCTTCAAATTAAACTCTTACCAGTGTTATGCGAAATTCGGTCAGTAAAGCTCTCACGAACTGGAAGGCACACTTTACTTTTTCCTGTTCTTAAAAATTTGACATTGTGGTCTCTTATGTTGAGTTGTTATGCTTGCAAGTTGTAAGTTGGATTCTAGCCCATCCATGCTGTCATGGGCAAGCTTTCAACATTGCACTTCTTCTTTGAGTTGATATCGTGATCTTTTGTTTATGGATGCCCGCGGTGTGAAATGAATTGGGAATCTTGTGGGGATCATGGAGTTTGTATATGTGTTAGGGAAACGCCGGGCCGCCTATCTAAGCCATGCATAATTCATGGTGAAAATTTGCAGCATACCCATGGTGAACATTCGACGACGCATCTCACAATAAAAAGCTAAACAAAAGGCAAATAAAAGAGATGTCGAGGTGTTCATTGTCTGCTTGTCCTGTCATTTTGGTGTGGGCTTGTTCCATTTCATCGGGCACAGAGGTACCCCATTGGTGGTTCTCAATGATATGCATATACTTACAATGACAAGAGCCTTGCTTGGGACTCTAAGTAAAGTAGCATGAGGTTTGGGTACTCGTATTCACGGGGCACGAGGTCTTCAACTTATGATTTGTCAAGCATATGCATCATAATTGTTCTCGCATTAACTTTAACCATTCAAGATGCTTATGATGGGGGCAATGAGAGCTCAAACCCGGTAAGTACCATAATTTTTGAAGGTTATAAAACTTGCAATCACTGCTTCCCTCTGCGAAGGGTCTTTCTTCTACTTTTATGTTGAGTCACCACCTTCTTTCTTTATGCACCATTAAGAGAGCATAGTTGTCATTCTTAGTGTGATATGCATTGTCCCAAAGTTCATTGATTGATTCATATTGTTGGTTTCACTTGTTCTTAAATTATTTATATCTAGTCGCCCTCTTAAACTTGAAGGTGTCCTATGCATTTATGTTTTGCTCTCTTTAAAGGACAAGCTGAAAACCATTTGTATGTTTTTCCCTATGATTTGAACACACGTTTGACTTTCATTGTTTTATTTTCATGATCTTTTATTTGTGTTCATTTGCATGTTTACAACATGGTTGCTAAGTTCTTATTGTCATGATTATATCTTCATGCCCATGTTTTAAGTTCTTATGATCCCAGCTCACCAATGCTTACATATATGATCAAGATTGTGTAGGTGCATGTCACCTCAAAAATTATTCTTTTGTTATCACTTACCTACTCGAGGATGAGCAGGAGTTAAGCTTGGGGATGCTTGATACGTCTCCAACGTATCTATAATTTTTGATGCTCCATGTTTGTTTTTACACCATTTGCCTATTGTTTCGTTATACTTAGTGGCACTTTTATGCATTTTCCGGAACTAACCTATTAACGAGTGCCACAGTGCCAGTGACGAGGGTTAACTCGACAAATGTCCCAGATGAAGCCGGATGAACTCGAAGGTAAGGTTAGTCGAAATAGGTGTGTCTCGAAAGTAAACTTGGGTGTTCAACCTGGCTTGCTTTCAATCTGCCCTGCACCGTCCCCTCTTGGCCCCTATATATAGGTGGCCAGGTCTCGAGGATCGGGTAGGGTACGATACAGATTACAATATCGACATACGGTAAGAACTCATATTCGACTATCATTACAATTGGGCCTAGCTTATCGGGCCTCAGGGGTACTCAACTAACGGGCTCTATTAACTATACCCTTGTCAGTAGCCCCTGAGATTCTACCAGAATTGTAGATTCAGGTTGAATCTCTAATCTTCAAATCTTTGACTTGATCAATTCTTCGACTTCTTCTTATCTTCAAATCTTCGACTTAGTCTTTTTGACTTATTTTCTTAATATTCTTTCGCAAGGGGTTTTGATGAGCAAGCCTGACAACTCTGACGGATCAAGAGGTCAGTTAACTGCCGGAACAGATACTTGTCACCTACTTCAAATTCAATCCCCTTGGACTTGAATTCGGGATACCGATCAAATTCATTCTTTTGCCGCATTTAGGACTTACAAAGAATGAATCCCAGTGGTTCTCAGGGTACCCAGTGCGTCCACCAGGATTTTCTTCGCGTCGTAGACACGGATACATACCAGCAGAGCGCATCCATGTGCATATACCAGGCCACACAGGACGGATCCCGAGGTCTTACCTTCGTGACAAGTCACGGCATTCGAGTCGTGTTGCGATAACTCAACTCGAGAATTTTATGTCGCAGTCAAATTTTGACTGAAAATATTCGGGTTTCTACAACCATAAAACTCGCTCCCGATGGGAGTAACACTCCTACACTTCTCCAATCTCTAATGCTTAATCAATAAATATCGTCGGGTGCGCGCTTAGCGCTCCCGATGGGAGTAGCCCCCGAGGCTATAGTCAAAAAAAGAGTTTTTCGAGTATAGGCTCAAGAGATAATATAGCTCTTCATACTTCAACTCGAAATGCTTCGACTTCGAGGTTCTTCAACTCGAGATACTTAATCTTCGAAAATAGCAGCCCCCAAGGCTATAATCAAAAAATTCTTCACATATGATCCTCTTTATCAATTCTGCATTTGTCGGCGCCATCCTGTTTCCTTTTATGACGTCAACGAATACGTAGCTCTTCATCAGTGTGAACCGTTTTATGGGTATCACTGTAACTTTCACAAATTTTTGACCGTTTAGTGGGCTGCACGATTTTTGACCGTTGGTGGGCTGCCGTTTCCGATCTTTGCGCCACGTCTCAGCCCACGATCCTTCTCCCAGAAGATATATAAATGGCATAGTGGGGAATCGTACTGTTTACCAGCTCGTTCCATCCGCCGCCTCCATTGCTAATCTCCCCTGTCTCTTCCTCTCTTGCGGAGCCCCCAAGCGCGCTTTGTGCTGGATGCGCGTGAAACATCTGGCCACTAAGATTAACATGGCCAAAACTTCTGCCACCAACTGGGTGCGCTCCACCATCACCAAGAAGGAGGTGGAGAAGGCCACGGCGGACGGTCTCATCTCCGCCCAGGATTCCATCCAATTCCCAAGTACTGAGCGGATCCCGAAGCCCCCGAGCGGTTACCGGGTAATGTTCCTTGCCTTCCTTCTCCGCGGCTTGTCCCTTCCTGCCCACAAGTTTCTCCGTGGGCTGCTATTTGTCTACGGTGTGCAGCTCCATCAGCTCACACCAAATTCTCTTCTTCACATTGCTTGCTTCGTGACTCTCTGCGAGTCATTCTTGGGCATTGAGCCCCACTTCCTTCTCTGGAGATCAATCTTTCGACTCCGCCCCAATGTTTCTTTGGCTAGGAAACCCGAACTGGGTGGAGCCGTCGTTTCTGTGCGCCCTGAGGCGCAATACTTTGAATTTTCCATGGCCGCGTCTGTCCAGGGATGGAGGACAAAGTGGTTCTATATCAAGGACCGCAAATCCTCTCCTAAAGATGAATTCGGCCTGCCTCCTTTTGACGCTTCTCAGGAGGTTAAGAAATTGGCATCCTGGGATACACTCCCCTCAGATGCAGAAGCACAAGAAATTCTTCCTCTTCTTTCCCGCATCAAATCTTTGAAAGGAGGTCAAGGGGGTGCTCTGTCGGGTATGCAACTCATGGCGTTTTTTATTCAACGTCGAGTTCAGCCCCTACAACACCGCCTTACCAGACTTTGGAATTACTCCGGCTTGGAGGATCCTACTCGCATATCTGAAGATCTGATATCGAAAGAAGATGTCGACAAGCGAGTTTGGAATCTTACCAAGCTCACGAAGGAGCATGCAGTTGCGGATTTAACCGCTGATTATTTCGACTCTGTGCACCCTCTTCCTGAGGTATGTATCCTTGTGTCCACTTTTTGTCAAACTTTGCTTTGTTTCGACTTGCATTACTATTCGACTTTGCACTCTGCTTACTTATTTATATGCAGGGTGACCAATTCCTTGTTTCTCGCCCCCCTCTTCCAGAGGCAGGGCCCCTTCCAGCTGACCTTGCATCTCCTGCATCTGAAGCCCCCGAGGCTGACGAAAGTCAGGACAGAGATGATGTCGAAGAATCAGAAGAGGAAACCAGCTCATCGACATCGACTCCTCCTGTATTTGCTGAAGATGTTGGTGTCGACAAAAAATGGAAGCGTGTCGACGAGATCGCTTCATCGAGTTCTGCAGCGGCTGGCAAAGCCCCCGTTCTTGCAGAAGATATGGAGTACTTCGACATGCTAGCATCGTAAGTATCGTAGTCGAATTTCTTCAATTGCCTTGTTCTTGCCTTATTCTCATGACTTATATTTTTCATGCAGTGATGATGAAGAACCACCAACATATGCAACGGTGTTCCACCGCCTTCCCCTATGGCCACTGATGAGCCTGTCGAACCAGATGTTGCCCCGAGGGATACCAGGTCCGGTGTGAAGAAGGTTCCTCAAACCCGATATCCTAAACGCTCAAAGAAGGCCAAGGAAGCTGAAGTTTCTTTGGAAGCCCATGCATCCACGGTTTCTTCTGATGATGTGAGCAATTCTTCTTTCTCTTCTTTCCTTTCATGCACTTCTACTCTTACACACTTCTTTTCTCAGGCTTTGGTGAAGAGATTTATCGCCCTTGGCACGGAGTGTGCGGGGTACCTAAAGGTTGCAAAAGCTTCCGAAGGTACAATTTTGATGTCCCGTCATTACTTTTCTTCTGTACTTTTCCTTTTCCCATTTATCTGACTTCCTTTCGTCTTTTTTTGCAGCTGCCTTGCAACAGCCAATGCTCGAATTGCGTCGCTGGAAGCGGAGCTTAATGCTTCGCGAAAAGCTTATGATGTGGCAGCTGCTGCTAAAGCGACTGCTGAGAAGTCGCAAAAAGCTGCGCTTGGCAAGGCGAAGAAAGCTGAAAAGGCTTTAGCTGAAACCAACAAGGAGCATGTTCAACGAGAACAAGCCGTGGCGGAGCGTCTTCGCACCATGTCTGCTGCCGCTGAAAGTAAGTGCTTCGCCTTGTCTTCTGTTTTAGTCTTCTGATGCACTGGTGTATTTGTTGACACTTTTCTCTTCTCTTCTTTTCTATTGCTCAGAATTCACTGGGGTATCTCCGTCGTCCTTACAAACGGACGATGATCCTCTTATGGATGCGGTTAACCTACTCGAGGAAAACTGGATATCTATCCAGGAAACTTTCGAGTTAGTTAGCCGTGTTTTATCACGGCTGTTTGTCGGCTTATGGCCGAAGAGAAGGGCGACAGTTCCGAAGGATAACGTGACTGAACTCGCCAAGTCCTTCGATACTACTGAAGACCCCACTCTCCATCTGAAAGGCCTTTCCATTAAGCGCGGCGCCGAGGGTGCTATTGCGCTTTCTCTTGCTCATGGGACGAACTTCGACTGGGAGAGGGCTAGCTCCCCTCATGGCCACACCCGTGACGGGATGAAGGTTTTCTTCTAGAAGGCGAAGAAGTTGGCACCAGCATTGCTGACAACTATTTCTCCTTCGGCAGCCTCTGCGGTACCTGCTGCACCAGCTCCAGCGGCGGAAAATCTAGTACCACCATTGACTTCGGGCGAGGAAGCTGCCGTGCCCTCCTCTGCCTCGGAACATAATGCTGAGGTGGTGTAGACTCGGCTTTCTTTGTAGTTTTCTTAGTTTTTCTCCTTTTGGATGCAAGAAACTCTAATTGCGTGCAACCCGAGAACCTTAGTCATAGGGTCTTGCACTTTATGTAAATATATTTCCAGCGTATAAAGTATTATGCTATCTCTCTGAAATGTTTCTCCTTTCTTTCCCTTTTGGCTTAAAGTCGATGCGCGCCACTGATCCTTTGACTCATGGTCCTGCTCCTTCTTCTGCCCATGCGCTTGGTTCTCAAATTTCGTCGACTCCTAGTCGATGCAATCAGTGCGCAGAATATTTGTCGCGAATTTCTGACCTTGAGGTTCGCTTGACTTCATCCAAATGCCAAGCTCAGATGGCGTTTGATAAGGCTAGTAAAACTTCTGCCCTGATGAAACAGGTATCGATTCTTAATGATGAGGTGTCCAGCTTGACGGCAAAGATTCTGCATCACGAAGAATGCGATTCTTTCATTCTTGGTATCATCGAGTCCGCCTGTGAAATGTTGCGATGTGAGCTTCCTCTTGACTTATGTTTCTTTTCTTCCTGTTGTTACTTTTATGATATCGTTTGCCCTTATAGGCACTTGTTTGGACTTTGCTGCTGAAGATCGTCGGGTTACCGAACAAAGCGCAGCTCTGGAGAAGACGTCCGCAGGTGTTGAAAATTTATGGTCTGATCCTCGATGCCGAAGCGCTATTGTGTTGTTGCAGGACCGTGCCCAACATATTGGCGAGGCAGTAGATGGCTGTAGGAGAGCTCTCGTAACTATGCACTCGGTGATGCTTCCTCGCAATCCCTTGCCTGCTACTTTTCCACAGCTTCTTGATGTTTTCAGAACCAGCCAGCGAGTCCATCGGCTGATAGAACTGAACCTAGTGGCAGGTGCCAACTTTGCTCTTGGGTGGATACGCAAGTGGCAGCCACGGCTCAATTATAGTTCTATGTCGCTGAGCTATCCTCCTGGTGGGGCAAGCCTTCGAGTACACTTAGAGAGTACCTTGCAGCCTGCCCGACGGATTATAGCCAGGTTATTGCAAGAAGACTCCGCGTTTTTCCGCGAGTTTCACTACTTAGACCCTTTAGGTGTAGATGATTCTGACAACCCGATGTTGTAATATGTTTTGCATGCGTGTAACGCGAGAGTATTCCATTTTGCGACTTGTATGCCGAAAAAAAGTTTTATCCTCAAAGCGTTTTTGTGCGTTTGCCGCATTTCTTCCTTCGAAAGACTCGTAAACTCGAATATGAGGAACGTTTCGTCTTTATTATACTTTGTAATGTAAGATACACGGGGTGACCCAAGAGATCCGGCCTGTGACCTGTGTTCTGGATCTAGAGGGCATTGCCCCTGGTATAACTCGTGGCCTTTATAGCCTTTATTGCTCTACTCTATTATCTTATCATGCTTATGTCATCATGGCTTTCCCTTTTTCTTCTGTGCCTGCGTCTTCTCCTGATGCTCCTACTCGTGGCTTCTTCGTTTCGGGCTCCGCGACGCATCCTTCAAGTAGCTTGACGCCTTCTGTAGTCGCGCTTTTTGCCTTTTCTGCATGGTTGGCTATTACGCCAAAATTTTGTGCCATCTTGTGGAATTCCCTGTCGCAGAGATCTAAAACTTCAAAACTTCCTTTCACTGTAATTATTCCTCTTGGTCCTGGCATTTTAAGTACCAAATATGTGTAGTGAGGCACTGCCATGAATCGCGAAAATGCGGGTCGTCCGAGGATCGCGTGATATTGCGATGGCCAGTCCATGACTTCGAAGTCTAGTTTTTCTCTTCTATAATTTTGTCGGTTGCCGAAGCAAACATTGAGTGCTATTCGACCCAACGGGTAATTGGCACTTCCTGGTACGATTCCATGGAAGGAACAATCTGTTGGCTTCAGGAACTCTAGTGATATATGCATTGCTCGGAGTGTTTTTGCGTATATCAAGTTAATTCCACTCCCTGCATCCATGAATATTCTGTCGACATCATACGCGCCGATTTGAGCTTTGAGTACCAAAGGCGCGTTTCCCGGCCGAGGTACTGTTATAGGGTGATCTTCTCTGTTGAACTCTATTGGTTGCTCTGACCAGTGCAGATACTCCGTTGCCGCTGGAGGTGATATGACTCCTAAGTTGACTTGTCGAGTTATGCTCTTCTCTTCTTTGTTCAACTTGGGTACAGGTTGTATCATTGATATGATGTGTCCTTTTGATGGTACATACCCTTCGTCGTCGTCCTGTCCCTGGTTTTGCTGGTCTTGTCCTTGAGGCGCTCCATTGTTTCCTTGCTGCTTTGTCGGAGGATTGTTACTTCCTTCGAATCCTTGTCGCCTTGCTTCGGTTTGCTTATTTATTGCTGCTTCTTGCAGTTTTAAGAATGTTGTGCAGTCTTTCATTGCGTGCCTTGATACTCGTTTCCCGTCGATGAACGCTGAGTGTATATGACAAGGCCCGTTGAGCATATCTTCTGGTGATGGGTTGTACTCTCTGGATTCCCTTATAGGAAATTTCTTATAGTCCTCCTTTCCGTAGCTTCTATATCCCGAACTTTTGCGATCATTTCCTTGATAACTGTTGTCTTTATATCCTGCGGCGACTTGGCTATGCGAGCCGTAGGTGTCATAGTTTCGAGATCGTCTCCTTTGACTTCCATATCTGTTTCTTCTGTCGTCCTCTGGAGATCGCGTCCGCTTGTTGTTGCACGCATCTTCTCCATCTGCGAACCTGTTTGTTGTGTCCATGAGGTCTGACACTGTTTTCGGCTTGATTCTGCCCATCTCTTCGACTAGGTCTCTTCGCCTTAATCCGATGATGAACGCATCTATTGCTCTTTCGTCTGAAACTTCGACTGCTGAGTTTTTGATAATGCTCCACCTTTGAATGTATGCTCGCAATGTCTCGTCGCGTTGTTGCACACATGCTTTGACTTCTTCTATTGATGTTGGTCGTTTGTATGTCGACCTGAAGTTTCTTGTAAATTGCTTTGTGAGGTCTTCGCAGCTTCCAATAGATTCTTTTTCTAGCTTGCTTAACCATGACCTTGCTGCGCCGGTGAGGTGTAATTACAAACTTTGCATAGCTGTTTCCTTAGTTCCTCCTAATATTTGAACTGCTTGTAAATAATCTGCGAGCCATGATTGTGGTTCTTGTGATCCGTCGTATTTTTGCTGATCATGAGGTAGTTTGAATCCCTTGGGAATCGGAGTTGTGCGAATCCTGCGGGTAAAGCATGATGCCCCCATCTCTTTTTCGTCGTCTTCATAGTCGCATTTTTCATTTGGGGATCATGATCTTCGGGTTCCTCCGTGCTGCTTTGGTGATGGCGATCGAGATCGGTGTTTGCTGCTTCTGCGCCGAGGACTATTGTGACGGCGAAGTGACCTTGCTTTGTGCACTTCCTTGTGATGATATACTTCTTCTCCTTTTGCTGATAACTTGTGGCCCACCATGTTTAGTCCGTTCAATGCTGCTCTATGCATATGTTCCCTAGGATCTCCTGGACTTGGTCGAGTTGTAAGTAGATATGCTTGTGCTGCCACTAGTGCTGCTTCAGGAGTTTTTGGTAAGATGTTTCCCTGCTCGTCGACCGATAGGAAGGACGAGTCGAGGTTTTTGGAAATACTTTGCCTGTCGGAGTACTCGAGGTTACCGTACCTTGAACCGTGTCAACGATTTTTCCTTGCGTTGCTGTGTGATGCGTCGCTTCGTGCTTTTCGAGCAGCTTCGCTAGCTGCAATGGCTGAATCTTTTCTTCTTTGTATTTCTGTCTTCTCCTTTGCTAATTGCTTGGCCTGCTGCCTTAGGGCGTAGTGATACCCCAAAAGCAGGTTTTTGCTGGAATTTGACGGTATTGGCATGCCGTGTTCTACGGCTTCTTTTATTATCTTCCATTCGTCGACTGATAGTCGAATTTTCTCCCTGGTTGTGAGGGATTCTGGCGTTTGCCCTTCTGCTAGGTGATTTGCTCCTCTGTCAATATTTGCTGGGTTTAGTACTGGATTGTCGTTTTCGTCGAATTCTTCTGAGTTATCTCCTATGATGGCAAACACCTGGCATTGTTTGCCGATGTTACCCTTGAAGCTTGAGAGGATCGAGTTACTATCCTCAGAGAGCTCTAATCCTGTCTTCCATGTATCTGTTGACTTGTCCGCAACGTCGTCGAGGCAGATCATGAGATTTTCGAGTTGGACTCCTACGTCAAAATTTTCCTTTTCTTTGTTGTCCTTTGCGATCTTTCCCTTTTGCACTTCCTCTGGGCTGACCGGCGAGTTTACCTCGCCGGAAGAGCCTTCAGAATATTCCATCACTGCTGTTGTTTTGGTCTTGCTTGCCGTCGAATCTTGTTTCGTCGGATCTGAAAGGCGAGATGAACCCGTCGGTCCGATGAGGATGTTTAAGCTTCCAATGGTTAACTCCATCTCTTGACTTCCGTCGACTTCTGAACTGTTGTTGGCTAAAAGCGAAAAAGCCATCGAATTCATGATTCCAACGCCCAGATCCCCACGGTCGGCGCCAATTGACGAGGGTTAACTCGACAAATGTCCTAGATGAAGGACTTAGGATCGGGGGAATAGGGCGCCGGATGAACTCGAAGGTAAGGTTAGTCGAAATAGGTGTGTCTCAAAAGTAAACTTGGGTGTTCAACCTGGCTTGCTTTCAATCTGCCCTGCACCGTCCCCTCCTGGCCCCTATATATAGGTGGCCAGGTCTCGAGGATCGGGTAGGGTACGATACAGATTACAATATCGACATACGGTAAGAACTCGTATTCGACTATCATTACAATTGGGCCTAGCTTATCGGGCCTCAGGGGTACTCAACTAACGGGCTCTATTAACTATACCCTTGTCAGCCAGTTTCCTGTTTTCTGCTGTTTTAGTGTTTCAAACTGATACACGGGAAATATTCTCGGAATTGGACAAAACAAGTTCCTGAAGTCTTATTTTACCCGAAAGCTTCCAGAGATCCAAAGGAGAGTAGGAGGGGGGCCACCAGGGCCCCACACGCAGGGGCGGCGCGGCCAGGCCCCTGGCCGCGCGGGCCCTGCGTGAGGGCGCCTGGCTCCCCCTTTGACATCGCCCCTTCGCCTATAAAGACCCCCCAACAGGAAAAAACCTAACTACCCGATCAGATTTCCAGAACACATCGCGATCCGCCGCCACCGTCGACCCGAAGATCGGGAGGGTCCAGAAGCTCTTCCCGGCACCCTGCCGGAGAGGAGAATCACCACCGGAGGTCTTCTTCATTGCCATGCTTGCCTCCAGAGCGATGAGTGAGTAGTCTACCTTGGACTATGGGTCCATAGCAGTAGCTAGATGGTTGTCTTCTCCACCATGTGCTTCATGTTTAGATCTCATGAGCTGCCCTACATGATTGAGATCACCGTTATGTAATTCTACATGTTTGGTTTGTTGGGTGTTGGGGATATACCAAATAGGTATACCAGCGACGTAGTCCTAAATCAGCAAGCCAGGGTGGCCCATCAGGGGTGGTATGGCGGATTCGCTATACCGGGCGGCCCAGTTGCTGAAGTTGCCACGGCGGTACTGGACGCAGGCGCTTATGGCGGATCCGGAGACAGGCCCGTGGCGGATTGCTGATTGCAGGCCCATGGCGGGTTCGGAGACGGCCCATGGCGGATCGCCTTGTAGCACACGCAGAGGACTTAGTCTAGGACTCCACAAGTTGTATCCGCTCCGGTACCAACGTGTAGCCCACGCCAGGCGCCTTTATAAGCCCGACGTGGAGCAGCCCTTGAGGCAGAAGTTAGAGATTAGAGTCATACGGCCAATCGCATAGCGAAACTAGCCAACCTCATCATTGTAATCGAGCACTTGTTGCCATATAGTGAATTATAGCAGCACGTAGGGTCTCGCCACCGTTGCGGGATCTGAAGCTGGGTAAACTCGTGCTACCACCGTCCTGGATCGCTCCTCCGTGTTCACCCCCTTCCACAAACTGCCATACCCCTACCTCTATGGCAGATCTGTTGACGAAACCACGACAGTTGGCGCCCACCGTGGGGCTTAGCGCGTCTGGAGCGCGGATCCAGGCGGGATCCGCCTTTGCAGGCATCGGCGACACCGTCGCCATCGGGCGCGTCCTCTACGATTCCGGCTTCCCCATCGTCCCAGCGGATAACCTCTGGGTGCCGGCTAGAGAAGACCCCGCTCGATTCACCGTCGTTCCGATTGGAGATATCCATATCTTCATCGGAGAGACAAACCCTACCCCCGCCATGGAAACCAATTTCCGGCGGATTGGTATGGCTGAAATCCCCAAACGGACCGCTTTCGAGCTGGATACGGAGGAGGATTCATCTGATCTGGAACTTTCCAAGATGCCCAGATCGGATCTGAAAAATAATCCCACCCAGCCCGCCCTAGAGGTAGAGGAAGTGGTGGAAGACCGCAGTGAATCCGCCATGAGCAATCTGGCGTTAGAGACACCACGGTACTGCCTTGTTGTGTTCGCAGGTATCAGTTCGGGATCTACCTCCAATGGAGAAGATAGCCCAGGTGAATCCATCCTAGAGGCACTTAACGAAAGTGGTGAATCGGATGACTGGGACAGCAAAGGCTATGATTCTGACCATTACGATGCCGCCATGAGGAAACTCGAGGCGGAATTGGTGCAGCAGGCACTTGAAGAGCAACAAGCAGCGGCCAAGCACGTGTTTGTCACCAACAAAGGAGATGATGCTGGGCAGACAACCGGTGATCCGCCATCTCAGGCAGTCCACAACGGAGATGCCGGCAATGAGCAGGGTAACCCGCCACCAGCCGCCGATCCCGCCGCGGAGCAACTTCCTGAGATTCAGGGCGGACCCAGGCCGCCACTACCCGCCATCCCCGAAGACCAGCACCCAGAAGACTTCACTACCCCGCTGGACAAAGTCATCTATGGAACTCTAGCAGATCCAATCACCCCTGACTATGTCAGAGATGTGAACGATCTCGAGGAGAAGAGGCGAGCACTCCTCAAGGAAGCAAAGCGAGTTGAGAAGATGGGCAAGCAGGTTGATGACGACATTGCTAAAGCTCAGGACACGCTAAAGCGCGCAAGCAACATGGAAGAGAAGTATGCCACTCTCATTCAGAACCAGATCAACGAGGGAGGCGACCCGCAGCTGGTACGAAACCTTGAGTTCACCGTACCAACAGCGGAAACTCTGGCCAAGATGTACATCAAGAATCCGCCATACGTGGACAAAAACTGCGATGAAGTTAGGGCTACGCCCATCGAGAACATCGTGGCCGCAAAGGAGCTATTGGAGCATAATAAGAGCCCAGCAGCCCTAGAGACGGCGGTAAAACTGATGACCAAAGCACTAGTGCAGCAAGAGAAGGCTACGTCATCGCGATGGCTCGAGTCTGATCCTGCGCTATGCAGGTCCAGCACTGCCTCTAAAGCTCGGGGGGCTGGCAACTATGGTGGACGTCCTGACAACGAATCTCATACCGGATCCTCAAAAATCCGAAGAAGAGAAGCTCGCAATCAGAGACACGCCATCCCAATATCCTCCGATGACAAACCACATGGCAAAGGCCCGCAGAGAAATCCATCGCCACCCCGCAAGAATTACCCTGCTTACGGATACCAACAAGACAATGCTGCCCGTCGCCATAAGACCAACATGCCGCCGCCAAAGCATAAGACGTTCGAAGTCCCAAAGGGGGGAATTGTCATACGCGACAATGATGGCAAGCGAGGGCGAAGCCGTGACGCTGGACACAGAGATGATCCGCCACGACGGGAAAACAAGCAGGGATGGCGGATCCAAGAGAAGGGACCGGTCTCGCCATGACGATGACGCGCATCGCGGCAGCGACAAGGACAAGCATCGCTCCACTCGCCGTCACGATGACAAAGGGCAAGGTTCCCGCCGCCATGAAGACGATCCATCTCCACGAAAAACAGAAGGAAGCCGTCGTAGCTGCAAAGATCAGTCGCAGGACGGCGAGAGTAAAAGACGGCGTGACCCTTCGCCATCCCCACCAGGGAGCCCCCATGGCGGCGGCGGTGGTGGCGGCGGGCCAGCAAGGTCGCGCAACTCTCGCAAGGATCCGCCGGATCAGAAGCCCTACGACGCCCGTACCCATCTAAACGAGATTGCCAAGTCTCAAACGGCCTTCTTCCTCGGCCCAAAGTGCTTTGGACAACGGATTCGTGATGAGCCCATCCCGTATGGGTTCAAAATCGAGAAAAATATCCGCCAGTACAATGGAGTCGATAGGTCTTTGACCTGGCTACAAGATTACTTCAACGCAGTGCAATTCGCCGGAGGATCTCCCAATGTTGCTGTCCACTATTTGCCCCTGATGCTATCCGGCACGGCGATGCAATGGATCAATGACTTGGCAGAAAACTCCATCCAAACCTGGTTCGATATGCAAACTGCGTTCACCAAAAATTTCGACGGGACTTACAAGAGACCCCATAACATTGGTGACCTCCAACGGTGCCGACAAGCCGACGACGAAACCTCCCGAACCTTCCTCGCACAATGGCTGGATATGAAGAACTCCTGTGAAGGGGTTACTGACGAATCCGCCATCCTCGCGTTTATTGACAGTTTGGAGAGAGGCCAACTGCTCCGCCATCGCCTGTTGCGGGAAAGGAACGAAGGGAAACTAACCCTAAATTCCATGATCACCATCGCAAGCAACTACGCGGCCGCCGACGACGACGCCCGCGAATCTCTAAAGGCTTCCGCCATCCAGAACACTGGAAAGCGGAATAGCAGCAACAAACGGAAGAATCCGCCAGAAGAGCCGCAGGCTCCGGACATGGTGGCCACAACCTTCGCTGACAAGGGCCAAAGTAGCCAGCGCGGCAGGGGACGCGGAGGTGGCGGTGGCCAGCCACGGAGTTCCGCAACTCCCGCTTCGGCGCCATCTGCCCCCGTGTCCTACGATGAATACCGCGATATGCCATGTTTTGCCCATCGTGATGCGTCGGGAAAGTGCAACCATACCAATCGGAACTGCAAGTTTGTCAATGACCTCAAGGCGGATCAAGAAGCTGGCTTCAAACGCAGCCGACGTCAACGGCCTCGTGGCAAAGGGAAAACGGACAAAGACAAGGAGTCTAGAGATGGCAGTGATATGGACAAAGACCCTGCGCCCAAACCCGCCGAAAAGGCAGAGGGTGGTGCTGGCAAGGGTAACCCAATCAAAGACAAAAAAGGCGCCTTTCACACATTCCTTGGACCCCCCACGGCTAAGGCACAGAGAGCTGCTATGCGCTCACTTAATGCCACCGTGCCAAAAATCCGCCAGTACGTCAGATGGTCCGAAGTACCGGTGCACTGGAGCCGCGATGATCATCCAGAGCACATCCCAGATGGTTACTACGCCATGGTGGTATGCCCTGTAATCCATGGCTATGAGTTCTCCAAATGCTTAATGGATGGCGGCAGCAGCCTGAACATCATGTACGTGGAAACTTTGACGAAGCTCGGCCTTACCAAGACCCAACTCCGCCATAGCGCGGTCACCTTTTACGGGGTGGTTCCTGGTCGCCAAGCCAAGTCCCTCGGGTCCATCACGCTCAAGGTTGCCTTCGGTAGTGAGGAAAACTACAGAGAAGAGCCCATAACCTTTGAGGTTGTCCCGTTCAAAAGCACTTATCACGTGATCTTCGGGCGCCCAGCCTTCCACAGCTTTCACGCGAGGCCATGCTACATCTACAATCAGCTGAAGATGCCAGGACCGGATGGCATAATCACCGTTTATGCACTAGTAGAAAAAGGGTCTTTGGTCCAGCACCCAAATGTCATCTGTCCCGGTTCGGCTGGCCATTGGGGACCAATGACACTTATTGGTCCCGGTCCATGCCGCCTGGAGATTAGTCCCGGTTCATTTCGGGGTATCGGTCCCGGTTTGTGGCATTAACCGGGACCAAGGCCTCCCCAGCATGACACGTGCCTCTATGCGGGTCATTGGTCCCGGTTCATGGCATGAACCGGGATCAAAGACCCTCCCCTGGCTATAAATTGATACCCAGCCCTTTGCCCTTTGCCACAAAAATTTGCTGGATTGTGTGTGTGGTGTGGGTGCTAGCTTTTTTTTCCTTTGATTGCACACAAGGTGTTCGACGAAATGTCCATGCCACATTTAAGTTCGCACAACACGGTATCCTCCGCCGAGGTTAGCAACCTTATCTTCTTCATCTGTAACTGATATAAAAATCTTGCATATGTGTCCATGTGGGTGGTCATTTCACTATTCATGATGTTATTATAATAGTTAATTATTATAACGCAGATCGATGCGCGGATGCGATGGATGTACGGCGACCGACGCGATTCTGATTTTATTGCAGGCCTGCATAAATTTATCGATGTGGCTAAGGCAAACAAAGTGGATAATTTTATGCCTTGTCCCTGCATCGACTGTCGAAATTTGACGGAGCACTCTGCCCCGAGAATCCTTCAAAGCCATCTGCTTCGGAGAGGTTTCATGCCCGGATATTATTGTTGGGCCATGCACGGAGAAAGAGGGGTTAGGCTAGAAGAAAATGAAGAAGAGGATGATGACAGCTATCCTGAAGAATACGGTGATACTGCAATGGAAGACAATGAAGAAGAGGGAGGCGGCAATGAAGAAGAACAACGGGCATCGGATGAGCCCGGTGATGGTCTTGGTCGGGTCATTTCTGATGCAAAGCAACAATGCGATACAGAAAGGGAGAAGCTGAAGTTGGAGGCCATGCAAAACGATCACAAAAAGTTATTATACCCAAATTGCGAAGATGGCAGCACAAAGCTCGGTACCACACTTGAATTGCTGAAATGGAAGGCAGAGGCTGGTTTATCTGACAAGGGATTTGAGAAGTTACTGAAAATAATAAAGCCAAAGCTTCCAAAGGATAATGAGCTGCCCGAGACAACGTACGAAGCAAAGAAGACTATCTGCCCTCTAGGATTAGATGTGGAGAAGATACATGCATGCATTAATGACTGTATCTTATACCGTGGTGAGAAGTATGAGAATATGGATAAATGTCCGGTATGCACTGCATGTCGGTACAAGATCAGACAAGATGACCCTGGTGATGTTGAGGGTGATGACGAGCCCCCCAGGAAGAAGGTTCCTGCTAAGGTTATGTGGTATGCTCCTATAATACCACGGTTGAAACGTCTGTTCAGAAACAAAGAGCATGCTAGGTTGTTGCGATGGCACAAAGAAGAGCGTAAGAAAGACGGGAAACTGAGACACCCCGCCGATGGGTCGCAGTGGAGAAACATCGAGAGAAAGTACTCAAACTTTGCAGGTGATGCGAGGAACTTATGGTTTGGTCTAAGTACAGACGGCATGAATCCTTTTGGGGAGCAGAGCTGCAGTCACAGCACTTGGCCCGTGACTCTATGTATCTACAACCTTCCTCCTTGGTTGTGCATGAAGCGGAAGTTCATTATGATGCCAGTGCTCATCCAAGGACCGAAGCAACCCGGCAACGACATTGATGTGTATCTAAGGCCATTAGTCGATGAACTATTGCAGCTGTGGGCAGAACCAGGTGTAAAGGTGTGGGATGAGCACAAACAGGAGCCATTTGACCTACGAGCGTTGCTGTTCGTAACCATCAATGATTGGCCTGCTCTTAGTAATATTTCAGGACAGTCAAACAAGGGATACAATGCATGCACGCACTGTTTAGATAAGACTAAAGGTACATATTTGTATAAATGTAAGAAGGTTGTGTACCTGGAGTGTCGTAAATTTCTTCCGACCAATCATCAAGTAAGAAAAAAAGGCAAGCATTTCAACGGTGAGGCAGATCACCGGAAGAAGCCTAAGCTCCCTAAAGGTGCTGATGTATTTGGTATGGTGAAGGACCTAGAAGTAATATTTGGAAAGGGTTCTGGCGGTCAATCTGTTCCGAAAGACCCCATTACCGGACACACGGCCATGTGGAAGAAGAAATCTATATTTTGGGAGCTTGAGTATTGGAAAGACCTAGAGGTCCGTTCTTCAATCGATGTGATGCACGTGACGAAGAATCTTTGCGTGAACCTGCTAGGCTTCCTAGGCGTGTATGGGAAGACAAAAGATACACCAGAAGCACGGGAGGACCAGCAACGTATCAAAGACCCATACAACAAGCATACTGATAAAGGCCGTCAATACTTAAGCAGCTACGCTCTTACCAAAGCAGAGAAGGAAATCTTTTTTGAATGCCTGAATAGTATCAAGGTCCCGGCTGGGTTCTCGTCTAATATAAAGGGAATAATAAATATGGCAGAGAAAAAATTCCAGAACCTGAAGTCTCATGATTGTCACGTGATTATGACGCAGTTGCTTCCGGTTGCATTGAGGGGGCTTCTACCGGAAAATGTTCGAGTACCCATTGTGAAGCTATGTGCATTCCTCAATGCAATATCTCAGAAGGTGATCAATCGAGAAAGTCTAGAAAGGCTGCAAAAGGATGTGGTCCAATGTCTTGGTTGCAATTACATCTCATAAATGACACCACTATTGGAGATCAGCTCTACTTGTTGGCCGCGACACCATCTGCGACTGTATTGACTTTCCAAGGGTACGAGATAAATGGGAATACATTTTACACGATCTCCCAAGATAAAAAGAGCACTAACCAAAATAGTGGTGTCCACTTTGATGCAACATGTGACAATGGGAAAAAGGACACATACTATGGTTACATAGAGGAGATATGGGAACTTGACTATGGACCTACTTTTAAGGTCCCTTTGTTTCGGTGCAGTTGGGTCAACATGAATAGAGAAGGGGTAAAGGTGGACCAGCTGTACGGAATGACAACAGTGGATCTCAAGAATCTTGGTTACAGAGACGAACCATTCGTCCTAGCCAATGATGTGGCTCAGGTTTTCTATGTGAAGGACATGTCCTCCAGACCGAAAAAAAGGAAAAATAAGGAAACGAATACATCAGACGATGAGCCCAGGCGTCACATAGTTCTTTCAGGGAAAAGAAACATCGCGGGAGTCGAGGACAAGACAGACATGTCAGCAGATTATGATAAGTTTGAAGAAATTCCGCCCTTCACCGTGAAAACTGACCCTTGCATCCCGTTAAATAATGAAGATGCTCCATGGTTACAGCCTAAGAAGCGATCATAGGCAAGGGATCGACATACGCGACGAAGGAGAATTACCCTAAACCCTATGTAAATCTATGTAATGTATGAAAACTATGACACGTCATTTTGTGAATGATTTTTTATGATGTTTGCAATTATCCAAGTTCAATATTTTTCCATGCAGCTATGACACATAATATTGGAGTGATTCAGTCATAGTCATGCCTAGCCCTATAAACATCGCCACTGTAGTCGTCGTAGTCGTCGGAGTCGCGGTAGTCGAACCTCGGCGGGTGAGCACGCGTGGGCTGAGACTGAGGGTAGCACAGGCGGGGGCCACGGTAGGCCATGACGCTCATGAGAGTCCGGCCGCGCCACCACAGCCGACGGCCGGCCTTGTTGAAGTTCGAACAAGGTGGGCCATCCTCCTCGTGCCTGGCAAGCGCACTCTCACGCCGATTGATGAAGAAGGCGTCCCAAGTCGGGCTGTAGTCGGGATGCCACTGGGGATTCCTCCGCTGCTCTGGCGTGAGCTCGAAGTAGTAGTGGTTCGTGATGGCCATCTGACGCGCCACACCTAGAGGGACAGGAGGGACCGGTACGCCTCCGACGCTCAGCATCCAGCCGGTGGGGACGCGGTAGCCCGGCGGGCAGGGGTAGTTTGAGGCGCAAAGCGCCTCCGCCTCCTTGGGGGTTAGAGATACGATGGAGGCCATGGGAGAGAGTGATGAGGTTTGCAGATATGAGTCTAGATGTGATATGTAAATGGAGGCCAAGCCTACATATATATAGTGAAAAAATGGCGGGAAGACGGAGGCGGGAAAAGGTGGAAAGCGCGGGAAGAAAATAGGCGGGAACGCAGTGGCGCGGGAAACTATCTAACCTTTAGTCCCGGCTGGTGGGTACAACCGGGATTAAAGGTGGTTTTTGTGTCATCTAACTAAACTGTCGGTGGGATAAGGAAAACTTTCTCCTGCAACATCGTAAGCCATTCCAAGATGATAGGTTATTTTGTGAAGGATTTTTTATGATGTTTGCAATTTTCCAAGTTCAATATTTTTCCTTGCAACTATGACACATAATATGACACCACGCGAAGGTTTCACATTGTTTGGATCATTTTTGAATTTCTTATGCCCGTTTCAAACTATATTCAAAGCGGCGGGCTTGAAGCTTCTTAGCCCGGGGCTGAGCCTCGCTAAACTAGAAGTAGATCTCTAGTGAAATAGCATGTTGTGAACCTATAAATGATTTTTAAAAAAATTCACAAGCATTATATCCTGTACTTGTAGTTCAAATCTGGGCACCCTCCTATCGAATCGGCAGGAATTTGTCTTTTTCATGAGGGATGGACGGTAAGGTTTCTGATACACCGGTTGGGAATTAGTCCATCTAAGGTGGTCTAGTATTTTTGAAAAATGGGTTGGTGCCAATGCCAAACTTTAATTTGGTGGTTTCTTCATAGAACACCCCAATTTCGGCACCTCAAAAATGGAAATTGGCTATTTCGTGCATCGAAAACGAAAACTTCCTCCTGCAACATCGTAAGCCATCCCAAGATGCACATGTGTGCACAATATGGTCACATTATCATAAACTATGCCCTGATTCTAGCCATAACATTGGTGGTTTGACCTAAATGCCATGAAACCTCGAACATGATAGGTCATTTTGTGAAGGATTTTTTATGACGTTTGCAATTTTCCAAGTTCAATATTTTTCCTTGCAACTATGACACATAATATGACACCACGCGAAGGTTTCACATTGTTTGAATCATTTTTGAATTTCTTATGCCCGTTTTAAACGTGTTAGTGCATTTTTTATTAAAAATAGTAAAATTGTTTAGTTAGAATTAATAATTTTGAAAACAGAAAATGGTTTTGGATTAGTTATTTAAATTGAAACACTTTTCCTGTTGAAAGTTTTTTCAAATTTTAAATAGAAGAAAGTTTTTTCCTGTTAAAATGAAAACAGCAAGTTAAAACAGAAAAACAATGGGCACGTGGCGGCTCAGCAGCGCCCCTCGCCCAGGACATTGGTCCCGGTTTGTGGCATCAACCGGGACCGTTAGTGGGCACGTGGCAGCTCAGCAGCGCCCCTCGCCCAGGTCATTGGTCCCGGTTTGTGGCATCAACCGGGACCGTTGATCCATTGGTCCCGGTTGGTGCCACGAACCGGGACCAATGACTCCTCCAAATATAACTGGCCCTTCTTCCTCCCCCACTTCCCCCCAAAATCGGCCGAAACTGCTAAGGACTTTTGCGCGCGGAGCGAAACCACGCCGGCAGGCTGTCCGAGTTTCGTGCCGCCGCTGCCGCCGTCCTCGGTGAGCGCCGCCGCCGCCGCGACCTCTCCCTTTTCCCCCCGCGCCGCCGCTCATCACATTCTCTCTGCAGGTGGCCTGCGCTGCCGCCCCCCATCCCGGCCCCGTGCGCCCGCCCCGCACCCCCAGCGCCGCCCCCGACGCCACCCTGCGGCCGCCCCGCCCCCCCAGCGCCGCCGCCCCCCTTCGACGGTGAGCTCCTCGGGAGGGAGCTTCCCGGCCCGGCCGGCCGGCCCTTTGGCCAATGTTTTCTTTTTTAAATTTCGCATTTAAATTTCGCATTTAAACTGCTAAGGAATTTCGCATTCCAGCGGCCGCAATGAATGCCACCGAGCGGCAGCCCAATCGGCACGCCGGCGTTGATGCCACGGCAGGCATTGAAGGCGACGGCGGGGCGCCCAAAGCACTGACGCGGCGGGACTCGAGGCGACGGGCACTGACGCGGGCGTCGCGTTGGAGAAGACGTACTGACGCACTGACGCGGGCCGACGCGGTGCTGTTTTTTTGGGCCTCTTTTGCCTGCTGGTGCTGTTTTTTCGGCCTCTTTTGCCCGCTGGGTGCTGTGGGCAATTCCTATTTGACGCGCACCCCCCACAGACGTTAAAATCTTAGTGGGCTGGCCCAATAGAAATAAAAATCTATTATTTTTGTCCGGTCAAGAACATGCCTTCAGGCGTCCACCCGTAACAGGCGCTTGAAGCGCCGAATAGGAATGCCCTTAGTACTTAGTTAGAAGTTAGTGTTAGTTTGTTAGTTAGAATTAGAATTAGTTAAAATTAGTTTTAGCGTGCATTTTGAATATATAGCATGTATTCTAACTAACAAATGTCGGTATATTGCAGAAACTATGGATCCAGCATATAAAAAAAGTCAAGATGATGAATACTTCCTCCAAGGAATGATCCGAGAAAATGTAGATATTGATGTCACCAGGACATTTCTGAACGATTCCGGTGAGGGAGATGAATCTCTCAACCGAGGAGACGACTCCGGTGAGGTAGAAGCCTGGGACAGGGGAGAAGCCGGTGAGGGAGAAGCTGACAAGGGAGAAGGCGACGAGGGAGAAGCCGACGAGGGAGAAGACGACGGCTCCGGCCGAACCTTAAATCTCGGAAACTCCGGCGAGGTGTATATATGTTTTTATGTAATGCCCGACTGTCTATATATATACATGCATATATTAACACTCTTTCTTATTTTAGCCCTCTGGATCGAGCACTTGTTCCGTCAGAACAAAACGAGGCCCAACCAAAAAGTTGGACAACAAAGTGAGTTATAGGATCGAAGTGGTCGGTGTAGACGGCCAACCCCTAGCTCCTGAAGATGTCGCAAAAAAATTTGTCAAGCAATGTGGAGTTCTTGTGAGGGACCACATCCCGATCATCGTTCAAGAATGGAATCGGCCAAGCAGCGGTGGAGTCCTGTTTGTCGGCGACGTCGCCAAAGATAAGCTTTTTGACAGGCTTATGCTTAATTTCCTCCTGCCGAGGCTAGATGTGAATCCAGATGAGGAGAAGGAAGCAAATAAGGAGCTACTTAAAAGAGTAAAGAAGTTTGCTCTGATCAAGATGGCCGAGGCATTCAAGAACTGGAAGAAGAAACTGTACCTTAAGTTTGTCAAGTTAGACAAGACTCCGGATTTTAATCAAGCCGGCTATGCTAAGTTAAGACACCAGTGGGCTGATTTTGTGAAGTACAAGACATCGGAGAAAGCTTTGGAAAGGTCGAGAATAAATCAAGAGAACGCTGCTAAGAAAGTGTACCACCATAATATGGGGTCTGCTGGCTACGCCGGTTGCATGCCTAAGTGGGATGCACTTGAGGTCAAGTATATTGCTGCCGGGATCAGACCAGAGCCCACAACATGGACACCACGGGCGAGAAACTGGTTTTACGGCCATGGGGGTACGTTGGACGAAGAAGGGAGGGCAATATATACCCAGAAACACAAAGATCATCCCCTACTGCCCATCGAAGATATTAGAAGTGCAGTACAAGATGTGGAAGCGGGACGGTTCGTTCCCGATAGAGAGAACGACGAGCTCACACGAGCCCTCAAAAATGATGAACACACCGGACGAGCACGAGGCACACCGGGCTCCAAGCCGTGGAAGGTTGCCTTCCCCGCGGAAATGAAGAGATATCCCGATAAAAGTCATCAGAGGAGAAAGGAAAGGGAGGCAGCTGAGAAAGCGGCAGCTGCAGACCGGCTGCGTAATGTAGAAGAAGCATTAAAGCGGCAGCAGGATCAACTCGACAGACTTAGCCAGCAAGGTATCAGCAGCCAATCTCAGCGGCACATGGTAGAAGCTGCATTCGATGGTATCGACGCCCTATCAAATAAGAAAAGCAGCGTCGCTTCCACCCAGCTCCACGATGGTGATGATGATGCACTGACGATGGCTCCTCCTAAACGCTACCCAGTGGATGATATCACGGAGAGCACAGCTTGTGAGCTAAAGGTGCAAGTTATGAACTTAAGGGTGACAGCGGCGGTCGGCATGGCCGTACCAACTGCGCCTAACGGAACTTGGCATTGCAGACCGATTCCAAAAGGGTACGCTGTCGTCACGGTGGATGATGTCAAGCAAGATTTTGAGGAGCTGAAGCTGGACCACCCTGCAGGGGAAGATAGGGACCTGACTGAACTAGGAGAAGCCAAAGGGGGGACTATTGTATGGCCAAAGGAGCACATCGTGCTTCCAAATTATGTCCCGCCAAGGCCACCCACTCCTCATAGCAGCAGTCCACCTTCGCCGCCACCTCACCATTCTCCAGCGCAACCGTCGCCTTCACCGCCTCACCACTCACCGCAGCTGTCTCCACCGCCGCCTCAGCCGTCTCCGCCGCCGCGTCAGCCGTCTCCGTCCCCTGAGCCTCAGAGACTAAAGCGGAAGTATACTAAGAGGGGCAGCACCACCAGCAGCAGCAAGAGCACGTTCCGATCACCGAAACGTAAGCTATCGCCCCTCCCAAGAGTACCTCATCAGAATATGAAGAAGCTTCCTTACGAGAAGACAGATGAGGAAATTGCTACGGCCGCAGATGCCCATTATCAACAGTGGAAGACTGACATGGCTAACAAGAAAAATCCAAAGCCGACGGAGCCATTGATCTTCCCGGTCACCGCAGAAGATAAAGCCAAAGCAGCCGCGCTTAAGATTCAGCTTCACCAACCCATAGCGCTCACACCTGACTATAATCGCTCTATTACCAAGTCAGCTGAGGCAAAAGAGCGGAGAGTCGGGAAAGAAGTTGCCCAGCTCGGACAACAGAAAAATCAATCGATCGAACCGCTCAAAGTGTACGATACCAATGAGTGGAGAGCCCAGGAGCGGCATGATCCGAACATTGATCCGGAGTTTATTCAACTCTACGGAGAAAAGGCCAAGTTATATGGACTGTCTATTGCTGAGTACATGAGCCGTCTAGATGAGTTCGAGGGGTACCAGCAAATAGCGTACAAATACCGGTACGGGGATCCTCTCGTCAAACCCGAGTTAGTCAAAGATCTACCAACAAAAATGCGGAGATTGCATAACTGGTACATACAAGCCTGTGCTGAATCCACAAACTGGATCTATGCTGGATATAAACACCACCATTATGGTCATGGAGATGGCTTCTTACTGATGGAATTTCTAGAATTATTTCAGTTTTACCAACAAGTCGCCCTCGACAAAACTATTGTCAGTGCCTATTGCCTGTAAGTATTATTAAGTCTTTCTAGCTCAGCTCATTCGTTGCTTGTATAATCTTACTCATCATTATACTAATTATATATGCAGAATGAAGATTCTCGAATGCGACCGAGGAGGAATCTTTGACCTTGGGTTCGTTGACTGCAATTTCGTTCATGAAGATACTCTCAAAAAAAAAACCCAAAGAGACAGAGGATAACTTGGTACAATCGTTGAAGTATTTCAGCAACAGAAGGGAAATACTATTTCCTTACAACTTCGAGTGAGTGTTACTGTCTTGTACACATTTTGTTTTCGCTTTACTCGATGTTAAGCTATTTGACTCATTATGTCTGTGCAGCTTCCACTTTATTCTGTTAATCATTAGTGTTGACGAAGGAGTAGTCAAAGTCATGGACTCAAAACGCACACCTTTAGGAAATTGGGTGAACATGCAGGAATGCCTCCAGAAGGCTTGGAAACGGTTCACCGCCAACACTAGGGGTGTTTGGAAGCCAGAGCTTACATTTAAACCATTGAATGTAAGTACTACTTGCTAGATCCACGTATCTCTTTGATTCTAGTTTCAATACAATTATCATGCTTGATTCTTATTTTGATTGAACTCCGTTCTCGTAAAGTGCTTGAGGCAAGAAGCTGAGAATAACTTATGTGGATACTATGTCTGCAAGTTCATTCGCCAGACGACCAAAGAGAAGGGTGCAGACCGAAACATCAAAAAACTTGAAGTACGATAAACAATAATCTCAACATTATTTTATTACCATCAACTGTGTTTAGTTTCATTCATATATATTGATCCCCTTCTTTAAATTAGATCGAACGGATGCAGGACGGTCTTCTACCACGGGAACGTGTGCAAGCAATTCAAGAGGAAATTGCCGGTTTCTTATTAGAACAAGTCATAGATCCGAAAGGAGAATACTATTACCCGGTTCATTTAGAAGGGTGAAGTGTAAAAAAGAAGATGTAAAATCAAATTTGTGTGAGTTACCGATTGTAATAGCGACCAAGCACGACGGATGAGACGGTGAATAATATATTCGTGACCATGATGTGTAATATATATATATAGTGTGGTTCCTTCATTATTGATGTATATATATAATACCATTAAATTGAATACAAAACACACCAAATAAAACCCTGAACCCTAAATGGGAAAAAAACCCTGGATCAACGATCCCGGCTCGTCCTACGAACCGGGACCAATGACTCAGGCCCCCTCGCCCCGCAGCGCGTCCACGTGGAGACCTATCGGTCCCGGTTCGTGCTGGAACCGGGACCGGCATTGGTCCCGAGTAATGGATCCCGGTTCGGCAACCGGGACCAATGGCCCAAATGAACCGGGACCATAGGCCCTTTTTCCACCAGTGATGGCAGCTTCCGAAAGGCAAAGGAGTGCGAGGAAGGAGAAGCCGCCTTCGCGGAAGCAGTGTTCTTCAGCGAGGAATTCAAAGAAATCCATGCCGCTACGGACCCCGCGGAGATGTCGGCATCCAAGCAGGAGGTTTCTGCCTCCCCGCCCACCTTTAAGCCTACAGTCGATACAAAACAGGTGGAACTTGTCGCTGGCGATGCCGCCAAGACCACCGCCATTGGGACAAATTTGTCCCCCAAATAGGAAAGCGCGCTCATCGAGTTCCTCCGTGAGAACCGGGACATCTTCGCATGGCAGCCATCTGACATGACGGGCGTACCCAGGGAACTCACCGAGCACGCTCTGCAGATAATTCCTGGCTCAAAGCCAGTAAGACAAGCCATGAGACGCTTCGGAGATGAAAAACGCCGCGCCATAGCAAAGGAAATTTCCAAGCTGTTGAAAGCAGGCTTCATCAAGGAAGTGATACATACTAAGTGGGTGGCAAATCCGGTGTTAGTTCCTAAGAAAAACACACAAGTTCTGCGCATGTGTGTAATTACACTGGCCTGAACAAAGCATGTCCAAAAGACCCTTTTCCCTTGCCTCGCATTGACCAAGTCATTGACTCGACGGCGGGATCGGAGCTGCTGTGTTTCTTAGATGCCTACTCGGGTTACCACCAGATCAAGATGAAAAAGTCCGATCAGCTCGCTACCTCGTTCGTAACACCTTATGGCACATATTGCTATGTCACAATGCCATTCGGTCTAAAAAACGCAGGAGCAACATATCAGCGCACTATGCAAAAGTGCCTGGCGGATCAAATCGGACGAAACATCCACGCATACGTGGACGACATCGCAGTTATGTCTAAAAAGCAAGATGGCCTTATAGCGGATTTGCAAGAGACCTTTGACAATCTTAGGAAGTATAACATGATGCTAAACCCAACGAAGTGCGTCTTCGGGGTCCTAGCTGGACAACTCCTAGGATTCATCGTCTCCCACCGCGGAATTGAGGTTAACCCAGAGAAGATCAAGGCAATCCTCGACATCTCCCGGCCCATCGACCTAAAAGACGTACAGCGACTCACAGGCTGCGTGGCAGCAGTGAGCAGATTCATCAGTCGTCTTGGCGAGAAGGCTTTGCCACTCTACAAGCTGATGAAGAAATCAGACGAATTCGTCTGGACCGACGAGGCAGACGCTGCGCTTAAGGATCTAAAGAGAGTGTTATCCACTGCACCAGTCCTAGCGGCTCCCGAAGACCAGGAACCCATGTTACTATACATGGCGGCAACCAATAGGGTGGTCAGCATCGTCATGGTGGTAGAGTGTAAGGAAGAAGCGCAGGAGTATGGCGTACAGAGACCAGTCTACTATGTCAGCGAGGTCCTGACGGAATCCAAGCAGTGTTACCCTCACTACCAAAAATTAGCATACGGAGTTTTCCTAGCTTCCCGTAAGTTAAGGCATTATTTCTATGACCATAAGATCACAGTGGTGAGCAAAGCCCCACTGAAGGACATCATCAACAACAGCGACGCAATAGGACGAGTTGCGAAGTGGGGCATTGAATTGGCCTCTTTCGACATCGACTACAAGCCTCGCACCGCCATCAAGTCTCAGGCTTTGGCGGAGTTTATGGCGGATTGGAAGGAAGCGCAGGAAACTACGCCCGTCCCAGAACCAGAGCATTGGGTGATACACTTTGATGACTCAAAGTTGCTACACGGCTCGGGGGCTGGAGTGACACTCAAATCTCCCAAGGGAGATGAGCTAAGCTACGTTCTCCAGATTCACTTCCCCACCACCAACAACATCGCAGAATATGAAGCGCTACTACACGGGCTACGTGTCGCAAAGGAGATCGGCGTGCAACACATCATGTGCTGTGGAGACTCTGACCTTGTGGCTCAACAGGTGGCTGGCACATATAAAGCTCGAAACGAAGTCATGGCGGCATACAGAGATGAAGTGGACGAGATGGCCAAAAGTTTCCTCGGCTACGACATAAAACATGTACGGCGAGAAGATAACATGGCGGCCGATACCTTGTCCAAACTGTGATCTAGCCGTAAGGCAGTTCCGCCAGGCGTATTCCTCGAGCATCTGCGCGTACCATCAGTTAAGATGGTGGATCCAGAAAATCCGGAGCTAGCGAGCTCCCCTGTTATGGCGGTTTTGCCAAGAAATCCGCCATGGGCAGAGCCTTACCTGGAATTTCTGACGACCAAGAAGCTTCCTGAAGACGAAGTCCAGAAAAGACAAATCGAGCGTAGAGCCAAAGCGTACACCATCATAGATGGCCAACTCTACAAACGAAGCACTTCGAGAGTTTTCATGAAGTGCATATCCCAAGTGGACGGAATCGAAATACTAAGAAAGATCCATGAAGGCGAATGTGGGCATCATGCCGCCGCCAGATCCCTCGTAGCTAAGGCATTCCGCCATGGATTCTACTGGCCAACAGCCAAGGCAGATGCAGACCGCGTTGTGGAGCTCTGCCACGGTTGCCAGATGTACTCCAAGCAAACCCATATGCCCGCCACAGCACTGCATACAATCCCCATAACTTGGCCTTTTGCAGTCTGGGGGCTGGACATGGTGGGTCCGCTAAAAACAGCGCCTTCGGGATTTACGCACCTCCTAGTAGCGGTAGACAAATTCACGAAGTGGGTAGAAGCTAAGCCCATCAGAAAACTTGATGGCAAAACTGCCCTCAAATTTGTCAAGGACATTGTGGTCAGATTCGGCATCCCACATAGCATCATCACCGACAATGGCACTAATCTGTCTCAAGGAGAAGTTGAAGAATACTGCCATCACAATGGAATCCGCCTTGACCTAGCATCTGTGGCACATCCACAGTCTAATGGCCAAGTTGAGCGGACCAACGGACTAATCATGTCAGGGATCAAGCCACGCCTAGAAGCACCGTTGCATAGAGCAGCTGGAGCATGGGCAGAGGAGTTGCCATCTGTGCTGTGGAGTCTACGGACCACGCCAAACAGATCAACTAGCCTTACCCCTTTCTTCTTAGTCTACGGAGATGAGGCAATCTTGCCAAGTGATGTTCAGTATGATTCTCCAAGAGTAGAGGCCTACAAGGAAGAAGATGCAGAAGTGTCCAGACAACTATCTGTGGACCTGCTGGAAGAAGAGCGAGACCTAGCAGCCCAGCGATCCGCCATCTACCAGCAGAATCTCCGCCGCTATCACAGCAGGCGAGTTCACCAACGCTCATTCAAAGAAGGTGACCTGGTGCTACGTCTGAAACAGCAGAAGTCCCACAAGCTATCCCCGCCTTGGGAAGGACCCTTCGTCATCAGCAAAGCTCTACTGAATGGTTCCTACTACCTCGTTGATATTCGCGAGCTAGATAAGCGACCAAGTAAGAAGCGCAAACGAAGAGACCCTGACGATATCTACGACGAGACAGATCGTCCATGGAACATCGCACAGCTACGCCCTTTCTACACTTAGCACTTCTCTAGCTATGTAATAGGCACCTCTATATGATCAATGAAATAAAGCATTTGGTTCACTCTTGATTTTTTCTGAGTCTTTTACCTCCTTTATTGTTCATTTAGATCGTATAGAACCTTTTTGCGCAATTGTGCTTTGCACTTGCGTCTCTTTTAAATCCGCCATAAGCGGTCCACGTAGCTTTTTTGTGCTTTGATCTTCATCCGAGGTTTTCTGTGTGGATTCCAGAGTAGTGACTTTTTGACGATCTGAGCCGACATCTGCCTAGGGTTTTGGACGGTTGCTATTAAGTATCGTCGCCCTAGCGGATTGTTCGTGCGAAGATTTTGCCATCTCACGAAAAGTCAAGCACAGAGAGCCGGATGGCGGATCGCATAATCCTACGCGTGAAAAAATTTCAAAGTGTTGTTTTTTGGGCATGGCAAAAAACTGCAAGTTGCATAAAATTAGGCCTGGCAGTTTCTTCGCGCAATCAAACCACTTCATAAAAAACAAACTGCAAAAGTTCACAAGCATTCCACTGATCCGCCACAAGCAGATCAGTCATAGTGCAGACACATCACACACAGTTTAAGTTTAAGATTACAGACCCACTCAGGGGCCGAATTAATGCAAAGTATTTTTTCTGCCACATCGCAGGGGCACATCTCAAGAAGATGGCGGAACCTTGGAGGACACCTCGTCACCGCCATCACCACCTGCAGTTGCCGCAGAGGCGGATGCCGAAGCTTGGCTTGGCGACCCTGGCAGCTCGTATGCTTCATAGTATACGTTCAACTGAGTGCCAAGGGCACACAGTTGATCGTATCCAAGCACGCTCTGCCGGATGGCGGCCTCGTCCACCGGCGCGCCGTCCTCGCCGCTCTCAGGGATGCCGGAGGTGAGCTGGTCCAAGTCCATCTCAGGATAGTGGGCCTTTGCCAAGGTCAATGCTGTCCTGGCACCACCCCGAGCGGAGGACAGCTTCCAGTCCGCCACCAGCCCCGGTACCAGCAGAAGCTTCTATGTGAGCGCGATGGCGGAGAGGTTGGAAGAACCCGCTATCTGTAGGCTCCCGCATGCTTGGCGACCAGCGCTGAGAAGGCCATCAAGCTCCTTCCTCGCTGCGTCGGTAGCCATGCGCAAGCCTTCAGCGGTGTCCATCTCCCCCTGCCCCAGAGCGACTGTGTAGCGGAAAAAGAAGACGCATCATGTACGGCATAGCGGAAATTGAAAAAACTTTATGTTATACGAAGAAACTGTACCTAGCAAGTTGTCCTGGAAATGGTGGAGGAGCTCGTTAAAGCCTTCACGCCGCTTCTCAAAATCAGCGGCGGCTTTGCGGAGATCCGCTATCTCTTTGTCCTTCTTCTTGCCTTGGTTCTCCTGGTCCTTCAGCTGTCTCTCGAGGGTGGCGTTTTCAGCCAGCGATTTCCGGAGCTGCTCATTCAGCCCATCCATCGCAATGGCGTGGCCTTTCTTCATCCCCTCAAGTGTGGACTTGAGCTTAGTAGCATCTGCATGGCGGAATTTTGTCAGCTCAGCGTTTGATTGAATAAGCAGAGGAAAGGAAACCTAAGGTTAAGTACCGCTATTCTCAAGCTGCTGCTGCAAATCCGCCACACGAGCGCTTCTTGCTGCCAGCTCCTTCTCCTGCGAGCTGACAACCTGGACCAGGTCTTCCACTACCTTCTTGTAATTCTGGCAAAACAAAGTTGAAGTGTTAGTTACTCTTAGAGCTTCATGCCAGATACATATCCGCCATAACGCTCGGGGGCTACTCACGATGATTTTTTAGTCACTCTTAGAGCATCATGATGGATGGAATCCGCCATAACGCTCGAGGGCTACTTATGCTGATTTTGTCTTCCTAAGAGCTTTATGCCAGATAATTATTCGCCATAACGCTCGGGGGCTACTCAGTATGAAAATTAAAAGTTCTCTATAGAGCACTGTGTGAACTACCAGCGCTCGAGGGCTAAGCTATTCAAAAACTTACAGAAGTCAATCTTGAAGCCCCATAGCGGATCGAGTCTGCAATCCGCCATGGCGCTCGGGGGCTACTGGGAGTATATACCTTCTTCATAGTTGATGTTTTCTCAACAAAAGCGGCAATGCCGCTGGACAGCTGGTTGCTGGCATCTTCCTAGCTAGAAATAAGATTGACGACCTCAAGTTGCTTTTGTCTCCATTATAAACTGCCCCCAGACGGAGTATCCGCCACTTGACCCTGAAAGCCAGAAGCCTTTTCGCTTTGGACGACATCATTAGCCGCAGCTTCAGTCGTTGGGTTGATTTCTGGCATTGGGTCAAACTGACCACCAGCATCCTCCATATCAATATCGATACGAACAGAGGAGGGGGCTGGTGCGTCAGGGGTGAGCGGGATAGCGGCAGGGGAGGGCTTAGCTCGCTTGGATGACGGCTCCTTGACAGTAGGCTTCTTTCTTCTGAGAAAAAAGGTGATTAGAGATGGAAAGCAGCAATAATGGAGGATGTCTGAAATTTACCTTGACTTGGGCAGATTGATGGTAGCGGTATTCTCGGATGGCGTTTCTAGCTCCGCCCTGTGTTGAGCTTTGAAACGACGGGAATCTGCAGATTTCCCGCCACCTTCGTGAGTTTTCCCGCTACCGCCCCGTTTCTTGGAAACCGCCTTCTCTTGGGTTGTATGGGCTGTATCCTCCACATTCCCCGCCATCTCCTCTTTGTTTCCGCTAGAGTGAACAACTTCCTCCTTAGCGGTAGATTTGAGGTTGGAACGGCGAAGGGGATGGGCAAAGTGAGTAGGGCCAAGTGATTTGAGCTGGTAAAAAGAAAAAATGTTATGTCCTATAAAATATAAAAATATTGTATAGTACTATAGCGGAAAGGGAACTTACCGAAGGACAGGTGCCATTCTCAAACATAGCCATGCCAAACTTCAAGGGCTTCTTCCTAGGAGACTTCATCAAGGAACGAATGCGCTTCTCGACAATTTTAGGGTCCAGCTCCTGGTCTGAACAACGCATGCCATCATTTGCACCAGTATACTCGTGCATCAGGCGATCGCGGTGTTGCAGCGGCTGAATCCGCCGGGATATCCAGCAATTGATAGTGTCGATTCCCTTTAAGCCATCCACAGATAGCTTGGCAATCTGCCGAGCCAGGAGTTTGACATAGGGAGTGGCGGATTCATCGTTGACAGCCGTCCAGGAGTCGCGGGACTCAGTAGCTACATTCTTGAATGGAGGAAGGCCGCGGGCTTGAGATGGCGCAGGCTTGTCCGCCATATAGAACCAGGACCCTCACCATCCGATGGCGGAGTCCAGTGGCATGATGAAAGGGTATTCTTTCGACCTGCGTGGAAGGAAGCAAACAGTTCCGCGGGTTCGAAGGGATCCGTCGTCTTCATAGTTGGCACGCACGGAGAAAAAGAGTTGGAAGAGGTCTATCCTGGGGCGAATCCCGAGGTATCCCTCGCACAAAGCTGCATAGCCCGCCACAGACACCAAGCTGTTTGGTGGTATATGGTGGAGCTGCAGTCCGTAGAACTTCAGAAGATTAGTGAAGAAAAGAGATGGAGGCATACTGAGACCCCTCTCCACGTGAAATTTGAGCATCACGATCTCGGAGGGGTTAGGAAGAGGCACTGGGGCCTTGAAGTCAGTCCACCATCCGGATTCAGCTTGAGGAGCCACAGTGCCCTCGCTTTCCATGGCTTGGACGTCAGAATCCTTAACATGGGATTTCTGCCAATACCCATGAAGGTTCTGAGGGATTTGCTCTTCCTCGTCCTCGGCATCTTCCTCCTCAGCCTCGCCATCCGCTTCCTTATCCGCAGGATCATCAGGGTTGGTACCCGCCATCTCCTCTTCAGCTTCAGACAGGTTGTCCTCTGGGTCCAAATCCGCCATCTCGGGACGCTCTCCTTGGACTGATTGTTGCAGAGGGGAGTCTTCCTCTTCAACATCAGAATGGTGGCGGGTTGGTGATCCGGAGCTCATGGCGTCAGGTGGAAGGAAGGTTTCGCTATGAAATGCTTGAAGAACTTGAGCGAGATGGTCTGGCGGAAAATGCTACCGGCGGCGAGGTTTTCCGCGGTGGCTCATCGGAGATCGCGAAGCTCTCGTGGCGGCGCTAAGGAGAGAGAATGTGACGGGGGTGAATGAGGGGTAACTGGCCGGGGGTGAGAGGCCAGGGTATATATAGACCCCGGGCCTCGAGATTCGTGCCCGCCATCCTTACCGCTCATCCTAATCGCAGAAACCCTAATCTGGTGACACGTGTCCAAGGGTAAAAGAGTAACTTGGTGAAAACAGTGCGTGCACTGTGAATCTTGCCCTAGAAGGAACTGTGTGCCGAAATTTACGGCGGATTTCAACGGTATGATCCCCTGGATCCCGAAAATCTCGCTAAGATAACTACGTCGCTTGATCCGTTATTTACGGCGGATTGATAGATGGAAGAAGGAACATCAAGATAACCGCCATCCCAGCAAAGAAGAGCTATGGCGGAAATGACCTACCAAGGACAAGCATGGCGGATGTAGATGGTAATCTTGAAGTTCCCTGGGGGCTACTGTTGGGGATATACCAAATAGGTATACCAGCGACGTAGTCCTAAATCAGCAAGCCAGGGTGGCCCATCAGGGGTGGTATGGCGGATTCGCTATACCGGGCAGCCCAGTTGCTGAAGTTGCCACGGTGGTACTGGACGCAGGCGCTTATGACGAATCCGGAGACAGGCCCGTGGCGGATTGCTGATTGCAGGCCCATGGCGGGTTCGGAGACGGCCCATGGCGGATCGCCTTGTAGCACACGCAGAGGACTTAGTCTAGGACTCCACAAGTTGTATCCGCTCCGGTACCAATGTGTAGCCCACGCCAGGCGCCTTTATAAGCCCGGCGTGGAGCAGCCCCTGAGGCAGAAGTTAGAGATTAGAGTCATACGGCCAATCGCATAGCAAAACAGCCAACCTCATCATTGTAATCGAGCACTTGTTGCCATATAGTGAATTATAGCAGCATGTAGGGTCTCGCCACCGTTGCGGGGTCTGAAGCTAGGTAAACTCGTGCTACCACCGTCCTGGATCGCTCCTCCGTGTTCACCCCCTTCCACAAACCGCCATACCCCTACCAGCTCTATGGCAGATCTGTTGACGAAACCACGACATTGAGATCCGATGAATATTGGTGTTTATGATTAAGTTGCTGTACTGAATATTATCTTTTGTTATCTCTATGTTGTTTATGATCTTGCATGCTCTCCGTTGTTAGTAGCTATCTTGGCCGAGTAGTTGCTAGTGACTCCAAGAGGGGGTATTTATGCTCGATAGTGGGTTCATGCCTCTATTTCACCTGGGGGAGTGACAGAAACCTCTAAGGTGGTAGATGTGCTGTTGCTACTAGGGAGAAAACAACATTCATATGCTCAAGGGCATATGCTTTGTTTACATTACACACTTTGCTTAATGCAATTATCTGTTGTTCGCAACTTAATACTACTGGGGTGTTCGGATTGATATCCCCGGGAGTGGATTATTAGTCATAGATGCAGTTGGATGGCGGTCTATGTATTTTGTTGTAATGCCCAGAGTAAATCTCATAGTGATCTTCTTGACATATCACGTTTATCTTTATTCTATCAATTGCCCAACTGTAATTTGTTTACCCAGCATGTGTTATTTTATCTATGGAGAGCCACCACTAGTGAACTGTGGACCCTGGTCCTATTTTCATCATATTGCTATCACCTATTTACTTTACTCGCACTGTTTACTTTACTCGCATACTATATTGTTTTCTACTCGATACGCTCATAACCGTTGTTTCAAGCAAACCGGTCAGATTGACAACCTCATCGCAAGTTGGGAACAAAGTATTTGTTTGTGTGTGTGCAGGTTCCACATAACCTTTAGTCTTTTGTCTCTCCTCTCCTGATCGATATTAAACCTTGGTTTCTTAACTGAGGGAAGACTAGCTGCTATACTCATCATACCTTCCTCTTGGGGTTCCCAACGGGCTGGTTATTCACCACGCACAAGGACAGTCTGCTCCCACGTCAACTTGGAGTAGCAGCGGTCTACGCGTTCTGGACAGTCCTTGGAAAAGTGGCCGGGCTCTCCACAAATGAAACAAATCATCACTCCTGTCCATATTCGGCTTCTTCTTCTTGAAGGTTGTAGTCTTTACAGGCTTGTTGAAAGAGGGCTTGAAGTTCCCTTTGTTCTTGCCTGAGGATTTGCCTTTCTGCTGCACAAAGTTAGCAGTAGCATGACCCTCTCGTTTCTTAGTAGTGTCCTTAGCACGAGCCTTCTCCTCAATATTAAGGGACGCCATCAGATTTTCAACTGATATCTCCTGTCTCTTGTGTTTGAGAGCTGTGGCGAAGTTCCTCCATGAAGGGGGCAACTTAGCAATAATGCAACCCGCCACAAACTTGTCGGGTAAGGCACACTTAAGGAGTTCGAGCTCTTTGGCAATGCACCGTATCTCATGAGCTTGTTGAACCACAGGAAGGTCTTTAGTCATCTTAAAATCATGAAAGCTCTCCATGATGTACAGTTCACTGCCAGCATCTACAGCACCAAACTTGGCATCCAGTGCGTCCCAGAGCTCCTTCCCGTCTTTTATGTGCATAAACACATCACACAGACAGTCAGCAAGAATGCTCGGAATGCATCCCACAAAGACAGTATTGGCTTCCTCGAACTTTTTCTAATCATCCTCAGACATAGTTCCTTCAGGTTTGCCTTTACTAATCTGGAATACTTTCATCGTGGTCAGCCAAAGCACAGCTTTGTACTGCCACCTCTTGAAGTGCACACCGGTAAATTTATCCGGCCTCAGTGCATCGGTAAAACCAGCCATTGATAATTTAGGAAATTGCCTACAATTAGGTTTTTGGATTGTTGGATAATTAGGCACAATTTCTATTATTAATTCTAGAATATTAAACATGCCAATACCAGCTACTACCACATGTAACTCGAACATACTAGATGTGAACAACAAGATGAACGAAAACAAGTAGCAGCTAAACATGTACTCGCAGAACATGATGAACAGACGAACAACAGTAGACCGCACGTATCGTTCGTTTGCAGATGTAGTCGTTGCAGTAACGTTGTTGATCACAACGTTGGAGAAGACCGGTCGAAGCAGGCGACGATGAAGACGGTGGTAGGCTGTACCGCCCGACTTGGATGGAAGACGACCCGTGATGAAGAGCTTGAGCAGTCGCACAGAGCGCTTCCTAAAAACCTAATTCGCCCTCTCCCGTATAGGATCGCAAAGGCGAGTGGTTTCGGAGACCTGCTCTCCCGTTCGCCAGTGCACGCCGGCGCTCGGGATGAGGTAGACTACGGAGGCGGCGCAAGCAGCGAGAGGTGGCAAAACCCTAGATCGGTTTCAGGTGTGTACATCGGTAGCCGGGCAAGAGTTTATATAGGCGGCGCAGCGGAGAAACCCTCAAACGCTCGGTTTTCCTGTGCAGCAAAAAGATAAGCTCGGCTCCGAGGCTCAATTCCGCAAACCGCGGCGCGTGAGCGTCGAGTCGAGACGAGCGAGGAGGAGCGCGCGTGTGGCACTTCTCTTCTCACTCACTTACCAAGTGGTGCAACACCCCACCTTATATGTTGGTCTATATCTCTCCCAACTTTCTATGTGGGACTAAACTTAGCTCCCACCCCTTGTCTTTGTGCAGCCAAAAACTTGGGCTGCATTTCAAATGGACTCACACACATGGGCTTTGAGATTTCTAGAAATTTCTGAAATCTATTATAGGCTCATATGAGAAGACCCAATATTTAAACATACAATGCAGTGCATCTCAACACTCGATTGAACTGTCTGAGCTGAAGCTTTCGAGTTCAGTAGAGTGTAAAAGGACAGCCCGATGATGCCCGTGTGCAAATTAATTTATAATAGTACTTTATATTGGTAATAGGTAATAGTGATTGGAGGGAGTAGTTTAATTCAATAAGCCACCCGGATTAACTCGATTGGCTTATGTGTACTCTACCAACATACATAGAGACAGCAACTCCGTTTAGAAAAGAAATGGAGAGAGCAACTATCAGCAGAGGCTCGTGCACCAGTTGCTAGTTTACTGCTGCTTCGTGACTCGTGAGTGGGCAAAAGGAAGCTCGTGATCATCTCAGCACTAGCCAGACAGGGTGTGCAGTAATCAAATGCAACGTAAATTATGCGATGGTGGATGGTGGCTCGCTAGCTTTGCAGTCAAAAGGTCGTTGGTTCGCACTTGGCAGCAGTTTGGATCCGGCCGGCCGTTGTATTATATAGTCTGAATGGAATATGGAATTGACCCGTCGAACTATACATATAAGTACATGGTTCTAAGCTCTGTACGTCGTCGTCGACCGCTGTACACGAGAATAGTGTTGTTCTGCGTTGTCCCGCACTTCACTCAACGTGACAAGACAAGCAAGTCTTGTGTGTTTCCTTAGTTAACAGGTAGCGTTACTTTACTACCACAACTACGTCGGTAACTAAAAAGAAAATTCTCTCAGGCGATCAAGCGACAAGAAAAGCATAAACTTACCTACCGGTCATTGCAATTCTGGAAATGAAAAAAAAGTAGTGAATTCTACAATGGACAAGCACGTCTTGTTTTTTCCCTTCCTCCAAATATCTGCAACAACTAATATGGTTCGGCGGGAGTAGCACAACAAGAGTAACTAACAGGAAACTCTCTCAAGCGATCAGTGACAAGAACTTCAAGAAAACCTATATTAAAACCTAAGTACACGCAAAGTATAGTTGTGATAGTTTTGAAAATACATCAAATATACTTTACGAAATATCTCAATATGGGATATAGTTTCGAAGATTTGGACACGAGATCTTAGAAGTGAAAACGGTTCAAAATTTGGATGAGCGGTTCTCAAGATATTTCATTTTGAAAAAACAAATCTAAAAAAAAACTTAGACAAACAACTCACCTTCCATCTCAACCCTCATCTCCACTTTGCTTCTTCTTGCGACAAGTGGCGAGCATAGAGACCACTTCCCAGAAACTTTTGGTACCCCAATGTGCCATGTGTCGTGCGTGGAGAGTTAGCCCGAACCTTTAAGAAGGTCGGGCCTTTTTAGCGATCTCGCAGGAACTGAGGTCCAGTTACAAGTGCGCCTGCAAGGGATATCTAGGCCGCGGTCCTCATTCGGCCTGATTCAGGAGAAAAAGTTAAACTCAGTATGTGGAGTAGTTGTCTGCCTATGTTCGATAGGTCTATTTGGCGCGAATCGATGAGTGTGGAGTATGTTTTGCCGATTTAGAAATATCAGAAGCATCGAGCTGCCTGATCGAGTGGTGGAGGGTGTAAAATCGATGTGGAAGAGCCTTGGTGGTTGAGTTATATTATCTCTTAATTAACAAGTTAACAATATGCATAGTTATTGTGTATTACTACTTCTCCATAGAATTTTTTATAGGAGTAAAAGATACTTCTCAAATATGCATTTACAACCTCATTATCTGTTCAAAATAAGATAGGATCTTATTGGAGAAATATCTGTTATGATGTTTGTTTGTCCCCTACATTATATATATAACATACTAACATGATATTTATTTGTAGTTCTAAAATATAATAAACATAACAGGCCTGCACAAGCACATAGAAAACACTATCAACAACTCCGAGTGGCACTGATACTTTGTAGATTGACGCGGTTTTGTGGAATCTTATGGTTGGTTTGGATTTAGACATAATTAAATTCATCACAATATCACAAACTAAATTTCCACGATAAGCATCGGTGTATTTGTACCAATGGTTTCTTGATTTGTATAACAATAAACCACAAGCTATAAAACTAAGGTGAATTTTTTTGTAGAGAATGTTGTGAGGTGCGATGGAAGAATACATAACGATTGTAAACAAAAGTAATATATTAAATGATCACGAGCGATGAAACGGTAAAAATGTTTGGTATAAATACACAACAATCATTTGTTCACGAAAGAGTCAAAGCGGTTGATCGAGGTGGAGATGCATGTGTCCTCGCGCTCCACTGTGACTACAACGTACCTAGTATGTTTGATGTAGTTGAGCTTGATGGTACACAGCGGGGCAATGTTCTTGGCGACTCTGGCGAGATCCCAAACACCGGTCCCATCAACCGGTACTTTGCCCTGGCTGGCCTTGCCGACCGCGACGTCTGATCACTCGGCGACAGGAGCGTGTTCTCTCGTACGTACTACTACAAAACTATGGCTCACGGAAAAATGCCCTTGCGTATGCTTGCTTGGGAAAGGGCGGCGTGCTCGACTTGAGGCACACGACACGCCAGCCCTGCCTACCTTCCACTTTTACTACAGTATAAACCATCTCTATTTTACTCGGAAACCCACTTCTTTCCATCCAGTAGGTCCCACTGTGTGCAATAGAGAAGCTGGCATCCGATCTTTTCCGTGTGGGCCCATCTGATGGATAAAAGAAAGCGAGTCACCTCTCTCTTTTGAAGCGTCTGTGTTTATGTCACAACTGAGCTGCTAAGTGGGCCGTGCAAGCTTTTTTTGTTTGGGCCTTGGGCCAAGCCCAAGCTGGGGTTGTAAGCGTGTGTTGTGTGCTGAGTTAAGTAGGATTGAAAGTCCCCGAGTGGGCATCGATGATAAAACAATTATAACTGAATCCCTTCCCTAATCCCGAAGTTGCTTCTGTCTCCTTCCCTAGCCCCAGATTCCCTCTCTAATCCCTAGCGCCTAGTTTATGCGTGTTGGCATGCTCTATAGCTTTGCGCCCGCATCCACCCTCTTGGTGGGCTGGCCCAGGTATGCTTCTTCCCAATTTCTTATTTTTATATTTATTGTTTTAATTTTTTTCTTTCAGAAAATTCAGATTTGAAAAAAAAAGGTTTAAAGAAAAAAACTTTTCAATTTTTGAAACAATGTTCAAATTTGAAAAATATTCATATGCAAAGAATGTTCAAATTTGAAAAAAATATCAAATATAATAAAAGTTCAAACATAAAAAATATTTAATTTGAAAGAATTTCAAACATAAAAAAATGTTCAAACATAAAATATTACAAATTCAAAAAATATTCAAATGTATAAAATGTAAAAAAATCGAAATTTAAAAACATCTAGAATATCCCAAAAAAAAGAAAAGACTAATAAAGGGAAAAGAACAAAAAAGAAAAAACTACTAGAACCACGAACCTGCAAAAAATAGAGAAAAAAGCAAAACCCGAGATAACAAGGGAAACCAGACAGGAAAACTCAAAAAAATAACATGCAGCCATGCTAACGGACCCATTTCACCACGTCCGCAGGGTCGACCCATTTCAACACGCCCACGGACGATAAATCTAAACTATATTAAGAGTCTAGAGGTGATTGTTGCCTGCCTGTGCCTGGTACGTCGTTGACCGCCTCCACACCTGGATAAAATCTGAGCGCCTCGCTGAATAAAACTGTCGTCAACAATAACCTGCACGCACGACTTCTTTATTTTCCGTAAAAAACCCTGCACGCACGACTCTATTCCCTTTTTCTTCCTCTTCTCCACGACCTTCCTGGGCCAAGGGAGAACCGCCGCCGCCAAGCAGCCAAAGGCCACCTGCCAACGCCTATCGCCGACAGGCCACCCGCCCCACCGCCGCCCCGATCTCCTCGCCGTTTCCTCGGGTCGCGCCGAATCAGGCGTGGTTGCTTGGAGGACCAGGTGCGGAAGGCAGTGCCCTCGCTGCCTTCTGGCATCTCCCTCGGCCGGGCACCGCTACCTCCGGTCGTGTTGGCGACTCCCGCGCCGACACAAGCTTCTATGACGCCTGGCCCGAGTAGCATTTCTAGGGACACCCCTCACCGCCCCCGAGATCCTTTTTCTCGTCGCCCTATAGGGAACCGAACAGAGAAGGACCTGGAAGGGGATCAGGTGGTTCGTGCTGGCTCGTGGAGCTGCTCGCAACCGGTGATGAGAAGAATGGAGGGGTGGAGGCGAGGGTCAGCTTGCGGGGATGGAGGAGGAGGATAAGAATGCTTGTTTTGGAGCGGCGGCCATGAACACGACGAATTATCTCTTGTCTAGAGCCATTTTTTCTCACCTTTCTCTGATTCCAGGGTGACCTAAGCTGTCCAGGAAGATGTTGTTCACAGCTTCCTGGGTTCCTCCTCTGCAGCTTGGAGAGCAGAAGACCATCATCGAAGCCAAGATCCAGGTCAGAAGCTCTCTCTTCATCTTGTGATTCTCAAATCGTGTATTGCCCATGATTAGTCGTGTTCTGTATGTGTGCGTAGCGGTGTTCCTTTATTGATGTTTATAAATGACAGTGTGCTCATGTGGAATACACCAATAGTCGCAAATTATGATATACTCCGTGGAAACAAGCTTTAATTTTTTTATTACAATTGGATAGTTTAAGAAATTGTTCAATTTAGTAATTCGATCCAGTTCTGAAAGCTTGGTAACTCCTAAATATACCCCAGGATGCCTGATTGTTCATGAGTAAATGGTAGATCAAAGTTATCTATCTCATAAGTATTTCCATTGATTTCTAACCAGTCTAAAGTGCATCATGTCACCTTCTTGTAATTCGTTTTTATATTATCTTAACTCATTATTCTGTATGCAGGTTCGTGGAACCATAGAGAAAGAACTTGAGAAAACCATTAATTTCTACTCTAAGTCAAATGGGGAGTAGTGCACATCTAACATAGGTAAGCCGTCTTTATTATCTCGGTGAATGGATTTACAAATGCGTTGACAGCCTATGTGAGAAGAAAGGCATTGTATTAGTCACTGAACGATCTGATGACTATGGCACATTTGCAGATCACTTCCGCCTTACTGAGATATTGTCATTTATGGTTGAGCAATAAGGTGTGTGTATTACACAGACAAAGTAAACCATTATATTCACTTGCCTGCAACTACTGACTTCTTCCTTTTCTGTTAAAACTTCACCGGCTCTTTGCCTCCCATACCTCGGGATGGCCAAAATGCTGACAAGAAAACAAAAGTATTGGGAAGCCTACAAGTATGCTATGTACAGCTGTCGGTAAGGTCTGTGGTACACTTCGTTATTTGTCTTTAGAAAAGTTTTAGGTGATTTTGAATCGGGCTCCTTTAGTTTTTGCTTCAAAGCATTGCTTTTTTTGGTGCCAGAGAACTTGAGAATAAGCTATTGCTCTTTTCCTTCAGCAATTAGTAAGTTGGTTGGTGATCTAAATAACGGAAATCTTGATGAGGACCTCTACTGTATTAAAACAGATGTTGACAGTACTATTGTTGGATCTCCAGAGTTGGACAAACTTGCACAACTTGCTCTACCACTATGCTGGAGCCATGGAGGAGACCGCCAGCGACCTCTTCCAGTTCCTCACCACTGCTGGCTCCCTGTTGAAGGTAGGTGCAAAGGTTTATTCTCCTGGACCCCAGATTTGCAACTTATTTACAAGGCCTCTTCCAGTTTTTTTTTCATTATGTTTAAAACTTGCATATAGACAAGGAAACAAACAAGCAAGCAAATCTTTACTTTAAAAAATGACACGCTAGCCAAGCTCACCACCAACTAGAGAACCGGAGTTATGTACATGGTTTTAAGATACTTGTTTTTTGCTGTTAGTCTATGATGAATTGTTCAATGTTTTCAGTCTCTAAAATTATCATCCTCCATTATTCTCTCCATGGTTACTGGTTTATGAGATTATCATCCTCCTTTAAGTTATATTTTTAGAGTCAGCCAAGAGCTTTCATTAATTATATCCAAGATTACATGCTTGTTCAGTACATTTTGCATTCCAGCACGTCGGATAACATTACAATACTTCAGCAATATAAATGTTCTACATCTAGGAATCTAACAATTACGTACCAAAACTCATCTAAGGATCTACATATGCATATAACTAAATAGTAGTGCATACTCTGTACCAAAACTAGGCGCACACACTTCATTTGACTTGAATGTGCAGTGGGTTACGCCTACACCTGTCTGAGCTTGCTTATATGTATTCTGCAGTTAGTTGTGTCATGAGTCCTTCAGCTCCTTCTCGTCACACTAATCCCCTGCGATAAGGGAGGAAACTAAGGAACTGCCCCATGCCATAAGTAGCAGGTGACCAGAGATCCTTGGTTGCTGGTCCCGACTGGTTCAGCTTTACCAGCTCTTTTTATCGGATATGTTGTGCAAGAATTGAATCTTAGTAGGATTGTTATGCTCGTAAGATCTATTGAGCTAGCAATCTGTAGTCAATCACCCAATATGTAAAGTGGTCATGTCTGATTTAGATAAGGGATTTAGATAAGGTTGTCAGCTATCTATTTTGCTAATTAGTTTTACTCAAACTAATAATTGGATAACTTAATGATGAATGCCAGGTAGTTACTATGTTGTGTTTGCTATAACTGACATTCTGCATGTTTCATTTTAGATGTACAAGCAAGCTAGAGGTGAGAAAGAAAATGTGCTGCTCTCTGTGGTTCACTCGTTGGTTTCAGTCTTGGAATGAGCTTGAGGCTTTCATAGTAGGTCAATGTACTGGCAGGTGCATCAATCTTCTCCTTGTGAAGTCCCGGCCACGCCTTGTGCTTTTAGCAGTCCGTCGATGGACTTCGCCAATATATATTGTACTCATTTTGGTCAGACATGTGTGTAACCTTCTTTGCGGCAAAAAGGTACTTGTGTAATTTGTAAGACACGTACAGGTCTCTTCCTCCTGTAAATGCTCGTTTGGAATTTAGTAAGCTAGGTTCTCTATTTTCTTTGGCCAAAATCAGTGATATGAAGCTATTTGCTGCTATAGTCTGGATGTGTGAAAGCAGCTTCTTGCTTCTAAGTATTGCAAGTATTATATATACATTTTTTTTGGAGAATTTGTAAAATGTTTGAAATATCTTACCATTTAGTAGTTGCATTTGCAAATATACAAGTAAACCACTGGCTTTATATTTCATGTTGACTTCAGAGTTTACTTAGCTTATTGAACTTTTGTGGTACTTTTGTTTTGTTCTACAACATCAAGACCAAATCTAAATATTCAAGTGTCTAGAGAAGTATCAAGAAAAACACATGAAGTCCGCTTTGGACCGACACGAGTGAGTCATATGAGTGAGGTGAAGCATAATGGACGAGTCCTAGGCTTAACATTGCCATGTGAGCATGTACATCGCAAGTGAAATGCACACGGGAGATTACTCGAAGCTATCTCTAAGATATGATGACTTGTTAAATTTTAGTTAATAATCAATAATTTAATGGTCGTTTCTTTTTATGGATAATTAATAATCAATAGTTGTTTTTTATAGCTTATAAGGAAACCATAATATGCACATGCGATAAGAAAAGAAATTTTAGAGAACCGTTGCAACGTAGTAGGAATTGCCTGGGCTGCGGATACCTGAGCACGTTGTGACTTTCCCTTTCGGGTTCGGGTTCGGGACGCGGCTGCGCGGCGAACGAGGTGGGGTGGTTGACGCGTCAAATTGAGAAATGAAATGTGCGGATTGCTGAAATCCTCCCCCCGCTAGCACTGATGAATTCCTCCTGTAGTCCGGTACGCGCCGGTAGTTCGCTTGTCGTGAGCACGCACGAGCATAAACCATATCAGCACCAGGCATCCCAATCAATCAACCACGCCAGAATAAAAATCCAGTATATGCAGACATATAAAGCTCGTCTCTCCTTCACAGTAACCGGACTTCATCTCATCGATGGGCGCCGAGTTCTTGGGTACCTCTTTGCCCCTCTCACTCCTGTGGTCTCACTCTCTTCAACGATGGATCGGCAACACTCACACATGCGTGGACATGGCTAGTCTAGGATCGTCTAGCTCAGCTGCCTGGCCGGCTCTCTCTATCTCTCTCTCTGGTTCTAGCTAAATTGTAGTGTGAGACTAGAACAGCTACAGTACTCCTAGTATTTATAAGAGACGGCAGTGTATGTTCTGGGTAAAATATCTGACCGCTTGCCGCCAGACCGCTTGCAGGTGTCGTTTCCTTGCAGGCTACTGCCATGCACCAGGCCACGTAAAGAACCTTGCCGACGAAGCTATTTCTACCTGGTACTAGTACTAGCGATGGATGTATTTCAGACAACACATACGCATGACTCTAGATTAACTAATTAATCATTGAACGCATTGCTACAGAGTGGGCATATATGCACAAGCTGAGCTAGCACAAATGACACATGCATGTATTAGTACTCCCGAGCTAGTTATCTTGACTTGGGTACATGCACAAACAAATAATTCAGATTCTAGTTTGACTCTATTAACCATGCCAAATCTTATTGCATACAAAAATTTAAATCAAGGATTAAACTAGGTTTAGTAAAAGTAAGATACTTAGAAGAAATTTTTCATTTAACTCAAATTAATTAATAACTTAAAAAAAATTGGGTTCTCACAAGTAATTTCATACTAACTTAGTATAATTTTTTATTAAATCATCGATAATTATTTTCGATCGGAGCGAGTAGCATATCCAGTGAATATGATAATGTACTTATATTAAGCATACACGTAACACGTACACATTGGTGAGTTCTGATGAACGATTGAGGGCTGGCTAGCTGGCATGACTTTTGTATAGTTTTGTCGATGGGAGGGCCATAGTTTGTCCTTCACATGGGTTTTCACGACACAATCATGGGTAATCGTCGCCGGCCATGTGGCGCAGGCAACATTATGCAGCTGGAGCTGTGGGCTTACAATTTAGTTAGCCGAGTATATCCAATGAGATGAAGGACGAGAGCGTTGCATATAATTGAGCCGTACAATGATCGACCGATCGACGTCTAGCTAGCTCCTCGGCGTGCCCTGCACCATTATTCTCCTTACAGCTAGCCCCGCGCTTGACTAACTTATCTTTAATTTAATCTCGTGGTTGAGCTCGTTGGCTGGCTCATGCATGACAGCACGTCGATGGTCGATCGATCCAGTTAGCTGTCTAAACTGAATCTCTTGATCGAGTTAGCTTGAATATTAACTGGGCGATTTTTCATTTTTAATCAACGAAAATGGATACGAAAATGCACATTCTTAGTTTTCATAAATAGGATATCCCAACATCTGCCTTAATTAATTGATACACATATAACTATTCCTTTGATGTGCAACCTATTTCGGAACTCTTACTAGTATTTTACTCCCTCCGTTCAGAAATATAAGATATTTTAATTTTGTGAAGTAAATATATCTAGACATCTTTTAGTGTATAAGTACGCTCGAATCTATACACTAAAAAATATCTAGATGCATTAATTTTACAAAGCTAAAACATTTTATATATTTAAATGAAGAAAGTACATAACAGAAATAGAATTGATCTGTGTACGACGATTTGCCTCCGATCCGCGTACCATGAATTAATCCATCGGCTCACCTGCAATCCATCGGCTCACCTTAAGTGCACTATTTTTGGTCGAGTGGCCTTGATGCAACGTTGTACACAGATCGTACATGATTCATCATACGTATAGCACAGTTCTTAGGGGAACCAAGGCAACCACACTTACGAAGGAGGTATCTTGTTTCCTGAATTTACCATTACATGCAAAATGGCAGCGGCGAAACAATGTTTTCGTATACAAGGTCACTACTATCTCATTTTTCAGATACTAAGAAGATAAAGTCAATTACAAATAGCACGACTAATTATGTAGAAAGCCAAAAAAAAAATAGCACGACTAATTATGTAGAAAGCCTCCCGTGTTTTGAGATAATTAAACATGTTGCATGGTGTCTCTCTATCTCTATGGCTGAACGCAACCTTCACGATGACAGGCTTAGGTCACCTGCACAGTTCCAACGTCACGAATGCACAGTTCCAACGGACTGAATCAGCCATACATACACATTGTTTAACGCTTGGAGGCAGCAGAGAGCTCGTGCAACAGTTACTGCTACTCGTGAGTCGTGACTTGGTGAGCGCTCGTGATCTCGGCGGTGCTGCTAGCTAGCGTGTGTAATGATTCCTTGTAATCAAATGCAAAGGTAAACTAGGATGGTGGGTGGCGGAAGAGGTGTTTTGGCTCTCAGGTGTATATGAGCCTATTATGAAAAATACATAAAAAAAGAAATTTCAAATGTCAAAAAAATTTAAAAATAAATTTTGCATGTAAATCAGGATATTCTATATTGACACACAAGTTTTTGGCAACAAAGAACATTTTATGTGGCATCGGTAAAAAATACAAAAATATGTCCCATAAATAGTGATATGTTCATATATAAATTTGTCTTTTTATATAGGACATAAAAAATGTTCTTTTCTTCTAAAAAATTGTGTATAAACATAGCATGCCAAGATGTACATGCAGAATTTTTGTTCCAAATTTTTTGATATTTTAAAATATATTTTTCGATAATGAGTTCATTTGCTCCCGTGAGCCGAAATGGATATCCGGGTGGCTAGCTAGTAGTACTAGGAGATGGTGAGATACTACTGCGATTGTGTTAATGATCGATGGTTGCGGCCACGTCAAAAGAAGGTCGTTGGTTGGTTCGCAGCAGTTGGATTTGGACCTGGCCGGGGACCGTCGTCATGGACGGTCTATCCAACCGGCCGTTGTATTAGTTTGAACGAAATATGGAATCGACGGCTCGTATGTTGTAGTACTAATTAATATGGAGTGGTACATTGTTTTAAGTTCGGTCTGTTATACTCTCTCCGACTTATATTATTTTTTATAAATATAGATGTATTAGACATATTTTAATGCTATTTATATTTATATTTACAAAAGGTAATATACTCCCTCCGTTTATAAATATAAGATGTTTTAACTTTATGAAGTAAATGTATTTAGACAGGTTTTAGTGTATATATTCAAATGAACCTATACACTGAAAGATGTTTAGATACATCTTATTCATAAAGCTAACATATCTTATATTTATAAATGAAGGGAATAGCTCGGGAGAAAGTAACGAATTTACTTTGGGTACGACAAAGCACGTCCGATTCATATAGACTCAACTATCCAAGGGATAACGAGGGTACTCTGCTGCCATCGAAGGGACTCGCGCGAGTGTCATACGAACGTGAGACACAAAGTATCATACGCCCAACAGCTCTCCTTTTGTAAAATCCATCGTAAATCATCAAAATTGGTGCGACTTTGTATCCTCCAGCACTTCACTCAACGTGACAAGACGAGCAATCCCGTTTTGTTTGTTTTATTTCTGAGGCTTTGTTTGGTACTAGAGTTTTGATGGGGATTAGTGGGGATAATCCCTTAGAGTATTGAGTGAAACTCCTACCTTCATTCAATCCCCATAAAAACCCCACCCACAATCCACTACGTAGAGGTAGAGTATTGGAGATTGAGAAAAATATACTAAAATTTGGGGAAAAGTGGGGATTAGCGGGGATTAAACTCGCTCAATTCTCTAGTACCAAACATATTTTTAAAAGTGAGTGGGAATTTGAGGTTTGGTGGGGATTATCCCCACTAATCCCCACAAAAACTCTAGTACCAAACAAGGCCTGAAGGAATACACGTGCGCGCTTTTCAATAGCACAACAACTAAAAAGGTAACTTGTTTTGATTAGCCCTAGGGAAATAAACACTTGCCTTAAGCGACATATATATACCTAACATTTTTTTATGAATAAGAGCCTAGCCTCGGTCTCTGCATTAAACGATGCACACATCTATTTTATTGCAATATCCAAGAATTCAACATTTACAAATCATGAATCGCTCAGAGTATACATAAAGATCAGCCAGCGAAAAATAAATAGAGAATAATGCCTAGGCATCTTGACTAATTTTAGAAAGCCGACAGCCACCTAGGGTTGAAGATATCCCGAGCGACGGTCTCCAGTCGGCTGCATCCAGTATACATAGGCGTCCGCTATGCCTCTAGCAAAAGGTAAGACCAATATCAGGTCCAATGAGTAGCTGCCATACGGATAACTTGTAAAAAGTGAGTTTTTTTGGTTAAAGATCAAATCATTCCTGCAACTCCATATCGCCCAAACTATGGCACAAACGCCTAGTGAATACGAGCTCTTGTTTTCCACACCATTAAGCCAATTCCTGAACGTATTCGTTACATTAGCTGGTGGAGGATATCAAAAGTAAAGTGAATTACTCTCCAAAAAAGACGAGAAAAGGGACAACTAAAAAAGAGATGATTGATAGACTCCTACGAGTCAAAAAAACACGTTTTTTAACAACCATTTCAATTACATTTTGTGAGGTTATCTCTTATAAGAATAATATTGACTGGTACATTTAGTTTTCTAGATATATTTTCTTAAATAAACTATGTGCCCATTCATGATATTGGAATACATAAATTCAACAGAAAGTACCGAGCATGGCAATCATTCAAGGGAAAAGATACAAAGCAGCGCCGCAGGTTTCGCTCAGCGTGCGGCGGTGCGTCACGATTCGTGAAAAACAATCGCGTGACTCAAGCCACATCCTTATCCCTTCCGCCTTATCCCCTCGTTGGCCTCTCCTGTCCACTCATTCTTCTGTCTCTCTGTCAAATCCACACGCGAGAGCATCATCCCGTCGCCGACGAACGCGAGGGGAGGTCCGACTCGCTCCACCAGGCCTCCGCAAAGGTCGTCCGTCCCTACGCCGCCGCCGCCGAGCATAGTGGGGAGAGGATCGCCGCCGTCAAGCTCGAGGAGGCGCTACACAGGGAGTGCACTGCCAGCTGTCGCCGACGAGCGCGAGGACAGGGCTTCGCGGGGATGCCACTGCTGACGAGCACGGGGAGAGCGCCTCCATCTTCGAGCTTGAGGGGGCAGGGCGCGGAGAGTGCTCCGCTAGGCCGCCCCTTGCTGAGCGCGAGAAGAGAGTTTTTGTCCCTAGTGTGGGACGCCGCCCCGGACAAGCACGCTGCGGAGAGAGCACAGAAGCCGTCGAGCTCCAGGAGGAATTTCTCACCGTGGAGAGCTCCCATGGCTCTGCCTCTGCTCCGCGCCGTCGATCTGCAGGTGCACGCACTCGCTCGGCAGGTCACTCCCCGCGTTGTCAACTACCATTATTGGGATATCAATGTCCTAGTTGCTGTGCCTAGGCATGGTTGGCCTGGCTCATGGAGCAAGTGGAGGCCAGGTAGGGAACTAGCGAGCGGTTCTAATCGTGAGTAGTTGTTAAGGATTAATCTGGTAATTGTTAAGGATTAATCTGGTAGGCGTGAGTGATTACCTAGTAGCCTAAGGCTGGTACCAGTGTCTCACCCCACTATAGCCTCGCCACGTCAGCTTTTACCCTCACTCTCACCCCCACGGTGCCAGTGCACGGGCTATAGTGCCAGCTCTCACTTCTCTCTCCTCCACATCAGCTTTTCTCTCTCCTCTCTTTTACAACATTCAAAATAATGCAAGAAAATTATTTTATTCAACTAAAATTGTTACGAATCAGATCGCGCCACGTCAGCTAGCCGTTACACTATCGCCCGCCTATCGCCCCGCCTTCCGCCCCGCTATCGCCCGCCTATCGCCCCGCCTCTCGCCCAGCCAACGCACCGCCCGCCTCTCGCCCGCCTCTCGCCCCCTCTCGCCCCGCTAGCGCGGGCGCCGGCCGGGCGGTATCGCCCGCTACCGCCGGGCGACGGGGCCGGCGCCCGCCGCTCCGCTATCGCCCGCCTCTCGCCTCCCGCCGGGCGGTACCGCCCCCGCTACCGCCCGCGTTGGCACCAGCCTAAGTAATTAATCTGGTAGCTGTTAGTGATAACCTATTAACTGTGAGTGATTATCTGGTAGTTATAAGTGATTAATCTGGTAGCTGTTAGTGATTAATCTGGTAGTTCTGATTTGCTGTGAGTTTTTAATCCAACAGCTGTGAGTGATTAATCTGGTATTTGTGAATGATTAATCTGATAACTGCACTAATATAATCTGGTACTGATTTAATCTGCTAATTATGGCTGAATTAATCAGAGACTGCGACTGATTTTGTTGTTGTGACCGATAGCTGTTTTTAAATGTTAATTTAACCTGGTAGATGTGTCTAATTTACGGCAAGACACTTCGGAACGTTTCTCTTCGGATGGTGTCCAGTGAAGTAAAAGTTAGCTTTATGAACCTGCACAACTTGACATCTACGGTCGTGGCATTTTTAATCCGAGGAACATGGCCTTACACATGTTCTCGCGCGGGTCAGGCCGGGAGGGGCCCGCTTTGTTTGTAAAAGCTAATAGCGAGAAGCGTGATTAGTGTGACGCCAGCAGCCGCCGCACGGAAAACAAACTATGCGGCGCCGCTATATAGCAAAGTCCATCATTCAAACAAATGAGAACGCACACTCTTGGACACGGTGCATCCTCCCCAACAACCGCGAGATATTTTCTCTGTGACAACAAAATAAACACAAAGCATTCACAATTCGTCAACTGGAGTTCATATTTCTATCTTGATATCTATCTTCTTAAGATGTTGTGATGGCGCTTCGAGCACTTATGTGGGGTTGGGTGTACTTGTCCCGTTGTTCGACCTTATCACCTTCTTCTTTGAGTCGATGGATCATGCTTCCGATTGTCATCGCTAGAGACTCCTTGCAATTGTTTATTAACACCTAGCACTAGTTAGTACTCCTGGCCTCGACAACCGGCTTATGCGACAACAACCAATTCCAATTTTTCCTATAAGTAAATTTTTATTTTCATTGGAGTTCTTGTAATTTTCAGAATTTTCCTAATTACGGATTTTCTCGCCTTTGCAAAAAAACTTGTGTCCTTCACTCTAAAATTTATATGGAAATCAAGGCTTCACCTATAGGAAAGGGCCTATCAGTTCAGATTGTCTTGCTCAGGAGGTTCTTCTTGTGTACTATTTCTTGCGTTTGGATATACACTAATACGGATTTTGGTTAAGATAATTAGTTTTTAGTTAGATTTTTCATTTGGATTTCTTTTGGAGTTGCTAGTAATTATGAAGTCTTTCTCTTAATAGCAAAAAATTGAGTACATGGATTTGATCTGTTGAAAAAGTGGTTACAATGTAGTACAATGGAATTAGATAGTAATTAAAATTACTATCTGAATGAAGATGAAGGATTATACCACATTATTTTGAAAATTGATTGGTATTAAATTTGTGTGCCATTAAAGATATATTAACTGGGCAAAATGTTGCGCCACACTTGATGTAGTTGGTGGCACCAATTTTTTGTCGGGTTTAATCTACCTAGAAGCAACACCCAATTGTTATTGCACAACTGGGCAAAACAAGCATCATATGCACACTTTTCCCAACGCACTTATCGCTAATGACTTTTAAGCGCTGCCTAATGGCGCTACGACATCCATGTGTGGGTCTTAGACTTTTAACCGACATGGTACATTTTTGCTGATGTAGTGATTCGTGCAATAATACAGGTTTCATATGCAAAGTGCATTTTCCATTTCTTCAAGAGCAAGGTTTTGAGATTTTACTTAAACGTACTATATAGTCCAGAGGGGATGTTCCTAAACTAACCCCTATAGGGGGCAACCGTAGGCTACTCACATTACTTGTAAATAAATACATATGTTCTACACGGTAGACACAGACTAGGCACCATCTCCCTGTCTTACCTATGTCTGCACCAAAGTCTGACTCCATTGCTACCCCGGTTAATAAGTGGTTCCACATTCCCTGAAAAACATAACAAGGATTTGTGCCCATGGCCCACAGAAAGCGGGAGACTTAATTTCCACAACCAAATGGTCCATATCTATTTATATCAAACATTTTTACCTTTTCATAGCTAAAAATATATATAGTGGGATTCATTTGCAGCTATAGTGTTGAAGTGCGCCCACAACATGAAAACTAGAAATATTGAGTGGAGTTAATTTGTGGTGTAAATCAATGGACGGCTTGGTTAAATGGTCACTATCTATTTATGTCAAACAATTTTTACCCTTTTGTAGCTTATTCTAAGTCTAATTTAAGTTTACAGTCATATGTATTTTTCCATTACATCTACAACATTATCTAGATAACTGTGAGTATAAATTTGAAAATATTGGTTTATTGTTATACAACTCAAACAACAATCGGCAGAAACACACCAATGCAAAACTAGTACTCGATTTTTTGGGAGAATAATCTTTTTACATAGTACTGAATAGGATTATTTCTGTATCCAAACTGAGACAGAAAATGCGATAAATTTGTGTATCTACAGAATAATATGCTCGGACTTCACTTTAGAGTGTTTTCTGTGTGTTTGTGTTATTTCACCATGGTCTTTGTCTATCTAAGAATCTATAAATAAATATCTTGTCAGTGGGTTCTATAATGCACGAGACTAACAAAGATAATAAGATATATCATCGAGTATGATTTTCTATCTCAGTTTGAACAAATAGAAAGATGGTAAATTTTAAAATGCATACATCAATGGAGAAGTATACTGTATACTCCCTCTGTCCGCGAATAAGTGTCCTTCTAGCTTTAGTATGTAGTTAACTTTGACCAACTTTATAGGAAAATATAGCAACATTTATGATACCTATTTAGTATCACCATGTTTATCTTGAAATATAGTTTTGTATTATACCTTATTGACAGCATATATATTGCTACTCCCTCTGATCACTAATACTTGTCTCTATATGGATGTATCTAGACACTAAAATGTATTTAGATACATCTATATAGAGACAAGTATTAGCGGTCGGAGGGAGTAATATTTTCTGCAAAGTTGGTCAAATTTTAAAAAAAAATTGACCAAATCCAAAAGCTAGAAGTACATTATTTGAGGACAGAGGGAGTACATCACATGTACTTATTTGTCTGTTTCTCAACTAGTTCCAGCTCATCGAGGAAATAGTTTGGAATGTCTAGGCCACATAAGCCGAGAGCATTAGCACGGAAACCTATGAAACCTAGTACCATCTGATCAACATAACATTTCTCACTGGTTCAGGTAGACGCCAAAGAAGGCACCGCTGACTATGCCATGAAGTGCCGAGGGAGTACTACTTATTTCCACGTGACAACTTCTATATTACTACATCATCGCTAGTAATAGGAAACGGAACAGTTAAGAAACACGAGAAACAAACAAACACTTGATGCTGAGAAACACAACGTTAGGATGAACAGCAAAATCTCGTGCGGGAGACGCGTGGTGTACATCACTGGCCCGATGGAGGTTTCAACCTCCTTTGCGGAAAAAAAAAATCATGGAAATTGTTTTGCCATGTTCTACACTTGGATTAAATTAATGCGACAACTGCTAATTATTTGAACAGTTGGTTGCTTGCTTGGCCATGTCTGCACTTCGATCGATCGAGCTCTCTGAACTGAAACAGGCGACTTAGGTACAATGTGGAGGACAAGGACACTTAACTTGCTCGTGCGTGTTAGTAGTTATGTTGGAGCAGGAGGGAGTTGGTGATGACAGGCTTAGGTCACCGAACACAGTTCCTCCCAACGGCATGAATGATACTAATACAATCACCGAACACAGTTCCAACGGCATGAATGATACTACTATATGATGATCATCGACTGAATCAACCATACATGTTGTTTAACTTGGCATCAGCTGAGGCCATCAGGGTTAATTAACTTGGCATCTGCATAGTTTAACGCTTCAAAGCAGCCTAGCAGCAGAGAGCTCGTGCATCAGTTACTAGCTAGTTTACTGCTACCCGTGAGTCGCCAGCAAGGAGCTCGTGATCTCAGCGGTAGTTAGATAGCTAGCGTGTGTAATGATTCCGTAGTAATAATAATCTAAATGCAAAGGTACACTAAGATGGTGGATAGCTAGCACTATGAGATTGTGAGATACTGTGATTGTGTCAAAAAGAATGCTGTTGGTTGGTTCGCATGCAGCAGTTTGGATTTTGACATGGCCGGCGGGGACCGTCGACGTGGACGGTCGATCCAACCGGCCGTTGTATCTTTGAACGGAATCGACGGATCCAGTGGACCTGACGATCTACTCATTAAGACAGCGTACTAATATACGTATAGTGCATTGTATCCTCCAGCACTCCACTCAACGTGACAATAAGATCGAGTTTTGCGTTGCTTGTTTTACTCAGGGAATACACGTTGCGTCACTTTACTAGCACTGCAGCTGAAAAAGCGACATCTTTTTAATCAGTCTCGAGCGATCAAGTTAGGAAACTAAACACTTTACCTTGAGCAACAAACTGAACACATGGCAATCATTGAAACAAATACTGTAGGAATGCGCATTCTCCAATGGCGCATCGTCTCCAACAACCGCGAGATATTTTTCTACGTGGCAACAAAATGAACACAAAGTATTAGCGATTCGTCAACCAAGTTCATATATATTTCTATCGTGGTGTGCGTCTTCATATATTTAGATCCAGCGATGGCGCTTACAACATTAACGTGTGGCCATGTTTACTTGTCTAACCTTCCCGCCTTTCTTCTCCGAGATCAATGGACCGTGGTTTAGATTGTTGTCGCCAGCTCCTCGTGGCGACATTTGTTGAAGTTCTAGCTCTAACTACCAAGTACTCCATGGCTCCGCTGATCGGCTTGTTCAGGTCATGTCGGAGATGACGACGAATTTTGTTGAGTTTGCACGTAAATTTTATTATAGAATAAAGTCCCCCCTCTCCCCCAAACTTTTCACTTGGCTCATATTTTCCCCTAAATTTTACTTAGCTCAATAAACCCTGCTAAACTACAAATATGGGTCCGTTTTACTCCCAAACTCGCTTCAAAAGGTTAGGTCAAAATCCAGGGTTAAGGGGATTAAATGTAACGTTTAGGGAGGGAGGGGGAATAGATTTTGATCTTTATTTTATCTATGGTGTTTCTGTAAGGTTCAGATGAGAATATATACAGTGATCCAATGTCTTACTATGATAGCATGATATCACTCTCAAAATTTAAATTTACAATTGTCAAAAAATTGGGAACAAATTTGTTGGTGTTCACAAGATGTGTGTACACATTCCCTAAAATTTTCAGAATTAAATTCAAAATAAACTACGAGAAACAAAAAGCAAAATGCTACGTGAATAGTACTTCCTCCGATCGGAAATAAGTGTCGGTGTAAGTATCGGTGATTTTGTAACATAGTACAAAGTTGATACAAAGTCACCGACATTTTTTCCCGATCGGAGGGAGTATCATTTTATGTTTTTGTCTTTTTGTAACACTATTCATGTTAGGTTTGTCTTTTTTGTTTCTACAAGTGTATTTTAAATTTGGTTCTGAAAAATCTAGGAACTGTAAACACTTATCTTGTGAACATCCACAATTTTATTTTATTTTTATTGAAACTTGTAAATTCGAATTTAAAGAATGGTATCATGGCATCATATAAGACGTGGGATCACTAGATATTTTACCGGCTCGGATTCCGTAAATACATGTGACGAGGGTATGACCCCTCGGTCCTTGATATTGGTCTACCCGGTTCCTGCCAAGAAAGAAGCTCGCTCGAAGGATAAATGAAGCCCGCAGGGCCCAGCACTTCGACTTGGAGTAGAAGGCAAAAACTACTTGTAAACCCTAACAGGCTGCATATATAAAGCCACCAAGGACGCCCCCTAGACATCGGAACTCGCACATAGGGCTAATCTCGCATAGGCAGCTGATCTCGCATATATCCCACGCATAGGCTAGCCACGCCATCTCTTTCGACCATAGCCAGATCCTATCTGCGCACCATTGTAACAGCTCCACATATACCAACAATATAAGATCAGACAAGCAGGATGTAGGTCTTTACCCTCCGGGGGGCCGAACCTGGGTAAATTCGTGTGCACCCCCCTGTTTCTGTCTGAAGCCGTCGAATCCGCCAAGCGCCCACATACGCTCCATGAATCGAAAGCCCTAAACATGGGCATTGCCGAGTTAGAACCTCGTCAACATGGTTTCTAGTCTTTATAATAAAGGAATACATCATCAAAATTTCAATATTTCCTTTTCGGGTATACACCAAAATTTCTGTTTTATTAAGATAATGCGTGGATTTGCCATTACTCTATTACCATGTGATTTATTTGATATAAAATCTCAAACATGAATAAATATTATTCTAATTGTAAATTTAATGACATTAACTACACGCTACATTACTTGTTATCCGCAATTTAATGACAATAATTATTGATTTCATTCTTGTCCGAATCAACGGCAAACATAGGTACTCCTGCGACTACCAAGATCTGAGGAAAGGAAAATACCGTTACATGTGTTTTTTGAAAGTAGATACAAAGGTTTTATACCTTAAAAAAATGTTACCATCGGCCATTGCGGAGCGGTGTCTTAGTACCTTGGTGTACCAAAATTTCGTGGAGTTTGAACAAACTAAATCCAAGTTCTGCGTGAGAAGGAGAGGAGAGGCCAGCCGGATCCATCCAATCCAACAATTGCTTGCGAGCGAGCCCTCCAACCCCAACCCTTTTTAATTCAAATTTTTTGAACCAGCCCATCTTCCTCCTCCGCCCACCCCACCCCGGCCCCAGCCCGACAGCTCCATTTCCCCTCAGCCCCCTCCCTCCTCCACCTCAACCGTGCACCAAACTCGAATTCGCCACCGCATTCCTCGCACAGACCTTCTCCGCCCACGCATCTCCCGGAGCGGCGGCGGTGGAGGCAGTGCCCCTTCCCCACCCCCACGGACGGCGGAGCGGCGGGTTTATTCCCCCACAGCGGCCGGGCAAGTCATCAACGGCCGCGTTTAGGGCGGAGGAATTCGGCGCCGTGGGCGGCGATGGCGTCGCGAGATCCGGAGTGGCGCGGTGCGATTTGGAGCATGAGATTGGAGCCGGCGGCGGTAAGGTGGCGAGAGGCCGCCTTCCGAGGATGACGACCAACATCAAGCGCGCCTAGAAGCTCTGTATCCTTCTCGCGATTCCGTCGCCATTTTCTTTTCGCTGGCTAGCTATATTTTTAAATACTCCATCCGATTCATATTACTCTTCGCTAATATAGATGTATCTAATGACATATTAGTGTCTAGATACATCTATGCTGGCGAAGAGTAATATGGATTGAAGGGAGTAGTTTTTTCTCTGGGGGGTAGGGAGGGAGGTGCATTGCTCCGTTTGACCGATCCGTTCGGTGTTGACGCACTCGTTTAAGGGTGTGTTTGGTACCCTGGGTGAACACATATATTTCTCATCTCAACCTAGCTGAACCAACTATTCGTTGTTTGGTAAGTCAGGTCGTTTCATCTCAGCACTGCTGATGTCTACGCACGTGATACGTCTCCAACGTATCTATAATTTTTGATGCTCCATGCTTGTTTTTACACCATTTGCCTATTGTTTCGTTACACTTTGTGGCACTTTTATGCATTTTCCGGAACTAACCTATTAACGAGTTGCAACAGTGCCAGTTCCCTGTTTTCTGCTGTTTTTGTGTTTCAGAAAAGCTACATAGGAAATATTCTCGAAATTGGACGAAACAAAAGCCAGAAGTCTTATTTTTCCCGGAAGCTTCCTGAAGACCGAAAGAGAGCCGGAGGGGGGCCAGAGGCCGCCCTCACACATAGGTGGCGTGGCCCAGGCCCTGGCTACGCCACCCTGGTGTGAGGAGCCCCTGGCTGCCCCCTGACGACGCCCCTTCGCCTATAAGAAGCCTTGGGACGAAAAACCCTAGAGGAGTCGGTGAAATTTCCAGAACAGTTCCGCAGTGCCGCCGCCATCGAAGCCAAATTTCGGGGGACAGAAGTCTCTGTTTCGGCACCCTGCCAGGACGGGGAAGTGCCCCCGGAGCCATCTCCATCGGTCTCCATCACCGTCTCCGCCATCTCCATCGACCTCACTGCCATCTCCATCAATCTTGTTGTCTCCTATGATGAGGAGGGAGTAGTTCATCCCCGGGGCTGAGGGCTCTACCTGTAGCTATGTGGTTCACCTCTCTCTCCCATGATGTGATCTTTATGTGATCGTGAGCTTTGTATCATGTTGAACAAGTAGATGTTATTATTCATATATTATGTGTACTCTAGTGGTATTATTAAAGTAATCTATTCCTCCTGCCATGGTGTAACGGTGACAGTGCGTGCATCATGGTGGTACTTGGTCTAGGCTGCGATTGTGATCTCTTAAGGATTATGAGAATAATTATTACTATGATAGTATTGAAGTGATCTATTCCTCCTTTCATGGTGTAATGTTGATAGTGTGTGCATCGTGTTAGTACTTGGTCTAAGTTGCAATAATATCTATCTTGAATTGTGATCTGATTCGGATATCTCTATGAGTGGTGTTTGTCAAGTACTTGATGAACTTTAAGGGGTGCTTCTGTAGCCACTACGCAATGATTAGTGTTATTCAATAGGAGAGTGATTCAGAGTACCATAGTGAAGAGAAGTTATCTATTTGTTCAGTTATGTTATATTGTTGGGAGTGTGTCCACTAGTGAAAGTATGATCCCTAGACCTTGTTTCCAAGTATTGCACACCGTTTACTTACTATTTTGTTACATGTTTGCTTGCAGCGATATTTATTTCATATCACAGTTACTACTTATAATCATCTATACCACTTGTATTTCACTATCTCTTCGCCGAAATAGTGCACCTATACATCTGACAAGTGTATTGGGTGTGTTGGGGACACAAGAGACTTTCAGTATCGTAATTGCAGGGTTGTTTGAGAGAGATGGCTTTGACCTCTTCCTCCCTGAGTTTGATAAACCTTGGGTGATCCACTTAAGGGAAACTTGCTGCTGTTCTACAAACCTCTGCACTTGGAGGCCCAACACTGTTTATAAGAACAGAAGCGTGTGTAGACATCAAGCTCTTTTCTGGCGCCGTTGCCGGGGAGGTAAGGTAAAAGGTACTCGCATCCTCCTGTGTGAGTGCTCGGAGTTATTTCCTTTAGATTCTGCAATTACATCTTTTTGTTTCTTATTTTTATTTTCACTAGTTAGGCTTAATGGAAAATAATGAGTTCTTTAGTCTTTTTCCTGAGTTTAGATATGAAGTGTTTGAAGAGAAAATTGAAAAACCTTTGGAGCTTAATTTGCATGCTAATAGTGATGTTAGTATGATTGCTTTGAACACTGATATTGCTAATGCTATAGAAAAGTCTAAGCTTGGGGAAGCTGGTTTTGTTAAGCATGATATTTTTAGTTCCCCAGCTTTAGTGGAGAAAGTTTGCTCTGATGATATTTTATCTCCTCTATATGATGTTCCTTCTTATGATGATATGTTTGATGAATATGCTTTGCGACATAGTAGTTCTTTAGCTTGTGATGATACTAAACCTCTAGTTTATGATGGCTATGATGATGAGTATAATATTTTCAGTTCACCTACTTTTGAGGAGAAAATTAGTTATGATTACAATATGCCTCCTATTTACGATGATTATGGTGATGAGAATAATTATTCTGTTGAATCTGCTCCTACTACTATTGTTCCTATAGTGAGTATTAATTCTTTCATGCATGTGGCTCATGATAGGGATGTTTTATGTGATAGTTATATTGTTAGTTCTATTCATGATGCTACTAAAAGTTATTGTGAGAGAGGGAAACATGGTTTGATGGATCTCAACAATATTAAGTTTTCCCTCTTTATGTTGCAAATCTTGAAGTGGCACTTGTTTTATCTATCCATGCTTGCTACTATGTGCCTCGTTGATTTATTTTTTTACAAGATTCCTATGCATAGGAAGTGGTTCCGATATAAATGTCTTTCACATTTGCTTTTTGATGCTCTCTATTGCTTTAAGTTCCTATATGGCGCCTTTGCCTCAAGCTCTTATATGGTGCCCACATGAGCATCTTTGCAAACTACTGCGCCTAGCTCAAAGGCGTTAAAGAAAAGCACTCTTGGGAGATAACCCATTGTTTTATTTTCAGTACTTTTTCTTTTATTTGAGTCTTGGAAGTTATTACTACTGTAATGACCGCTCCTTATCCTTTTTATTTTGTTTTTGTGCCAAGAGAAGCCTCTAATTTGAGTGAGGTAAAGATTTGGGGATGTTGCTGTCCTGAAACTATTTTTGGTGCTGCACCGTAAAAATTCGTATAAATTCTCTGTATATCTTTTGGATCTGCGATTTCTTGTGCATATGCCCCAGGTTATATCCAAACTTTCGTTAGTTGAACACTTTTTGATTTGAGCAACAGAAAATCCCTAAAAAAATTCGACCTTTGTCAGCTGTTCTGTTTTGACAGATTTCTGCCAATATTTGTATTTGCCGCTTTATCGCTTTCTTTTGAGTTCTTTTAATCACAGAACTTTTGGGGAAGTTGCTACAGTAGTATATACTTTATATGTGGTGGTTTTGAGTTGAAACCTGAAGCAAAAAGAGGTTTATTATATGTTATGCTACACTAATGTTCCTAATAGATTTGTGTTTAGTTTTGTATAAAGGAAGTTTTCAAGTGTAGGGATTGGAGAATAATGAGATGAGTTGAATAATGGACAAAACCTCAAGCTTGGGGATGTCCATGCATCGCCCCAAGAAATATCCAAGAAGTACAAGCGTCAAAGCTTGGGGATGCCCCCGGGGCACCCCTTCTTCATCGGCAAAAATCAGGTCACCTTTCAAGACACTATATTTTTATTGCTTCATGCACTATGTGTTTTTCTTGGAGCGTCAGTTGTTTTTGTTTTCAGTATTAGTTTAATTTAGTTTGCTACAATAAATGGTTAGATCACATCATGTTTCTTTTGGAGGAGATGAACTCGCTTTTTATTTGCCAAGAACACACTAGTTTTTACTCTTATCGTTTAATGAGTGTTCTCTTTTTCTGCTACTGCGTTTAGCTTGCATTTTTTGCCTTGATTTTTGTTCAGATCTTGTTATATCTTTTCATCAAGGTGTATTTTTGCCTTTGGTTTTTATCAAAAGAGGTGTCTTTAAAAATTTCAAATGGTGTTGGAAAAGATAAAAAGCTTTATGCAAAAAAGTGGTACAAGAAGGAGCTTGTGTAGACTGCGGCGTAGGCTTTTGCATGTCGTGCTTGATGTCTTTTTGATAGTATGCTTAGTGATTTTGCTGTAGCATAATTTGTCTCAAATAACTGAGATTGCTTAATGAGCCTTTGAAAAAATCATGCGTTGTTTTTATTGTTTGGAGGCATTATTTTGGTTTTCTCCTTGATGCTTTATTTGGGTTGACTTGGCGCATGCTCACACATGTTAGACTCATACAAAGTCGCCAATAGCCTCTATGATCATTTAGTTTTTGACTTTTGATGCCATCTTATGCTTCTTTTAATGTTGCTTTGTCACTTTGCATGATTATGGCCGTTATTGCTCTCTTAGTTGGTCGCTTCCAGTCTTTTGCTAGCCCTCATTTTGTACTGAGTATGAGCTCTACCCATGCATCCAACTCCCAAAAGCCAAGTTTGCCATTGTGTCCACTATAAACTCCTATGCATGGTATTTGTAAGCCATTCCAAGTAAATTTTCATGTGCTGCCTTTTAAAAATCTTCAAAATACTTCTCGTTTTGTGACACTATTTTTAGCTCATGGGGACGTAGTGGTCGGATTTGCTATCTTCCATATTACTTATTCCAAAAAGAATAAAAAGAAAAAAAGAAAGAAAAAAGGAACTCCTCCATGGAATGTGAATGTTGGTGGGCACCCGATGGAATCGGTTAGCCATGGTTTGTGAAAGGAAAAAAGGTGGGGAGGAGTGCCAAGCTTTATAAAAGAGCACAAAAGTGCCAATCTCTCTCAAAAACTTGCTTTATTTTTGTATGGAAGATAGTAAGAACCACATTGCCAGTCGTTGACAAAGACAACCACCTCTCAAAACTAATTTTTATCTCTCTGTTTTACAAATAAAAAGCTCTAGCACATGTTTAATCACTGCTTCCCTCTGCAAAGGGCCTTTCTTTTACTTTTATGTTGAGTCTCCATCTTCTACCTTTATGCACCGTCTAAGAGAGCATAGTTGTCATTCTTAGTATAATGTGCATTGTCCCAAAGTTTTCATTGATTGATTCATATTGTTGGTTTCACTTATTCTTAAATTACTTGTATCTAGTCGCCCTCTTAAACTTGAAGGTGTCCTATGCATTTATGTTTTGCTCTCTTTGAAGGACAAGCTGAAAACCATTTGTATGTTTTTCCTTATGATTTGAACACATGTTTGACTTTCATTGTTTCATTTTCATGATCTTTTGATTGTGTTCATTTGCATGTTTATAACATGGTTGCTAAGTTTCTATTGTCAAGATTATATCTTTCATGCCCATGTTTTAAGTTCTTATGATCCCAGCTCACAAATGCTTACATATATGATCAAGATTGTGTAGGTGCATGTCACCTCAAAAATTATTCTTTTGTTATCACTTACCTACTCGGGGACGAGCAGGAGTTAAGCTTGGGGATGCTTGATACGTCTCCAACGTATCTATAATTTTTGATGCTCCATGCTTATTTTTACACCATTTGCCTATTGTTTCGTTACACTTCGTGGCACTTTTATGCATTTTCTGGAACTAACCTATTAACGAGTTGCCACAGTGCCAGTTCCCTGTTTTCTGCTGTTTTTGTGTTTCAGAAAAGCTACACAGGAAATATTCTCGGAATTAGACGAAACAAAAGCCAGAAGTCTTATTTTTCCTGGAAGCTTCCTGAAGACCGAAAGAGAGCCGGAGGGGGGCCAGAGGCCGCCCTCACACATAGGTGGCACAGCCCAGGCCCTGGCCGCACCACCCTGGTGTGAGGAGCCCCTAGCTGCCCCCTGACGACGCCCCTTCGCCTATAAGAAGCCTTGGGACGGAAAACCCTAGAGGAGTCGGCGAAATTTCCAGAACAGTTCCGCAGCGCCGCCGCCGTCGAAGCCAAATTTCGGGGGACAGAAGTCTCTGTTTCGGCACCCTGCCGGGATGGGGAAGTGCCCCCGGAGCCATCTCCATCGGTCTCTATCGTCGTCTCCGTCGACCTCACCGCCATCTCTATCAACCTTGCTGTCTCCTATGATGAGGAGGAAGTAGTTCATCCCCGGGGCTGAGGGCTCTACCGGTAGCTATGTGGTTCACCTCTCTCTCTTCCATGATGTGATCTTTATGTGATCGTGAGCTTTGTATCATGTTGAATAAGTAGATGTTATTATTCAGATATTATGTATACTCTAGTGGTATTATTAAAGTAATCTATTCCTCCTGCCATGGTGTAACGGTGACAGTGCGTGCATCATGGTGGTACTTGGTCTAGGATGCGATTGTGATCTCTTGAGGATTATGAGAATAATTATTACTATGATAGTATTGAAGTGATCTATTCCTCCTTTCATGGTGTAATGTTGACAGTGTGTGCACCGTCTTAGTACTTGGTCTAAGTTGCAATAATATCTATCTTGAATTGTGATCTGATTTGGATATCTCTATGAGTGGTGTTTGTTAAGTACTTGATGAACTTTAAGGGGTGCTTCTGTAGCCACTACACAATGATTAGTGTTATTCAATAGGAGAGTGATTCAGAGTACCATAGTGAAGAGAAGTTATCTATTTGTTCAGTTATGCTATATTGTTGGGAGTGTGTCCACGAGTGAAAGTATGATCCCTAGGCCTTGTTTCTAAGCATTGCACACCGTTTACTTACTGTTTTGTTACATGTTTGCTCACAGCGATATTTATTTCATATCACAGTTACTACTTATAATCATCTATACCACTTGTATTTCACTATCTCTTCACCAAACTAGTGCACCTATATATCTGACAAGTGTATTGGGTGTGTTGGGGACACAAGAGACTTTCTGTATCATAATTGCAGGGTTGTTTGAGAGGGATAGCTTTGACCTCTTCCTCCCTGAGTTCGATAAACCTTGGGTGATCCACTTAAGGGAAACTTGCTGCTGTTCTACAAACCTCTGCACTTGGAGGCCCAACACTGTCTACAAGAATAGAAGCGTGTGTAGACATCAAAAAGAGCTTGATGTCTACACACGCTTCTGTTCTTGTAGACAGTGTTGGGCCTCCAAGTGCAGAGGTTTGTAGAGCAGCAGCAAGTTTCCCTTAAGTGGATCACCCAAGGTTTATCGAACTCAGGGAGGAAGAGGTCAAAGCTATCTCTCTCAAGCAACCCTGCAATTACGATACAGAAAGTCTCTTGTGTCCCCAACACACCCAATACACTTGTCAGATGTATAGGTGCACTAGTTCGGCGAAGAGATAGTGAAACACAAGCGGTAGTGATGATTATAAGTAGCAAATGTGACTTGAAGTAAATATCGCTGCGAGCAAACATGTAACAAAACAGGAAGTAAACGGTGTGCAATGCTTGGAAACAAGGCCTAGGGATCATACTTTCACTAGTGGACACACTCCCAACAAATATAACATAATTGAACAAATAAATAACTTCTCTTCACTATGGTACTCTGAATTACTCTCCTATTGAATAACACTAATCATTGCGTAGGGCTACGAAGCACTCCTCAAAGTTTATCAAGTACTTGACAAACACCACTCATAGAGATATCAAAATCAAAGCACAACTCAAGATAGATATTATTGTAACATAGACCAAGTACTAACACGGTGCACACACTGTCAACATTACACCATGAAAGGAGGAATAGATCACTTCAATACTATCATAGTAATAATTATTCTCATAATCCATAAGAGATCACAATCGTAGCCTAGACCAAGTACCACCATGATGCACGCACTGTCACCGTTACACCATGGCAGGAGGAATAGATTACTTTAATAACACCACTAGAGTACACATAATATCTGAATAATAACATCTACTTATTCAATATGATACAAAGCTCACGATCACATAAAGATCACATCATGGGAGAGAGAGGTGAACCACATAGCTACCGGTAGAGCCCTCAGCCCCGGGGGAGAACTACTCCCTCCTCATCATAGGAGACAGCAAGGTTGATGGAGATGGCGGTGAGGTCGATGGAGACGGCGGAGACGGCGATTGATACGTCCAATTTGCATCACTATTTTTTACCATAATTTACTGTTATTCATTGATATATTTCATATTTAGACATGATACTGATGTTATTTCTTTTGCTTTCACATGTTTGATGATCATCGGAGGAGTTGCTGCCAGAATCAGGATTCTGCTAGAAAAAGGACCGTCAAGAGACCATATTTTGAGGATCAGGAAAATTCTAGAAAAATACCCAGAAATTATATTTTCCCAGAAGACTCAGGAAGCCAGAAGGGGGAGTCGAGAGGAGCCAGGGGGGCTCCACACGCCAGGGCGGCGCGGGCCCACCCCTGTCCGAGCCAGCCTGCGTGGGGCCACCCTGCCCCACGTCTGGTCTCGCCCCTCCGCGTACATCATCGTCCCTAAAAACCTAAGTCAAGGGGGGGCTCAGAGTTAGACACAGCCGCCTCTGCGGGGCGGAGAACACCAGAGAGAAAAGGCTCTCCGGCAGGGAGAAATCTGTCGGGGAAATTCCTTCCCGGAGAGGGGAGATCGTCGCCATCGTCATCACCATCGCACTAGACTTCATCGGGATCATCATCATCATCATCTCCATCACCAGCACCTTCATCTCCACCATCACCACGCCGTCCCGCTGTAACATCTTGAGTTGGATCTTGTTATATTCATAGGGGAAACTTTCCCGGTGTTGATTACTCTTGTAGTTGATGCTATTGGGTGGAACCGTTGAATTAAGGTTTATGTTCAGATTGTTATTTACCATTATTTCACCTCTGATCATGATCCATATGATGTCTTGTGAGTAGTTCGTTTAGTTCTTGAGGACATGGGAGAAGTCAAGATGTTAGTAGTGAATTATTGTTGAGAAATATTTAATGGTTTGATATTGTTGTGGTGCTATTTCACTAGTGGTGTCATGTGAACGTCGACTACATGATACTTCACCATTTATGGGCCTAGTGAGATGCATTGTGTATTTGGCTACCGATTGTGGGGTTGCCGGAGTGACAGAAACCTAAACCTCCGTTGGGAAACCATTGCACCAGGGAGCGTAGGATCCTAGAGTTTTAGGCTGTGGTTAGATTCATCTTAATTACTTTCTTGTATTTGCGGATGCTTGCAAGGGGTATAATCACAAGTGTGTATTTATCCTAGTAAGGGTAGTGCGCTAGCACAGGTTCACCCCCATAACACTTACCAAACCAATAAATACTATTGGCTCTATGAAGCGAAAGCTCTTGACAGAAACTCCAGTGTGTCCTCGAGAATGTTTGGTTATTATAAGTACACAACCGGCTTGTCCTTTGCTGCATAAAGGATTGGGCCACTTGCTGCAATTGTTACTACTGTCTTTTATTTACTCGCACTTTATTTACTCGTATTACCAAATACCCCTGAAAACCTGTTTGCTAGTATTTACAGTGATTCCTTGATCAAAACTGCTCATCAACACCTTCTGCTCCTCGTTGGGTTTGACACTCTTATTTATCGAAAGTACTACGATACACCCCCTATACTTGTGGGTCATCAAGACTATTTTCTGGCGCCGTTGCCGGGGAGTGTAGCGCTATTGAAGAGTGGAATTGGTAAAGGTAACCGTCGCTGTGAGTATTGTTTTTATTTTGTCTTTTATTTTTGTTTTACTCTGCTATGGAGAATTCTCCATTTGGTTTCCTATTTGGAAACACATCTACTACTACTGCTGCTGCTGCACATGCGGAGGAACCACCACCGCCGCCGCCTGCTGAAATTGATCCTTTTAAAATACCTATGAAAATTGTTGGGCAAATTATGGATAACTGCTATTCAGGAGATGGAACTGTCCATCCGGGTGATCACTTATTATTTATACATGAATTATGCGAGTTGTTCAGATGTGCAGGTATTTCACCAAGCCAGGTTAAGAAGAAATTATTCTCATTATCATTGAAAGGCAGAGCTGAGGAGTGGTATCGACTACTCCAAGATGGTCCATCTATGGCATGGGAGGATATTGTGCCTCTCTTTTATTCCAAGTTTTATCCTCCAAGTGAAATTCATAAAGACCATAATCGGATATATAATTTTTGGCCTCATGATGGAGAGAGTATTGCCCAAGCGTGGGGGAGATTGAAGTTACTAATGCTCAAATGCCCCATTCATGAGCTCCCCAATAATATTGTTATTAATAATTTTTATGCGCGGCTTACTCTTCCTGATAAGGATTATTTGGATGCTTCTTGCTTTGGATCATTTACTCATATGAAAGAAGATGCTAAATGGAAACTTCTTGACCGTATACAAGAGAATGCTAAAGGTTGGGAAAACGACAAAGGTAGGAAGTCAGGTATAAACTATGATTATGAATGCATTAAATCTTTTATGGGATGCGATGACTTTCATAGTGTTAGCACTGCTTATGGTCTTGATTCCCAAATACTTGCTAATTGTCTTAAGGCCTTTGCCTCTTATATTGATGTTCCAAAGAAAGATTGGAACAAATATCATGCGCCTTACAAAGATTCTATTAGTCATATTCCTGCTGCAGCTACTGAAGTTTGTACTGTTGATAGCATTGTGCCTGAACCTTATTTTGAGAAGACACCTTTTCCTGCTAAGGTAAAGAAGTATTCTACTTTGGTAAGTGTGTCTAATAAAAGTACTAAGAAAGCTGCAGAACCTGATGAGCAAATTACTATTAAGTCTCCTGTAGCTATATTGAAGGATCTTGTTACTAAAGATGTAGGGGATGAATATATTCTTTTTTGTGAAGATGCTTCTAACATTCTTTCACATCCTAAAAAGCACAGGAAAGCAAGTGTTCCTGTTATTTCTGTCAGGATTGAAGATCATTGCTATTATGGTTTATGTGATATTGGTGCTAGTGCAAGTGCTATTCCCTTAGAGCTTTACAAAGAAATCATGCACGAGATTGGCGCTTGTGAACTTGAAGATATTGATGTGGTTGTTCAGCTTGCTAACAGAGAGACAGTTTGGCCTCTTGGTATTGTCCGAGATGTGGAAGTTCTTTGCGGTAAGACTAAATACCCTACTAATTTTCTAGTACTTGGTAAGGAGGCTAGTAAAACTTGTCCTATTATTTTTGGTAGACCATTTTTGAACACCTGTGGTGCCGTGATAGATTGTAAGAAGGAGAAAATTTTTACTAAGTTTAATGGAGAGTCTTATGAGTTTAATTTTTCCAAGTTTGCTAAGACTTCTTATGAAAATGACACGCCTAATGAAAATTTTCGAGTTGAGCAGCTTGCTTCTATTGCTCTCGCCCCTAATAATGCCTTGCAGCAATTCATGGAAGATCACGAAAGTGATGTTTTTAGCAAGGAAAGAGAAGAGATTGACGATATTCTCCTTCGTCAACCACCTTTACTCAAGCATAATCTACCTGTGGAGGATCTTGGTACCACTTTGCCGCCTAAGGAAGATTCTATGTTTGAATTAAAGCCTTTGCCTGATGACCTCAAATACGCTTATATTGATGATAAGAAAATATATCCTGTTATTATTAGTTCTAAACTTTCAGGAAAAGAAGAAGAAAGATTATTGGAGATATTGAGGAAACATCGAGGAGCTATGGGATATACTCTTGATGATTTAAAAGGGATTTCTCCCACTTTATGTCAGCATGCCATTAATATGGAGAAAGATGCGAAGCCAGTTGTGGAGCATCAACGCCGCCTAATTCCCAAGATGAAGGATGTGGTAAGAAATGAGGTATTAAAACTCCTTGATGCTGGTATTATTTATCCTATTGCTGATAGTAGATGGGTTAGTCCTGTTCATTGTGTTCCTAAAAAAGGAGGTATGACTGTTGTGCCTAATGAGAATAACAAGCTTATTCCTCAAAGGGTAGTTGTTGGTTATAGAATGTGCATTGATTATAGGAAGGTAAACAAAGTTACTAAGAAAGATCATTACCCTTTACCGTTTATAGATCAAATGCTAGAAAGGCTGTCTAAGAAGACTCATTTTTGTTTCCTTGATGGTTATTCTGGTTTTTCTCAAATTGCTGTTAAGAAGGATGATCAAGAGAAAACCACTTTTACTTGCCCTTATGGAACTTATGCTTATAGACGTATGCCGTTTGGTTTATGCAATGCTCCTACTACTTTTCAAAGATGCATGTCTGCTATTTTTCATGGTTTTTGTGAAGAAATTGTGGAGGTCTTCATGGACGATTTCTCCGTCTATGGAACTTCTTTTGATAATTGTTTGCACAATCTTGATAAAGTTTTGCAGAGGTGCGAAGAAACTAACCTTGTTCTTAATTGGGAGAAATGCCACTTTATGGTAAATGAAGGAATTGTCCTTGGACATAAAATTTCTGAAAGAGGTATTAAAGTTGACAGAGCAAAAGTGGAGGCAATTGAGAAAATGCCTTGTCCAAGAGATGTTAAAGGTATTCGTAGTATTCTTGGTCATGCTGGTTTCTATAGGAGGTTTATTAAAGATTTCTCTAAGATTTCAAAGCCTCTTACCAATCTTCTTCAAAAGGATGTACCATTTGTCTTTGATGATGATTGTAAGGAAGCTTTTGAAACTCTTAAGAAGGCTTTAACTACTGCTCCTATTGTTCAACCACCTGATTGGAATTTACCTTTTGAAATTATGTGTGATGCTAGTGATTTTGCTGTTGGTGCTGTTCTTGGACAGCGCGTTGATAATAAGCTGAATGTTATTCATTATGCTAGTAAGACTCTTGATGCTGCTCAAAAGAATTATGCTACTACTGAGAAAGAGTTTCTTGCTGTTGTTTTTGCATGTGATAAGTTTAGATCTTACATTGTTGATTCTAAGGTTACTATTCATACTGATCACGCTGCTATTAGATATCTTATGACTAAGAAGGATGCTAAGCCTAGGCTTATTAGATGGGTGTTGCTTTTACAAGAGTTTGATTTGCATATCGTAGATAGGAAAGGTGCTGAAAATCCTGTGGCTGACAACTTGTCTAGATTGGAAAACATTTCTTTTGATCCTATTCCTGTTAATGATAGTTTTCCAAATGAACAGTTGGCTGCAATTAATGCAACTTCGCGAGACCTTCCTTGGTATGCTGATTATGCTAACTTTATTGTTTCCAAGTATTTGCCTCCGACCTTTACAGCTCAGCAAAGAAGAAAATTCTTTTATGATTTGAGGCATTATTTTTGGGATGACCCACATTTATATAAAGAAGGAGTTGATGGTATCATGAGAAGATGCGTACCGGAATATGAGCAACAAGAGATATTAAGAAAATGCCATAGCAGTGCTTATGGAGGGCATCATGCTGGAGATAGAACCACGCAGAAGGTTTTACAATCAGGTTTTTATTGGCCAACCCTCTTTAAAGATGCCAGAAGGTATGTTTTATCTTGCGATGAATGTCAAAGAGTTGGTAATATTTCTAGACGCAATGAGATGCCTATGAATTACACTCTCGTTATTGAACCGTTTGATTGTTGGGGATTTGACTTTATGGGTCCTTTTCCTCCTTCAAAAGGCTATACCCATATACTTGTTGTTGTTGATTATGTTACTAAATGGGTAGAAGCCATACCTACAAAGAGTGCCGATGGTGAGACTTCGTTAAAAATGCTTAAGGATGTTATTTTTCCTAGGTTCAGAGTGCCTAGATATCTTATGACTGACGGAGGTTCTCATTTTATTCACGGTAGTTTTAGAAAAACTCTTGCTAAGTATGATGTCAATCATAGAATTGCTTCTGCTTATCATCCCCAAACTAGTGGGAAGGTAGAGCTTTTAAATAGGGAGATCAAGTCTATCTTGCAGAAGACTGTTAATAGATCTAGGAAAAACTGGGCTAGTAAGTTAAACGATGCTTTATGGGCTTATAGAACTGCTTATAAGAATCCCATGGGTATGTCTCCTTATAAGATGGTTTACGGAAAAGCATGTCACTTGCCCTTAGAATTAGAACACAAAGCTTTTTTGGCAGTGAGAGAGCTTAACAGAGATTTTAAACTAGCCGGTAAGAAAAGGTTGTTAGATTTGAGTTCTCTAGATGAGTGGAGAAATGAAGCTTATGAGAATGCCAGACTTTTTAAAGAGAAAGTCAAGCAATGGCATGATAAGAGAATTCTTAAGAGAGAGTTTCATGTTGGTGAGAAAGTTCTTTTGTATAGGTCTCGTCTCAGATTTTTTGTAGGAAAATTACTCTCTAAATGGGAAGGACCATATGTTATTGTGGAAGTGTACCGCTCAGGTGCTATTAAGATTGCTTCATTGAAAGATGATTCTACACAAGTGGTGAATGGGCAAAGACTCAAGCATTATATTTCTGGAGATTCTTATAATAAAGATGTTGATGTTATTGAAACAGTTTCTCCGGAAGAATTTATCCAAGACAAATTGCAGGAACCTGCAGAGTTCGTTTTTGAATAGGTAACAGTTCTAGTCAGAAAAGTTTCGCGAAAAGTTATTCCTTTAATATTTTTGCAGTTTTTACTAAATATGAAAAATCACGAGACGAAAAAGGGCAGGAAAAAGAGTCCGTGTGTGTCTCACACACGGGTGGCGCGGGCCCACCCCTGGCCGCACCACCCCTGTGTGAGAACACAACGGAACTCGTTTCCGTCCCGTTTTCCTCCTGTGACTTCGTTTCGATGTATAATTTTCGCCTATTTAACCCCCCAGAGTCCCCGAGGTCTGTATATCGTTTTCTCGCCGTGTTTTGTTTCAATCTGTTTCTGTCAGGAGTTGATCTTAAGCTTGGGGGAGCCATGGCCTCTTCAAGCGATGACAAAGGCAAAAGACCCTTGGATATTGCCCAGCTACGCCAAAAGTGGAAGGAAGAGCTGGGGTCTGGAAGAGCAAGGCCGACAAACCCTGCTTTTGAAGGACCAACGAAAGCTAGGCGTATCTTTTCTCATGATTTGCAGGGACCAACATATCATGTTCTGGATCTTGACTCCATGCCCGTGATAGAACACGGCATGCTCGTCACTTTTGAGTTTTGCACTCAATATCAAGCTTTGAAGAGGGAGGTAAAGATGCTTCAAGAAGAGAATCTCAGGCTCCGCATGATGCAGGAATATTTCATTAATCCAAGGCTGCTTCCAATACCACCAAAGGAGTAATTCGTCATCGGTATAGGCATCCCCTTGGCTTGTTCCAAGCTTGGGAGAGTGCCGGTATCACATCATTACCTTTTGCTCATTTACTTTTCAAGTAGAGTCGTATCATGAATAGAGAAGTTATCATATAGAATAGTTTGCAGTTGGAAGTATCCTCCTTAGTTAGTTATCTATGTATCCCTTGGTGTGAGTTGCGGTAATGAAATATTAATGAGAAGTTTTATCGTTTACTTTTCGCACACTTTATGTTAGTCTGCAATCTCTCTTATGTGACTAGTCTTGTTGATTGGTATTGGTATCACATTGGGAGCATGAGTAGATTTAGTTGGTTTTGGCAAACCTAGCTTGGTCAGTAGCAACTCTACCTTGAGGTTTGAGTAGAAAAGAATAAAGAAGTGCTTGCAGTTACATCACTTCAGTTTTCCCTTATGTTTGACTTATAAGCATTGTTATTCTTAAAGTTAAAATCGTTGTACCTTCAAGGGAGTTTGCATGATTGTTCTTATTATATGTATGTTTGTTTGTTTCATGCAACTCTTATGCTTGCTACCCAACCTTGCTAGCCAAAAACCTGTACTGAGAGGGAATACTTCTTGTGCATCCAAATCTCAAAAGCCAAGTCACTTCCAAAGAGTCCACTATAAATTCCTATGCATGGTATTTCAAGCCATTCCAAGTAAATTTTCATGTGCTACCTTTCAAAACCTTCAAACACTTCTCATTTTGTGCCACTATTTTTAGCTCATGAGGACGTAGTCGATGGGTTTGTTATCTTCCATACTAAATTAAGTACCCTTCGACTAGGCAGCTTCATCTGCTCGTCATTAATTTTGCAAGGGAGCTGGTCAGACCATTATAATCTCAAAAAGAAAAAGAAAGAAAAAGGCACTCCTCCATTGGAATGTGAAAGTTGGTCGGCACCCGATGGAATCGGTTAGCCATGGTTTGAGAAAGGAAACGGTGGGGAGGAGTGCAAAGCTATAAAAGAGCACCAAAGTGCCAATTAATCAAACATCTCAGAACCGCTCTCACTTGTTTAGTATAGAAGATATCAAGAACTCCGTTGCTAGTCGTTGACAAAAGCAACCACCTCTCAAAATAACTTTTACCTCTGTTTTACAAATGAAAAGCTCTAGCACATGTTTAATCCCTGCTTCCCTCTGCGAAGGGCCTATCTTTTACTTTTATGTTGAGTCAACCTATTTCCCTCTGTCTCAAGCAAGCATTTGAGTTGTTATGTTTTACTCATCCATATGTTGATCCGTTTAATCATGTTTATTATCTTCCTTGTTTTGTATAATGCTTTTGTCTGAAGGAATATATCTTTGAAAGCTTTCTTTGAATGCAAAAGTTTACTTTGTTGAGCATATAGTCTTTGCTATATTAGCTCTGTTTTAAAAGGCTCCGTTTAAAAGAGAGAATAGTTTGTTCTCCACCCTTCGACCAAGAACTAAGGTTTGCCATTGCCAATTATAATTTACCTTGTGCATCTTTACATGTGATTCCCTTTTACCTATTGCAAGTCTACATCTTATAAAGGGAAGTTGCTGTCTATTGTAATTTGTGCCTTGGTGAATGTGATGCTTCTTGTCCGTATTTTGATTATCGACACTTCACTCCATAAACCTGTGGTCATGTTTACCGAGTTTAGTTTTCGCTTGGGGACAAGCGAGGTCTAAGCTTGGGGGGGTTGATACGTCCAATTTGCATCACTATTTTGTATCATAATTTACTGTTATTCATTGATATATTTCATATTTAGACATGATACTGATGTTATTTCCTTTGCTTTCACATGTTTGATGATCATCGGAGGAGTTGCTGCCGGAGTCAGGATTCTGCTGGAAAAAGGACCGTCAAGAGACCATATTTTGAGGATCAGGAAAATTCCAGAAAAATACCCAGAAATTATATTTTCCCAGAAGACTCAGGAAGCCAGAAGGGGGAGTCGAGAGGAGCCAGGGGGGCTCCACACGCCAGGGCAGCGCGGGCCCACCCCTGGCCGCGCCAGCCCTGCGTGGGGCCACCCTGGCCCACGTCTGGTCTCGCCCCTCCGCGTACATCATCGTCCCCGAAAACCTAAGTCAAGGGGGGCTCAGAGTTAGACACAGCCGCCTCTGCGGGGCGGAGAACACCAGAGAGAAAAGGCTCTCCGGCAGGGAGAAATCTGCCGGGGAAATTCCTTCCCGGAGAGGGGAGATCGTCGCCATCGTCATCACCATCGCACTAGACTTCATCGGGATCATCATCATCATCATCTCCATCACCAGCACCTTCATCTCCACCATCACCACGCCGTCCCGCTGTAACATCTTGAGTTGGATCTTGTTATATTCATAGGGGAAACTTTCCCGGTGTTGATTACTCTTGTAGTTGATGCTATTGGGTGGAACCGTTGAATTAAGGTTTATGTTTAGATTGTTATTTACCATTATTTCACCTCTGATCATGATCCATATGATGTCTTGTGAGTAGTTTGTTTAGTTCTTGAGGACATGGGAGAAGTCAAGATGTTAGTAGTGAATTATTGTTGAGAAATATTTAATGGTTTGATATTGTTGTGGTGCTATTTCACTAGTGGTGTCATGTGAACGTCGACTACATGATACTTCACCATTTATGGGCCTAGTGAGATGCATTGTGTATTTGGCTACCGATTGTGGGGTTGCTGGAGTGACAGAAACCTAAACCTCCGTTGGGAAACCATTGCACCAGGGAGCGTAGGATCCTAGAGTTTTAGACTGTGGTTAGATTCATCTTAATTACTTTCTTGTATTTGCGGATGCTTGCAAGGGGTATAATCACAAGTGTGTATTTATCCTAGTAAGGGTAGTGCGCTAGCACAGGTTCACCCCCATAACACTTACCAAACCAATAAATACTATTGGCTCTATGAAGCGAAAGCTCTTGACAGAAACTCCCGTGTGTCCTCGAGAACGTTTGGTTATTATAAGTACACAACCGGCTTGTCCTTTGCTGCATAAAGGATTGGGCCACTTGCTGCAATTGTTACTACTATCTTTTATTTACTCGCACTTTATTTACTCGTATTACCAAATACCCCTGAAAACCTGTTTGCTAGTATTTACAGTGATTCCTTGATCAAAACTGCTCATCAACACCTTCTGCTCCTCGTTGGGTTCGACACTCTTATTTATCGAAAGTACTATGATACACCCCCTATACTTGTGGGTCATCAGCGATGGAGACCGATGGAGATGGCTCCGGGGGCACTTCCCCGTCCCGGCAGGGTGCCGGAACAGAGACTTCTGTCCCCCAAAATTTGTCTTCAACGGCGGCGGAGCTGCGGAACTGTTCTAGGAAAAACGTTGACTCCTCTAGGGTTTTCTGTCCCGAGGCTTCTTATAGGCGAAGGGGCATCGTCAGGGGGCAGCCAGGGGCTCCTCACACCAGGGTGGCGCGGCCAGGGCCTGGGCCGCGCCACCTATGTGTGAGGGCGGCCTCTGGCCCCCCTCCGGCTCTCTTTCGGTCTTTAGGAAGCTTCCGGGAAAAATAAGACTTCTAGCTTTTGTTTTGTCCAATTTCGAGAATATTTCCTGTGTAGCTTTTCTGAAACACAAAAATAGCAGAAAACAGGGAACTGGCACTGTGGCATCTTGTCAATAGGTTAGTTCCGAAAATCGCATAAAAACGCCACGAAGTGTAATGAAACACAAGGCAAATGGTGTAAAAACAAGCATGGAGCATCAAAAATTATGGATACGTTTGAGACATATCAGCATCCCCAAGCTTAACTCCTACTCGTCCTCGAGTAGGTAAGTGATAACAAAAGAATAATTTTTTAGGTGACATACACCTACACAATCTTGATCATATATGTAAGCATTGTGAGCTGGGATCATAAGAACTTAAAACATGGGCATAACAGACATAATCTTGACAATAGAAACTTAGCAACCATGTTATAACATGAAAATGAACACAAACAAAAGATCATGAAAATGAAACAATGAAAGTCAAACGTGTGTTCAAATCATAAGAAAAAACATACAAATGGTTTTCAGCTTGTCTTTCATGGAAAGCAAAACATAAATGCATAGGACACCTTCAAGTTTAAGAGGGCGACTAGATACAAATAATTTGAGAACAAGTGAAACTATAGTCGTAAATCAATCAATGATAAACTTTGGGACAATACACATTATACTCAGAATGACAACAATGCTCTCTTAATGGTGCATAAAGGTAGAAGGTGGAGACTCAACATAAAAGTAAAAGAAAGGTCCTTCGCAGAGGGAAGCAGTGATTAAACATGTGCTAGAGCTTTTCATTTGTAAAACAGAGAGATAAAAACTTGAGTTTTGAGAGGTGGTTGTCTTTGTCAACGACTGGCAATGGGGTTCTTACTATCTTCCATATGAAAATGAAGCAAGTTTTTGAGAGAGAGATTGGCACTTTTTGTGCTTTTTTATAAAGCTTGGCACTCCTCCCCACCTTTTTTTCTTTCTCAAACCATGGCTAACCGATTCCATCGGGTGCCCACCAACGTTCACATTCCATGGAGGAGTGCCTTTTTTTTCTTTTTTTTCCTTTTTTTTTCTTTTTGGAATAAGCAATATGGAGGATAGCAAATCCGACCACTACGTCCCCATGAGCTGAAAACAGTGTCACAAAATGAGAAGTATTTTGAAGGTTTTTGAAAGGTAGCATATGAAAATTTACTTGGAATGGCTTACAAATACCATGCATAGGAATTTATAGTGGACACAATGGCAAACTTGGTTTTTAGGAGTTGGAAGCACGAGTAGAGCTCATACTCAGTACAAGGCGAGGGCTAGCAAAAGACTGGGAGCGACCAACTAAGAGAGCAATAACGGCCATAATCATGCAAAGCGACAAAGCAACATTAAAAGAAGCATAAGATGGCATCAAAAGTCAAAAACTAAATGATCATAGAGGCTATTGGCGAATTTGTATGAGTCTAACATGTGTGAGCATGTGCCAAGTCAACCCAAATAAAGCATCAAGGAGAAAACCAAAATAATGCTTCCAAATAATAAAAACAACGCATGATTCTTTCAAAGGCTCATTAAGCAATCTCAGTCATTTGAGACAAGTCATGCTACAGCAAAACCACTAAGCATACTATCAAAAAGACATCAAGCATGACATGAAAAAGCCTAGGCCGTAGTCTACACAAGCTACTTTTTTTATCACTTTTTTTAAAAGCTTTTTCTCTTTTCCAACACCATTTGAAATTTTTTAAGACACCTCTTTTGATGAAAACCAATAAAGATCAGAGGCAAAAATACACCCTGATGAATAAATATAACAAGATCTGAACGCAAATCAAGGCAAAAAATGCAAGCTAAACGCAGTAGCAGAAAAAGAGAACACTCATTGAACGATAAGAGTAAAAACTAGAGTGTTCTTGGCAAATGAAAAGCGAGTTCCTCTCCTCCAAAAGAAACATGATCTGATCTAACCATTTATTGCAGCAAGCAAAACAAAATAAAACTGAAAACAAAAACAACTGACGCTCCAAGAAAAACGCATAGTGCATGAAGAAATAAAAATATAGTGTCTTGAAAGGTGACCTGATTTTTGCCGATGAAGAAGGGGTGCCTCGGGGACATCCCCAAGCTTTGACGCTTGTACTTCTTGGATATTTCTTGGGGTGATGCATGGGCATCCCCGAGCTTGAGCTTTTGTCCATTCTTCAACTCATCTCATCATTCTCCAATCCCTACACTTGAAAACTTCCTTCATACAAAACTAAACACAAATCTATTAGCAACATTAGTGTAGCATAACATATAAGCAACCTCTTTTTGCTTCAGGTTTCAACCCAAAACCACCACATATATAGCATATACTACTGTAGCAACTTCCCCAAAAGTTCCGTGATCAAAAGAACTCAAAAGAAAGTGATAAAGTGGCAAACACAAATATTGGCAGAAATCTGTCAAAACTGAACAGCTGACAAAGGTCGAATTTTTAAGGGGTTTTCTGTTAATCAAATCAAAAAGTATTCAACTAATGAAAGTTTGGATATAACCTGGGACATATGCACAAGAAATCGCAGGTCCAAAAGATATACATAGAATTTATACGAATTTTTACGGTGCAGCACCGAAAACAGTTTCAGGACAGCAACATCCCCAAATCTTACCTTACTCAAATTAGAGGCTTCTCTTGGCATAACAAAAAAATAAAAAGGATAAGGAGTAGTTATTACAGTAGTAATAACTTCCAAGACTCAAATAAAAGAAAAAGTACTGAAAATAAAACAATGGGTTATCTCCCAAGAGTGCTTTTCTTTAACGCCTTTGAGCTAGGCGCAGTAATTTGCAAAGATGCTCATGTGGGCGCCATATAAGGGCTTGAGGCAAAGGCGCCATATAGGAACTTAAAGCAATAGAGAGCATCAAAAAGCAAGTATGGAACACATTTAAATCTAAACCACTTTCTATGAAAAATAGTCTTGTAAAGAGATAAGTCATGAAAGCGCAAAGCAAAAAGCATAGAAAGGCAAAACAAGTACAACTTCAAGAATTGCAACATAAAGAGGGAAAACTCAATATTGTTGAGATCCATCAAACCATGTTTCCCTCTCTCATAATAACTTTTAGTATCATCATGAATAGAATTAACAATATAATTATCACATAAAGCATCCCTATCATGAGCCACATGCATAAAAGGATTAATACTCCCCACATGAATAGTAGTAGGAGCAGATTCAATAGAATAATTATCCGCATCACCATAATCATCAAAGACAGGAGGCATATTATAATCATAACTATTTTTCTCCTCAAAAGTAGGTGAATTGAAAACATTATACTCATCATCATAAACTAGAGGCTTAGTATCATCACAAGATAGAGAACTACTATGTCGCAAAGCATATTCATCAAACATATCATCATAAGAAGGAACATGGATACCACTAATGGTACAACAATTATTAACCTTAGAATTGGTACCAAAAAGATTTTCAATATCAAAAGTAGAGTGCTTTTCCCAATCATGATCACTAACATAGGTAACAGGCATAGGAACATCATCCCAATCAGAATTATCATAATCTATAGCAGGATCATAACGCTTAGGGAAAGATACCGTGTCCTCTCGTCTTTTACTCCTCCTCTTCTTCTTCTTCATACTCTTATTACTCTCTCCTTTAGGAGGGAGAGACTTGAAGGGCATCTTCTCCACATATTCTCTAGGAGGGAAAGGCATCTTCTCCACATAATCTGGTTTGCTGATAGGAACAACAGAAGAAACTTTGGAGGATTCCTTCTCTCTATTAATAAGATTGAAATATCTATTAGTCCTGTCATAGCTTGGCAAAATATCATGTTTTATAAGAACTTGTAAGTAAGTATTTGCGAGGCAATCTTTAGCACAATAGAGATGACAACCACGAAGGGTACTATTAATATCAGCATCTCTCATATCAACCAAAGAAATCTTTCTAGATATCTCTTCACAATTCAAAAACAAGGTAAGCTCATCATGCTGATTGAGAGTAATCTTATCATCACAATACAAATTTGTGGTACTCGTTCGATTAATTGGGCATTGAAAATTAAAGTGACCCTTTTCACCGCAAAATTCACAAAGAAAAGGATAAAGCTCACAAACCCTTTCACCAAGCACATCTAGATCCTTGAGCCACATACTGGTTTCTTCATTTGCATGGGTGATGCAATAATATTCCTTGTTGTAACTCTGTTCACAAGGTCTATGTACTCCACAAAAATTAACATGCTTATAAGAAATAGGACTTTTAGAAGTTTGAGCATGTTTATTGCAATCATCAACAACAATATCACTTTCTATGCAAGTGTCCTTAAAAGGTTCATGATACACGTCCCCATTTCCTTTAGGAACATTCATATGGGAAGCAAAGGCTTTAAAGCAATCAACCATAATTTGAGGATCAAGACCATATTTAGCACTAAGCTCTTGAAAATTAGCAGTTTCAGTGAAAGACTTAATGCAATCAAACTCGTAATTCATACATGATCCTTTACCTTTGTCGCTATCCCAACCTTCAATATTGTTTTGAATTGTCTCAAGCAGACCCCACTTGGTGTCGACATCCTTGCTTGTGAAAGACCCATCAAAGCATGCATCTAGATAGTCCTTGTAATGTCCTGAAAGCCTTGCATAAAAATTATTAATAACAATATTATGGGGAAGATCATGAATAGGACATTTATGCATTAGTAACTTCAATCTTCCCCAAGCTTGGGCAATGCTTTCTCCCTCATGCGGATGAAAATTATAAATGTAATTCCTATCTTTATAAACCTGACTAGAAGGATAGAATTTAGAATAAAAGATAGGTTCAATTTCCTCCCAATCAATAGATCGGCCATCCTTTAATGTTTTATACAATTCCTCAGCTCTGCCTTTCAGCAAAAAAGAGAATAGCTTCTTCTTAACTTGGTTCATTGAAATACCTGCACACTGGAACAACTCGCATAATTCATGTATAAAAAGCAAATGGTCACCAGGATGGACAGTTCCGTCTCCTAAATAGCAGTTATCCCTAACATGTTCAACAATCTTCGTAGGTATTTTAAAAGGATGAGGAGCACAAGCATCACTAGAAACATCACATATGGGAGATAAAATATTATCAGAACAGACCTTCTCCACTAAAGCTGGGGGACTAAAAATATCATACTTAACAAAACCAGCTTCCCCAAGCTTAGACTTTTTTATATCATTAGCATTAACGGTATTCAAAGCATTCATACTAATAACATTGCTATGCGAAATAAGCTCCAAAAGATTTTCAATTTTCTCTTCAAATCTAAAATCAGGAAAAAGACTAAAGAACTCTTTGTTTTCCATTAAGCCTAACTAGTGAAAATAAAAACAAGAAACAAAAAGATGTAATTGCAGAATCTAAAGGAAATAACTCCGAGCACTCACACATGAGGATGCGAGTACCTTTTACCTTACCTCCCCGGCAACGGTGCCAGAAAAGAGCTTGATGTCTATGCACGTCTGTTCTTGTAGATAGTGTTGGGCCTCTAAGTGCAGAGGTTTGTAGAGCAGCAGCAAGTTTCCCTTAAGTGGATCACCCAAGGTTTATCGAACTCAGGGAGGAAGAGGTCAAAGCTATCCCTCTCAAGCAACCCTGCAATTATGATACAGAAAGTCTCTTGTGTCCCCAACACACCCAATACACTTGTCAGATGTATAGGTGCACTAGTTCGGCGAAGAGATAGTGAAATACAAGCGGTAGTGATGATTATAAGTAGCAAATGTGACTTGAAGTAAATATCGCTGTGAGCAAACATGTAACAAAACAGGAAGTAAATGGTGTGCAATGCTTGGAAACAAGGCCTAGGGATCATACTTTCACTAGTGGACACACTCCCAACAAATATAACATAATTGAACAAATAAATAACTTCTCTTCACTATGGTACTCTGAATTACTCTCCTATTGAATAACACTAATCATTGCGTAGGGCTACGAAGCACTCCTCAAAGTTTATCAAGTACTTCACAAATACCACTCATAGAGATATCAAAATCAAAGCACAACTCAAGATAGATATTATTGTAACATAGACCAAGTACTAACACGGTGCACACACTGTCAACATTACACCATGAAAGGAGGAATAGATTACTTCAATACTATCATAGTAATAATTATTCTCATAATCTATAAGAGATCACAATCGTAGCCTAGACCAAGTACCACCATGATGCATGCACTTTCACCATTACACCATGGCAGGAGGAATAGATTACTTTAATAACACCACTAGAGTACACATAATATCTGAATAATAACATCTACTTGTTCAATATGATACAAAGCTCACGATCACATAAAGATCACATCATGAGAGAGAGAGGTGAATCACATAGCTACCGGTAGAGCCCTCAGCCCCGGGGGAGAACTACTCCCTCCTCATCATAGGAGACAGCAAGGTTGATGGAGATGGCGGTGAGGTCGATGGAGATGGCGGAGACAGCGATGGAGACCGATGGAGATGGCTCCGGGGGCACTTCCCGTCCCGGCAGGGTGCCAGAACAGAGACTTCTGTCCCCCGAAATTTGTCTTCGACGGCGGCAGAGCTGCGGAACTGTTCTGGGAAAAACATCGACTCCTCTAGGGTTTTCCGTCCCGAGGCTTCTTATAGGCGAAGGGGCGTCGTCAGGGGGCAGCCAGGGGCTCCTCACACCAGGGTGGCGCGGCCAGGGCCTGGGCCGCGCCACCTATGTGTGAGGGCGGCCTCTGGCCCCCCTCCGGCTCTCTTTCGGTCTTCAGGAAGCTTTCGGGAAAAATAAGTGACAAGGGTATAGTTAATAGAGCCCGTTAGTTGAGTACCCCTGAGGCCCGATAAGCTAGGCCCAATTGTAATGATAGTCGAATACGAGTTATTACCGTATGTCGATATTGTAATCTGCATCGTACCCTACCCGATCCTCGAGACCTGGCCACCTATATATAGGGGTCAGGAGAGGACGGTGTAGGGCAGATTGAAAGCAAGCCAGGTAAAACACCCAAGTTTACTTTCGATACACACCTATTTCGACTAACTTTACCTTCGAGTTCATCCGACACCCTATCTCCCCGATCCTAAGTCCTTCATCTAGGACATTTGTCGAGTTAACCCTCGTCAATTGGTGCCGACCGTGGGGAACTTGGGCGTTGGAATCATGAATTCGACGGCTTTTTCGCTTTTAGCCAACAGCAGTTCAAAAGTCGATAGAAGTCAAGAGACGGAACTAACCATTGGAAGTTTGAGCATCCTCATCGGGCCATCGGGTTCGTCTCGCCTTTCGGATCCGACGAAACAAGATCAAGATCCGTCGGCAAAAGAGCCCGAAACAACAGCAATGATGGAATATTCTGAAGGCTCTTCTAGCGAAGTAAACTCGCCGGTCAGCCCAGAGGAAGTGCAAAAAGAAAAGATCATAGAAGACAACGAAGAAAAGGAAAATTTTGACGTAGAAGTCCAACTCGAAGATCTCACGATCTGCCTCGACGATACCACAGACAAGTCAACAGATACATGGAAGACAGGATTAGAGCTTTTTGAAGACAGTGACTCGATCTTCTCAAGCTTCAAGGGTAACATCGGCAAACAATGCCAGGTGCTCGCCATTATAGGAGATAATTCAGAAGAATTTGACGAAAACGACAATCCAGTATTAAACCCAGCAAATATCGACAGAGAAGCAAATCACCTAGCAGAAGGGCAAACACCAAAAACCCTCGCAAGCAGGGAAAAAATTCGACTATCAGTCGACGAATGGAGGATAATAAGAGAAGCCGTAGAACACGGCACGCCAATACCATCAAATTCTAGCAAAGACATGCTTTTGGGGTATCACTACGCCCTAAGGCAGCAGGCCAAGCAATTAGCAAAGGAGAAAGCAGAGATACAAAGAAGAAAAGATTCAGCCATTGCAGCTAGCGAGGCTGCTCGAAAAGCACGGAGCGACGCATCACATAGCAACGCAAGGAAAAATCGTCGACACGGTTCAAGGTACGATAACCTCGAGTATTCTGACAGGCAAAGTATTTCCAAAAACCTCGAGTCGTCCTTCCTATCGGTCGACGAGCAGGGAAACATCCTACCAAAAACTCCTGAAGCAGCGCTAGGGGCAGCACAAGCATACCTACTTACAACTCGACCAAGTCCAGGAGATCCTAGAGAACATATGCCTAGAGCAGCACTGAACGGACTCAACATGGTGGGCCACAAGCTATCAGCAAAAGGAGAAGAAGCACATCACCACAAGGAAGTGCACAAAGCAAGGTCACCTCGCCGTCACAATAGTCCTCGGCGCAGAAGCAGCAAACATCGATCTCGATCGCCATCACCAAAGCAGCATGGAGGAACCCGAAGATCACGATCCCCAAATGAAAAATGCGACTATGAAGATGACGAAAAAGAGATGCGGGCATCATGCTTTACCCGCAGGGTTCGCACAACTCCGGTTCCCAAGGGATTCAAACTACCTCATGATCAGCAAAAATACGACGGATCACAAGAACCACAATCATGGCTCGCAGATTATTTACAAGCAGTTCAAATATTAGGAGGAACTAAGGAAACAGCTATGCAAAGTTTGCAACTACACCTCACCGGCGCAACAAGGTCATGGTTAAGCAATCTAGAAAAAGAATCTATTGGAAGTTGGGAAAACCTCACAAAGCAATTCACAAGCAACTTCAGGTCGACATACAAACGACCAACATCAATAGAAGAAGTCAAAGCATGTGTGCAACAACGCGACGAGACATTGCGAGCATACATTCAAAGGTGGAGCATTATCAAAAACTCAGCAGTCGAAGTTTCAGATGAAAGAGCAATAGACGCGTTCATCATCGGATTAAGGCGAAGAGACCTAGTCGAAGAGATGGGCAGAATCAAGCCGAAAATAGTGTCAGACCTCATGGACACAGCAAACAGGTTCGCAGACGGAGAAGATGCGTGCAACAACAAACGGACGCAATCTCCAGAGGACGACAGAAGAAACAGATATGGAAGTCAAAGGAGACGATCTCGAAACTATGACACCTACGGCTCGCATAGCCAAGTCGCCGCAGGATATAAAGACAACAGCTATCAAGGAAATGATTGCAGAAGTTCGGGATATAGAAGCTACGGAAAGGAAGACTATGAGAAGTTCCCTATAAGGGAATCCAGAGAGTACAACCCATCACCAGAAGATATGCTCAACGGGCCTTGTCATATACACTCAGCGTTCGTCGACGGGAAACGAGTATCAAGGCACGCAATGAAAGACTGCACAACATTCTTAAAACTGCAAGAAGCAGCAATAAATAAGCAAACCGAAGAAAGGCGACAAGGATTCGAAGGAAGTAACAATCCCTCGACAAAGCAGCAAGGAAACAATGGAGCGCCTCAAGGACAAGATCAGCAAAACCAGGGACAGGACGACGACGAAGGGTATGTACCATCAAAAGGACACATCATATCAATGATACAACTTGTACCCAAGTCGAACAAGGAAGAGAAGAGCATAACTCGACAAGTCAACTTAGCAATCATATCACCTCCAGCGGCAACGGAGTATTTGCACTGGTCAGAGCAACCAATAGAGTTCAACAGAGAAGACCATCCTATAATAGTACCTCGGCCGGGAAACGCGCCTTTGGTACTCAAAGCTCAAATCGGCGCGTATGATGTCAACAGAATATTCATGGATGCAGGGAGTGGAATTAACTTGATATACGCGAAAACACTCCGAGCAATGCATATATCACTAGAGTTCCTGAAGCCAACAGATTGTTCCTTCCATGGAATCGTACCAGGAAGTGCCAATTACCCATTGGGTCGAATAGCACTCAATGTTTGCTTCGGCAACCGACAAAACTACAGAAGAGAAAAACTAGACTTCGAAGTCATGGACTGGCCATCGCAATATCACGCGATCCTCGGACGACCTGCGTTTTCGCGATTCATGGCAGTGCCTCACTACACATATTTGGTACTTAAAATGCCAGGACCAAAAGGAATAATCACAGTGAAAGGAAGTTTTGAAGTTTCAGATCTCTGCGACAGGGAATTCCACAAGATGGCACAAAATTTTGGCGTAATAGCCAACCATGCAGAAAAGGCAAAGAGCGCGACTACAGAAGGCGTCAAGCTACTCGAAGGATGCATCGCGGAGCCCGAAACGAAGAAACCACGAATAGGAACATCAGGAGAAGACACGGACGCAGAGGAAAAAGGGAAAGCCACGACGACATAAGCATCATAAAGACAATAGAGTAGAACAATAAAGGCTGTAAAAGCCACGAGTTATACCAGGGGCAATGCCCTCTAGATCCAGAACACAGGTCACAGGCCGGATCTCTTGGGTCACCCCATGTATCTTACATTAAAAGTATAAATAAAGACAAAGCGTTCCTCATATTCGAGTTTACGAGTCTTTCAAAGAGAAGATGCGGCAAACGCACGAACCATACAAATACGCCTTGAGAATAAATTTCAGACATATAAGTCGCGAAATAAATAAACTCTCGCGTTCCACATACACCTTACAACATCGGGTTGTCAGAATCATCTACGCCTAAAGGATCTAGATAATGATACTCGCGGAAAAACGCAGCATCCGCCTCTAGAAGCCTAGCTACGAGTCTTCGAGCAGGTTGAAGTGTGTTCTCCATATGAACCCGAAGGCTAGCTCCACCTGGAGCTAAACTCAAGGACATTGTGCTATAATTCAATCTGGGGTGCCACTTGCGTATCCACCCAAGAGCAAAATTGGCACCAGCCACTAAGTTCAGTTCTATTAACCTATGAATACGATGACTGGATCTGAAAGCATCAAGAAGAAGTGGGAAAGTTGCAAGCAAAGGATTACGGGGAAGCATAATGGAGTGCATAGCTGTAAGAGCTCGCCGGCAACCATCAACTGACTCGCCAATATGCTGGGCACGGTCTTGAAGCAATACAATGGCGCTCCGGCGTCGAGGATCAGACCACAAAGTCTCGTAGCCAGTCGACATCTTTTCCAAAGCAGCATTTCACTCAGCAACCCGACGTTCTTCAGCAGCAAAATCCAAACAAGTACCTACAATGGCAAATATATCACAAAAGAAGTGCACAAATATCCAAAGAAGGAGTCGAAAGAAAACTCACATCGCAACAGCTCGCAAGCAGACTCGACAATGCCAAGAATGAAAGATTCGCACTCTTCATTATGAACAACCTTCGCCGTCAAACTGGAGACCTTTTCTTCAAGGGAAGAGATTTTCTTCATATAGCCACTGGCTAGGCTAGCCTTTTTTATAGCCATCTGTGCTTGGCATTTGGCCAAGGATAGGCGAGTTTCAAGGTCTGATATCCTGGAAGAGTATTTCGAGCATTGACTGCATCGACTAGGAGTCGATGAAATCTGAGGACCGAATCCACAAGCAGAGGAAGGAGCAGTATCATGAGTCAAAGGATCATTAACGCGTGTCGACTACAAGCCAAAAGGAAAAGAAAGGAGAAACAATTTCAGAGAGGCAGCATAAAACTTCATACGAAGAGGATATATTTACATAAGAGCACAACCCTATGGCTAAGGTTCTCGGGTTGCACTTAATTGAACTCTTTACATTCAAAAGGAGAAAACTAAAAAAAATACTACAAAGAAGCTGAGTCTACGCCACCTCAGCATTGTGCTCCGTGGAAGAAGGGGGTGCGGCCAGTTCCTCGCTAGAAGTCGACGGTGGCACTGGAGCTTTCGCCGTTGGAGGAGGTGCAGCAGGCACAGCAGAGGCCGCCGAAGGAGAAATCGTTGTCAGCAATGCAGGTGCCAACTTCTTCGCCCTCTCGAAAAACACCTTCATCTCGTCACGGGTGTGGCCATGGGGGGAGCTAACTTTCTCCCAGTCAAAGCCTGTACCATGCACAAGAGAAAGTGCAATGGCACCTTCGGCGCCGCGCTTAATGGACAACCCCTTCAGCTGGAGAGTAGGGTCTTCATCGCTGTCAAAGGACTTGGCGAGTTCAGTCAGGTTGTCCTTCGGGATTGCCATCCTTTTGTTTGGCCACAACCTGGCAAATAGCCGTGACAGAACGCGGCCAGCCAACTCAAAAGTTTCCTGGATAGATATCCAGTTTTCTTCGAGTAGGTTAACCGCATCCATAAGAGGATCATCGTCCGTTTGCAGGGATGACGGAGATACCCTTGTGAATTCTAAGCAATAGAAAAGAAAAGAAGAGACAAGTGTCAATAAATACACCAGTGCAACAGGAGACGAAAACAGAAGACAAGTCGAAGAACTTACTTTCGGCAGCAGTAGACATGGTGTGAAGACGCTCTGCCATGGCCTGCTCTCGTAGAGCATTTTCCTTGTTGGCATCAGCTAAAGCCTTTTCCGCTTTCTTCGCCTTGGCAAGCGCAGATTTCTGCGACTTCTCAGCAATGGCCTTAGCAGCGGTCGCAACGTCGTAAGCTTTTTGCGAAGCTTTGAGCTCTGCCTCCAGCGAAGCAATTCGAGCATTGGCGGCTGCTAAAGCAGCTGCATAAGAAGTCGACAGGGAATCAGATAGATAACAAAGGATAAAGTGCAGAAGACAAGTGGTGATTGGACGTCAAAATTATACCTTCGGAAGCTTTTGCAACCTTTAGGTACCCCGCACACTCTGTGCCCAGGGCAATAAATCTCTTCACTAAAGCCTGAGAAAAAGAAGTGTGTAAGAGTAGAAGTACATGAAAGGAAAGAAGGGAAAGAAGAATTACTTACATCATCAGAAGAAACTGTAGATGCGTGAGCTTCCAGAGAAACTTCGGCTTCTTTGGCCTTCTTTGAGCGTTTCGAGTGTCGAGTTTGAGGAACCTTCTTCACGCCGGACCTGGTGGCCCTCGGCGCAACATCTGGTTCGACATTCTCATCAATCGCCATAGGAGAAGGTGGTGGAACAGCCGTAGCATATGTTGGTGGCTCTTCGTCATCACTACATAAAAGGTATAAGTTATAGAAACAAGGCAAGAACAAGGCAATTGAAAAAGTTCGACTACAATACTTACGATGCAAGCATGTCAAAGTACTCCATATCTTCTGCAAGAGCGGGGGTTTTTCCAGCCGCTGCAGAACTCGATGAAGCAATTTCGTCGACACGTTTCCTTTTCCTGTCGACACCAACATCTTCAGCAAATACAGGAGGAGTCAATGTCGATGAGCTGGTTTCCTCTTCTAAATCTTCGACATCATCTATGTCCTGACTTTCATCAGCCTCGGGGGCTTCAGATGCAGGAGAGGCTAGATCAGCCGGAAGGGGCCCTTCCTCTGGAAGAGGAGGACGCGAAACAAGAAATTGGTGACCCTGCATATAAATAAGCAAGCAGAGTGCGAAGTCAAATAATAATGCAAGTCGAAACAAGCAAAGTTTCACAAAAAGTGGACGCAAAAATACATACCTCAGGAAGAGGGTGCACAGAGTCGAAGAAATCAGCGGCTAAATCCGCAACTGCATGTTCCTTTGTGAGCTTGGTGAGATTCCGGACTCGCTTGTCGACATCTTCTTTCGATATCAGGTCTTCAGATATGCGAGTAGGATCTTCCAAGCCAGAGAAACTCCAAAGTTTGGTAAGGCGGTGCTGTAGGGGTTGAACTCGACGTTGAATAAAGAACGCCATGAGTTGCATACCCGATAGAGCACCCCCTTGACCTCCTTTTAGAGATTTGATACGAGAAAGAAGAGGAAGAATTTCTTGTGCTTCCGCATCTGAGGGGAGTGCATCCCATGATGTCAATTTCTTTATCTCTTGGGAAGCATCAAAAGGAGGCAAGCCGAATTCATCTTTAGGAGAGGATTTGCGGTCCTTGATATAGAACCACTTTGTCCTCCATCCCTGGACAGACGCGGCCATGGAAAATTCAAAGTATTGCGCCTCAGGGCGCACAGAAACGACGGCTCCACCCAGTTCGGGTTTCCTAGCCAAAGAAACATTGGGGCGGAGTCGAAAGATTGATCTCCAGAGAAGGAAGTGGGGCTCAATGCCCAAGAATGACTCGCAGAGAGTCACGAAGCAAGCAATGTGAAGAAGGGAATTTGGTGTGAGCTGATGGAGCTGCACACCATAGACAAACATCAGCCCATGGAGAAACTCGTGGGCAGGAAGGGACAAACCGCAGAGGAGAAATGCAAGGAACATTACCCGGTAACCGCTCGGGGGCTTCGGGATCCGCTCAGTACTTGGGAATTGGATGGAATCCTGGGCGGAGATAAGACCGTCCGCCCTGGCCTTCTCCACCTCCTTCTTGGTGATGGTGGAGCGCACCCATTTGGTGGCAGACGTCTTGGCCATGGTGCTCTTAATGCCCAGATGTTTCACACGCATCCAGCACAAAGCACGCTTGGGGGCTTCGCAAGAGAGGAAGAGATAGAGGAGATCAGCAATGGAGGCGGCGGAGGGAACGAGCTGGTAAACAGTACGATTCCCCACTACGCCATTTATATACCTTCTGGGAGAAGGATCGTGGGCTGAGACGTGGCACAAAGATCGGAAACGCCAGCCCACTAACGGTCAAAAATCGTGCAGCCCACTAACGGTCAAAAAATCGTGAAAGTTACAGTGCTACTCATAAAACGGTTTGCACTGATGAAGAGCCACGTCTTCGTTGACGTCATCGAATATATATATAAAGGTAAAAGGATGGCGCCAACAAATGCCGAGCTTATAGGAAAAAGAAGATCATATATGAAGGATTTTTGGTTATAGCCTTAGGGGCTGTTACTTTCAAAAATATCGAATGGAGCTCTTCATTGAAGTAGTGAACTCGAACTCGACGACAAGGTGTTCTTGAAAGTATCTCGAATTGAGGAACTCTGGAGTTGAAGTGTTTCGAGTTGAAGTATGACGAGCTACATTATCTCTTGAGCCTATACTCGAAAAACTTTTCTTTCGACTATAGCCTCGGGGGCTACTCCCATCGGGAGCGCTGAGCGCGCACCCGACGATATTTATTGATTAAGCATTAGAGATTGGAGAAGTGTAGGAGTGTTACTCCCATCGGGAGCGAGTTTTATGGTTGTAGAAACCCGAATATTTTCAGTCAAAATTTGACTGCGACATAAAATTCTCGAGTTGTGTTATCGCAACACGACTCGAATGCCATGACTTGTCACGAAGGTAAGACCCCGGGATCCGTCCTGTGTGGCCTGGTATACGCACATGGATGCGCTCTGCTGGTATGTATCCGTGTCTACGACGCGAAGAAAATCCTGGTGGACGCACTGGGTACCCTGAGAACCACTGGGATTCATTCTTTGTAAGTCCTAAATGCGGCAAAAGAATGGATTTGACCGGTATCCCGAATTCAAGTCCAAGGGGATTGAATTTGAAGTAGGTGACAAGTATCTGTTCCGGCAGTTAACTGACCTCTTGATCCGTCAGAGTTGTTAGGCTTGCTCATCAAAACCCCTTGCGAAAGAATATCATGAAAATAAGTCGAAAAGACTAAGTCAAAGATTTGAAGATATGAAGAAGTCGAAGAATTGATCAAGTCGAAGATTTAAAGATTAGAGATTCAACCTAAATCTATAATTCTGGTAGAATCTCAGGGGCTACTGACAAGGGTATAGTTAATAGAGCCAGTTAGTTGAGTACCCCTGAGGCCCGATAAGCTAGGCCCAATTGTAATGATAGTCGAATACGAGTTATTACCGTATGTCGATATTGTAATCTGCATCGTACCCTACCCGATCCTCGAGACCTGGCCACCTATATATAGGGGTCAGGAGGGGACGGTGTAGGGCAGATTGAAAGCAAGCCAGGTTAAACACCCAAGTTTACTTTCGATACACACCTATTTCGACTAACTTTACCTTTGAGTTCATCCGACGCCCTATCTCCCCGATCCTAAGTCCTTCATCTAGGACATTTGTCGAGTTAACCCTCGTCAATAAGACTTCTGGCTTTTGTTTCGTCCAATTCCGAGAATATTTCCTGTGTAGCTTTTCTAATACACAAAAACAGCAGAAAACAGGAAACTGGCACTGTGGCATCTTGTCAATAGGTTAGTTCCGGAAATTGCATAAAAACGCCACGAAGTGTAACGAAACACAAGGCAAATGGTGTAAAAACAAGCATGGAGCATCAAAAATTATGGATACGTTTGAGACGTATCAACTGCCGCACTCATACCAAAAAATGGCCCTCGGCTAGGTTGCGAAGCTCAAATCGAGCTACACAACTCACCCAGGCTGATTCCATCCCTACGAAACATTGTAGTTGCCCCGCGCCACCACCAGACCCACACCCGCAACACTTTCTCTCCTTCAATCCCCCCCCACATATTTCTCCTCTCTTGATGCCCCCAGCCACCTCCTCTCCCGACGAGTGCCGCACCGCCGGTCGTCCTTCCTTCCTGACCCGAGAGAGCACCTCCACCGCTAGTCGTCCTTCCTTCATGGTCTCGACGAACCCTACTACATAGGGAAGCTTGCCACTTGCGGCCCCGTCCAGCACATGCCTGCCGGGCAGAGGCAGCCTCCTGGAGGTGGCTCGCCGTGGAGGATCACGACCTCCTGGTGGCAGCTTGAGGCGGGGCTCCTCCTCTCGGCGCCGCTCAGTGCGCGGAGGCGGTGCTCGGCGGGTGGCAAAGGGTCGTGGTGACACCTCCTCTTGCCGGTGACGGCTCCTCCCGCCGGTGATGGCGCCGAAGCCGGAGCCAAATCTCGCAGGGCCCCAATTGCTTTTTATTTTAAGTTTAGGGACCTTATTGCTTTTATTTTATGTTTAGGGCTTTGATTGCTTTTCCGTTTCTGTCCAAGGACCTTTATGTAAAAAAATTCAAGATAGGATACCAAACAACATCTCAGTCCAGCTTGTTTAAGTCTACCTTGGCTACCAAACACACCAAAAAATCTCACCTCGGCTTACCTAGGTCAGCTCGTATGAAGTGAGATAGCTAATCTCGGCTGGCCCAGGCTACCAAACACACCCTTGGTTAACATCATGCCTACAACGTTGATTCATGCATGCCATGATCAGGCTTGATAGCTGATTGTGAGTTTTCAGAGGTGACCCCAATATCGACATATGAAGGCTTATACTATGGCTCATTTAAGATGATCTTAAATAAAAAAATTGATAGGAATGAAAGTTGTGCGTCTCACCGAGCTCGCGGCTTTGCTTTTTTAGTCATCGCGCTCCGAGATAGTATACAAATTTGAGAGCCAAAATGCTACCGGAGCCTAAATACTGAGGTCGGTATCGAGGGCGCCCTACCACAGACATTGTATGTCCAGATTTTTTTAAAAAAAAGACATGGTCTGTCCCCGACGCGAGGTCAGCCACCGTAATCCGAAAAATTATCTAAATTCATCTATTTGCTTACGATCCAAATTGATCTATCTGCTTTTTCGAGACGCACAACTTATCTGTTTACATGATTTCAATTTGAGGCAGTTTTGATTGTCAAATCGGGCCGATACCGCAGAGCCGAATATAACCGATTCGGGTCCATACCGAACACATATTCGTGCAGGGGAAAAAGGCATTAAGACCTGATCAGGTGAAAAAGTTCTTAACATATAAGTTCTTCGTCTTTTCGAGATGAATAACTTTAATTTTAACACAATTTTGAATTGAGGTCGTTTAATGCACCAAAAAGGGCAGTTACCCTAAGTTCGGACCCACACATCCGAATTCGATCAAAACTAGGGTTTGGACGTGGATCCAGCCCTCTTTCTTGCACGGAAAGTTCAGCCGCTCCTTATATACGTGAGGGGTGATGGCCGATTGAACCAACACCAATCGAACAAACACATCTACAACTTTTCGTGGTAATCTATCCCTACCATTGTATCTAGCTTCTCGTTGTTCATCGTTCTTGAAGTTGGAGGGAAGCAAATCTACGGGGCTCTAGGGGCAGTCGACCTAGGGCAGCCCATAGCTACCGCGCGCCCCGATGGGGTCCCTCTGGGCGAGCGGGGTTTTGGGTCTCAAAAGCGCCCATCGGACTATCTTGCGTACCGCGCTTCTGGCGAGCCTTCCTCGATGTACGCTGTCGCGCATCGCGCTCAGCATCGAGGGTACACGGTGACATGTTTGTGTGTGAACACCGCAACTAAATGGTTGCTATGTATTTATATCAAACTTTTTAACCTTTTCATAGCTCGAAAATATAGTGGGATTCATTAGTGTAGAAGCGCCCACGACATGAAAGTTTGAAATTTGTAGTGGAGTTGATTGCGGTGAAAACCAATGGACGACTTGGATATATGGTCGTTATCTCTTTATGTCAAATATGTTGATTTAAGTTTACAATCTGTTGTATTTTTCTATTACCTCTCACAATGGTTTATTGTTCTACAACTCAAGCTACCATCCGTAGAAACACACTAATGCCAAAATAATATGTGGCATATTGCTAAATAGGATTATTTCTAAATCCAAATTGAGATTATAATGTGAAAAAATTGTGTCTATCTACTGAATAATGTGTGCCACTTGGTTTTATTTTAGAGTGTTTTCTAGGTGTTTGTGTTCATTTACCATATTTTTTTTTGTCTATCTACGGAAATAATGTGTGCCACTTGGATTTAATTTAGGGTGTTTTCTATGTGTTTGTGTTCATTTACCATGTTTTTTGTCTATCTAAGTATCTATACATAAATATCTTGACAGTGGGTTTTATAATGCATGAGACTAACAAAGACAATAATAGATATCCTCGAGTATGATTTTCAATCTCAGTTCGAACCAATAGAAGGATGGTAAATTTTAAAATGCAAACATCTATGGAGAAGTATATTTTATACGTCACATTTACTCATTTATCTATTGTTAACTAGTTCGAGCTTATCGATGAAAGGGTTTGGAATGTCCGAGGCCACATAAGCCCGGAGCGTTAGCACGAAAACCCACAAAACATAGTCCATCTAATCAACATAACATGTTTCTCATTAGTTTCACGTACTGAAGAAGGCACCGCCGACTATGATGTTGAAGCGAACGGGCTTTTTTCCGGGTGGCCGTGGCCACGGTCACCAGCTAAAGCGCGTCACTCGGGGGGCCCACCTAGGACACGCGGCCAGGCCCTTCTCTATCTTATCGCTTGACAGCCTCTCTCCCCCGCATCTCTTCAAAAGCGCCATAGATTTCTTTTTCCCGTGCTTGATTCCCATCGCCACCGCCTTCCTTCCCAAATCTTCAGAGCTCCGTCATATTCCTCACTGGCAAGACCTAGCCATTTGCCTCGCCGGTTCCCCATCCCCATCTCGTCCGTACCACAACGATAGAGATGGCTGGAATCTCGCCGCCCACCTACCCAGAGACTTAGGGTTGGGGGTGTGGGGTGAACCGGCGCTGGAGACGGACGAGGGAAGGCGAACCTTAGAGGGAAGTCGGGGGATGCGGAGGATCGGCGGAGGTGGTGCTTAGAGGAGGGCGGGGCGGCGAGGCAGCCGCGGGGGGCGGTGGCCGACGGTCAGGCCGGCGGTGGCTGCGAGAGCGGAGCAAATTTGTAGTGCGGTGGCGATACTCACCCTCTCCTCTTCTTCCCTCTCTCCGGCGAGACGTTGTTGGAGATGTTGCTACAGTGCCTGTTGGAATTTCAACCGTGGTAACGGATGACCGTAAGCTAGCATTGCCCGCTCTGAAGTACCAAGGGACTTATTCCGACTTCTGTATCTCTACATCATCGCTACTCCCTCTGTCAAGAATTACCCTGCATTCTAGGTTTAGTCAAAGTCAAACTTTATAAACTTTGACTAAGCGTATAAGAAAAAATATTAATATTTATAATATGAAATAATCAACATTAGAATTGTCATAAAATATATTTTAATATTGCATGTATTTGGTTTCATAGTTATTGATAGTTTTACCAATATGTTTGGTCAAAATTTGAAAAGTTTGACTTTGACCAAACACAGAATGTAGGGTAATTCCTGACGGAGGGAGTAGTAATAGGAAACCAAACAGTTAAGAAACATGAGAAACAAACAAACACTTCATGTTGAGAAACAGGATGTTTGGATGAACAGCCAGATCTCGGGCGCGAGAGACGCGCCCCGGCGGGGATTTCAAGCTCCTTTTTGAAAAAAAAAGTTAATCTTGAAAATTGCTTTGCTATGTTTTATAGTTGGATTAAATTAATGTAAAACTGGTAATTATTTCGAAAATTGGTTGCTTGCTTGGCCATGCATGCTAGCACGTCGATCGATCGAGCTGTCTGAACTGAAATTTTGCGACTTAGATACAGTGTGAAGAAAGACAGGGACGCTTAAACTTGCCCGTGCGTGTGGGTGGGTGGTGACAGCCTTTGGTCACCGTCTCACCGAGCACACTTCCAACGCCATGAATAATACAATACGATCATCGACTGAATCAACCATACACCTTGTTAATTTCAACAGATCGGGGTTAACTCGAAATCTGCATAGATAGTTTAGCGCTTCAAGGCAGCAGAGAGCTCGTGCATCAGCTAGAGCATCTCTAGCAGTAACTGTAAATTGCCCGGGAACTGAAAAATTTCGGCGGATTTACGGTTTCGCTGCTGAGCCTGCGAGCTAACGGAGCCCGTAAACGGCCCAGCTCGAAAACCATTTTCTCAGGCCCCCGAACTCTGGCCCATCCGGCCCCTATATATACCGCGCGGAGACGCGAGTTCGGTTCCGAACCCGTTCTCCTCCGCCGACGCCGCCACCGCGAACACACCTCAACTCCGATGAGCAATTAGAGCGCCCACACCGCCGGATCTGAGCCGATGACAACCGTAGGAAGGATCTGCGGCCTTGGCGGCGGCCGCATGGGCGGTGGCGGGGGCGGTGGCGGTGGGAGGCGCCCACCATCGGGCCGCTCGCCGCATCCGTGCGGCGACGAAGCTCGGAAGAAGGCGGTGCGCAGCCTCGGTGCCAAGCGCCGCGCGGCGCGCCGGTGGACGAACCGCGGGCAGCGGCCTCCCACGTCCCTTGCCGCGGTCCTCGGCTTGCCCGACGAGGACGAGGTCCCTGTCCCCGCTCCACCGACGACGCCCGCGGTCGGCGAGAGCTCCCACGCGCACGCGCACCGGCGCCTCTTCTGGGCGCACGACGATGGTGCCGACGCCATGGACGTCGACGTGGTCGTCCTCGACGACTAGGTGGCGCCGCGACGGCCACCGCACCCACCACGAGCTCCATTTTGGCCCGTCGGCGATGCGCACACGCGCATGAAGCCCTAGGGGAGCTCGTCCACTAAATATTTTTTTTTTTTGTAATTTTATATGTATGCAATCAATCCGCGCAAGAACTGACGAACAACTACTAATCGTAGCTATGATCTCCCGGCAAAATTTGAATTTTGACTTTTTCGGTTTGTAAGATTAGGTTCTGATCTGCGCCGCGCTCTGACGAACTGAAAAATGCGAGTTCAGTGGCCTGAACTCGCATTTTTCACTTCGCATTTTTTCTGTTACTGCTAGAGATACTCTTACTAGTTTACTCCTCGTGTGAGTCGCCCCTCGCCAGCACGGAGCTCGTGATCTCAGCGGTAGCTAAGCTAGCTAGAGCGTGTAATGATTTCTAGCACAAAAAAAAAAAGCAAGGTAAATCACGATGGTGCTAGTGAGAATGTGAGATACTACGGCCGGCTGCGTCATGGATCGATGGTTGCGGCCACGTCAAACGAAGGTCGTTGGTTATCAGCTGCAGTTGGACATGGACAGTCGATCCAACCGGCCGTTGTATTGGTTTGAACGGAACAGGGAACCGACGGATCCACTGGACCCGACGATCTAATTAAGACAGCCTACTGGATCCCATGTATACGTATAGTGCATTGCTCTAAGTTCTGTATATTTTCGTCATCATGAGAATAGTGTGGCTTAATTTGTATCCTTCAACACTTCACTCAACGTGGCAAGAGACAAGCTTATTTTGTTTGTTTCTTTAGAAAACAGGTAGCGTCACTTTTTTAGCACAGCAACGTAGGGTAACCCAAAAGGGACCTGTTTTGATTACCCTCAAGCGACGTGCTAGAGAACTATCGAACACTTTGCATTAAGCAACAAATTAACCGGATATGGCAATCATTGAAACAAATGAGAATGCACACATAGTCAATGGTGTAACTTACAAGCATGTAAAATTCTAGTATGAAATTCTTTGAAACTCATAAAGGAGATTTTCTATTTTTTTAAACAACGAGATCAATGGTGCCTGTGAGTAACTATATTTTTAATTGTAAATGTTATGACATTAACTACAGGCTACATTACTCATTATCCATTATTTATGACAATAAAATGTACAGTAATTGTTGAATTCATTCTTGTCCGAACCAACCGCAAACAGAGGTACTCATACGAGGACGCGGCTTGTCTGTGCCCGTCCTATGCGACCATCCGTGCGACGGTAAGCGGAAAACGCATCCATCGGCTGTATCCTTTTACCGTGTACGATAGCCTCTTCCCGCCGACCGGATCTCGTCAGCGCCGCCGTTCACCATGTGCAGTACGGGGCTCTGTAGCATGCACCTGGACGAGATCGGCCGCGCGTCTGTTTCTTCGGCACCGGCCGTTCCCGCCAACGAACCACCGCCGCGCATCCATCTTTGCCCCAATAGCATCGGCTGATGAACAAGCTGCTATGGCTTGTGGCAGACGCGGTGAAGGTTGCCGTGGGCACTCTGTCAGCGCCGGTCGGCAATCGTTACTCGTCAGCTCGGGATGGACTGCTCTGGTTCATCAGGAAGAATAGGGTCAGATTGCTTACGGTTCGTGCGTGAGATTCATTGCTGCACTGTACAATTGGAGCATGTGTATGAATTTACCAGGATTAATAGTCTGTTCAACTGGTGGAGAATTGCCTGTATTCACTCCTTACGTTTCGACCTCCTTTCAACTGTGCACAGACCACACTTACTTCAAGATAAGAAGAACGGAACAGAAGCAACCCAATAGATTGCAAAATATGCTTAGCTCTCGTTGATCTTGCATTCAGAGACGAGGGTGAGCTCCTCCTGGTGCTTCGTCGTCTACGCTAACTCCTTACTCTGGTACGCTGCTGCGAGGAGTCCGACCTCCGGCTAACCCCAGTCGGCCCCTTGTCCCGCATCCTGCGAGGTAGCCACAGCCAGTCTTGATGTGCAAGGGGACACGGTTGCCGGGAACATGCTGCCGCCGGAGGAACAGAGGCGCCCTCTCCCGCTCGTCCAGGTCGAGGCTCCACAGCTCTGACCCGATCTGGACGGCGGAGCGGCGAGATCCTTCGATGGGATTGGGCGTTGGGCCGGAGAGACAGAGGCACGGCCGGATTTCTCAGCTTCCACTGCTTCAGCTCGATTCAGAGAGAGGATACAGATGGGGATAGAGAAGCTATCGTACACGGTAAAAGGATACGGACGGGCTTGTCGCTTCGTTTTTTTCAAGAAAAAGGGGGTGCGGGAGTCACAGGCTCACAGCCGATGGATGCGTTTTCCGCTTACCGTCGCACGGATGGTCGCATAGGACGGGCACAGGCAAGCCCCGTCCCTCATACGACTACCAAGAACTCAAAGAAAAAGGAAAATACGGTAAAGTAGATACACATGTTGCCTTATAAAAATGACTATCAGTCAATGTGATTTGGTGTCTTAGAATAAATATCAATGGTGGATGACGTGGGGGTACGAAATCTTCGTGGAGTTTGAACAAACAAAATTCAAGCAAGTTTAAAAACTGCGTGAGCAAGGAGAGGAGAGGCCAGCCAGATCCATCCAATCCAATTGCTAGCGAGCGAGCCCTCCAACCCCAACCCTTTTTAATTCAAAATTTTCGAACCAGCCCATCTTCCTCCTCCGCCCACCCCACCCCGGCCCCAGCCCGACAGCTCCATTTCCCCCTCCGCCCGCTCCCTCCCTCCCTCCTCCACCTCAACCGCGCACCAAACTCGAATTCGCCACCGCATTCCCCGCACACGCCTTCCCTCGACGCATCTCCCGGCCCGGCGGCGGCGGCGGAGGCAGAGTGCCGCTTCCCCACCCCCGCGGACGGCGGAGCGGCGGCGGGCCCACCAGCCGTACCAGCAGCGGCGGCGGCGGCGGCGGGGTTTATTCCCCCACGGCGGCCGTACGAGGCTAAAGCGGGCGCCTTTAGGGCGGGGGGAGCTCGGCGCCGTGGACGGCGGCGGCGGCGCGAGATCCGGAGCGGCGCGGTGCGATCTGGGGCATGAGATTGGAGCCGGCGGCGCGGCGGCGGTGAGGTGAGGCGAGAGGCCGCCTTCCGGGGATGACGACCAACACCAAGCGCGCCTACAAGCTCCGTATCCTCCCCGCGATTCCGTCGCCATTTTCTTTTCTTTTCGCTCGCTAGCTGTATTTAAAAAATTGTTTTTTCTGCGGGAGGGAGGGAGGTGCATTGCGTCCGTTTGACCGATCCGTCAGTGATGTCGCGCTCGTTCCTTCCGCTAGCTGGAGGGGTTGGCTCTGCGAATTCAGAGGGAGCTACTCGCTTTCTGCGTTCCATTTTTTGTTGACATTGCAGATTGGTGCAGGATTTGGTGTCGATAGTGAGAATTAGTTGTACGCTGTTGCTTCATGCTGTGCTGTTAGTGCTTGCTGAATAGTCTACCAATAGGTCTGAGTTTGCTGGAGGTGTGTGTTGTGGAATGTCTGAAAATGTTGCAGGGGCCGAATGCAGTCTTTTTTTGGGGGTAAATTCTCTGCTAAAGTTGCCACATTGCGATGCCTTCACTCTGGTTTGGCGTAGAGGAGTTTGTGGCGCACTCGTCCAATGTCAACTGCCTCAAGATTGGGAGGAAGACCTCGCGAGTTCTTGTCACAGGAGGAGAGGATCATAAAGTTAACCTTTGGGCTATTGGGAAGCCCAATTCAATAGCGGTAAGATACTTCTTGTGCTGACTCTAGGTGTCACATAGTTTGTAGAATATGGTTCCACCCTACAGTTCGCGAAATGAACTCCGAACTCAATCCAACTGAAGTCTCGAGTCTTGACTGAACCTTGAGTTGACTGCTAAATGAAAACAGTTTAGCCCCTTATGTATCCAGCATGGTTCTCTTTATGTTGCTTATATACTTCGATGTTGGAGAGAGGTCTTGGAGAAGTGTCATATGTAATGTCTTTAGTTGATGCAATACTTTATTTGATTGACCTTTTCCAATATTTCGGTTGTACAGAGTTTACCAGGGCATACAAGTGCTGTGGAGTCGGTTGCTTTTGATTCCACAGAAGTGTTTGTGGCTGCAGGAGCAGCCAGTGGGACTGTTAAATTATGGGATTTAGAGGAGGCAAAGAGTACGTAACTACGGATGCATGACTGACCTGTTTGTATTTATGAGCATTCAGGCTATGTCATTATCTTTTATTTATTGCCTAACTTGGCTTGTTACATATGCAGTCGTCCGCACGCTTACTGGACATAGGTCAAACTGTATGTCAGTTGATTTCCATCCGTTTGGGGAATTCTTTGCCTCTGGCTCACTGGACACTAATCTGAAGATATGGGATATACGAAGGAAGGGTTGTATCCACACGTACAAAGGTCACACCAGAGGGGTGAATGCTATTAGATTCACACCCGATGGCCGTTGGGTGGTGTCTGGTGGTGAAGATAGTGCAGTGAAGGTAAGATTTGTTAGCAATGCTTTGTGTATTTCAATTCGCTAAAACACCTGGTTTCAGTTCTTCCATAATCCTTCGAATAACACAATATATACCATTATACCTGCACTTACAGCATGCAGTTTCCTTTTCCTTTTTTTGTTGAACCCAGCATGACCATTATATCTTTACTTTATTGGACTAACAATCAACTTTTCCTTGGCAGATATGGGATTTGACAGCTGGAAAGTTACTGCACGAGTTCAAGTCCCACGAGGGTCAAATTCAGTGCATAGATTTCCATCCCCATGAGTTCCTTCTGGCTACAGGTTAATTTTTGATGTTGATCTGTCATTTATATGTTAACTTTTCTTTGCCCTTCTGAGTTCTGACTCTAGTATGCACTTTTCAGTACTTTATTTAACTATTGAACCTCTGTCTTTCCACCTGTTAGTGAAAATATTGTTTGTTCATTGAGAATTTACGTGCTATTTAAAGACTTGATGCGAACATGTACCATTACGCTTGCAGTAGTTGAACTAGGCAGAAATGACACTCTGGCAGTTCAATTAATTGCTCTCTGTTTGCTATCCTGGTTTTTGAATTGTCAATGTGTCTTGTCCTGATACATTGAAATTGTTGCATCCTTCATATATCTCAATCTTAATTTCGTTGAGCTATCTTGCGTGGTCCATTTTTTCACATTGTGTCAGATCTGTGTTTCAAGGTGTTGGTAATTATATAGCTACTAGCCGCCAATGTTGTTAAAATCATTTATTGCTTATTTTAGTTCCCGGAGAGATGTATATTGTGATATTCCAGGCTGCAAACAGTATATTCTAAAACTCTTTCTGTCATTCTCGGAAGTTCTTTTTGCCTGTTTTATGTCCGATGATTTGCAGTTACACTTACATGACACTGGTTGCCTTGACTCACTCAGGTTCAGCTGATAAAACTGTCAAGTTCTGGGATCTGGAGACCTTTGAGCTGATTGGATCTTCTGGACCTGAGGTATATGTATGTTTTGATTTTTTGTGTGAAGATTATGCACCCTGTTCAGTTTAATTTTGACATGCATTTTATGCAACAGAGCATTTTCTTTAAATTAGAGGTTGCTTGTTTCAGAGCCATTATGTAGGGGAATAAATGTTGAAGCCATTTTTGTGTAGTGCAATAAGTACCATGTTGAAGAATAAACATGGTAAAGCATTGGCCTATTTTTGTGTTTAATTAGAGTAAAATAGAACTAATAGGAAATAACACATCAGTACAGCACATAGTTTTACGGCATTGTTCGACTTCTGTGATACACAATGCTTTAAATCACATTTCATGTGTTGTGGTTATGTGTTGACTATCATGTCTTTATGTCGTTAGCTTTGTAATGTAATTACCTTGAGGGATGTTGATAGGAGCTAGGGTCCTACCAGGCCTAGGGCGTAGGTTGTATGGGTGGAAGGGAGGGTGGCGAGGCTGGAGGCGCGGGCGTCGGCGGCACGGCGCCGTGGCCGCGCGAGAGGAGGAGGGCGGCGGTGCGCTGGAGGCGGCGGCTAGGGTTAGGGATTCCGTCTCCTGAGGGAGACGGCAACAAATATGTTTATTGCTTTATTGATACGGAGAGATTACATGAGTTTATATAATAGATAAATTGAGCTAGGCCCTAAACCGGCCCACTAATGGGCCTCTTCCGGCTATAATGCAAACCGGTCATAACAGATGTTCTAGTATATGCTTTAGAGCTCACAGAGTCAGGGATAGGTAATTATAGGTGGAATACTGTCTTAACCTAAATCCAGTGTGTAAGTAGTAATGACACAATAAGAGTTACCTGCTGATGTTTCTACCTGAATATCAGATGACAGGTGTGCGGTCTATGACATTCAATCCTGATGGAAGATCTCTGTTATGTGGGTTGCACGAGAGCTTAAAGGTAGCGCTGCTGTTTCCTTATGTGACCACGTTGCTACAGACTTTTCGTTCCCCATGTCTTCCAGAGATAACTTCCCTAAAATTAAGCAGGTTTTCTCTTGGGAACCAATAAGATGCCATGATACTGTTGAGGTGGGATGGTCTAGATTGTCTGATCTTAATGTCCACGAGGGAAAACTTCTTGGTTGTTCTTCTAATCAAAGTTGTGTTGGAATATGGGTTGTTGATCTAACGGTACGTGGCTTATCACCTACAATTTTTAACACCATTTTTATACTCAACTGGAGTCTCTTGCTGTTAGTTGATTATATGCTAACCAAACAATCAATTGGCAGCGTCTTGAACCACATGCAACAGGTACTTCAGTTGGCACTATGCCATTACAAAATGATAGTGGTTCAAGGGCTAACATAGGGCGATCATCAGCTCTACAAAATTCAGAGAATAACTTGAAGGCTTCTACAGGAAGACTCTCAGTTTCTCAAAATTCAGATTCTGCACCCAAAGAGATAAAACCAACAGCTTGTATGTCACTGATCTTCTCTATCTAGACATGTATGTATTTTAATGATTGAAACACTTCATATAGCTAATCTATCATTTGCCTGTTCCTTTCATGATAATGAAGCAAGTGGCTTGGTCCCGGGCACTCCTCAACGGGCCGGAACTGGCTCCAGTGCTAAAACAGTTGGACATTCAACTTTTGCATCTGGTGGCACTACTTTGAAGAGAAGTTCACTGAAGACTACCAGTGCTTCTAATCTTCATAATTTCAGTAAAACTGATGTGGTGCCTGCTGTGATCATGCCAAGAACTAGCTCAGGAACAGAGCTTGATACAGGTTCAAGAGGTTATGCTGCTGATGTGGCCCCTGTTCTTTCGAAGGCAAGCAGAAGGGCAGAGCCTGCTACTGATCCTAGGACAGAAAGTGCTGATGTGGCACCTGTTGTTGCTCCAAGAACAAGCTCAAGAATGGATATGTCCTCTGATTCGGCACCTGATGTGTCCAGGACAGGCAGAAGGTTGGAAACTGCTGCTGACTCTAGGAAAGAAAGTGCTGATGCAGCACCTGTTGTTCCCAGAGCAACTTCAAGAATGGAAATGGCCTCTGATTCGGTTCCTGTTCTTTCCAAGGCTGGCAGAAGGTTCGAGTCTTCTACTGATTCAAGAAAAGAAAGCGCTGATGCGGCACCTGTTGGTCCCAGAGCAACTTCAAGGATGGAAATGGCTTCTGATTCAAGGAGAGAACCTTCAGGCGGAAGAGTGTCACCATTTAGGATCCAATCAAGATATGCTGAACCAAGGAAGTTAACCAATGCGAAAGTTGATGCAGACAAAGTTGATGTGGGAAACAAAGATACTGAAAATAATGACCTTACTTGCCAGATATTTCTTCCTCGGAGGAATGGTGCTGTTCAAACAATAAATTCTGAAGAAACCCGTGAAGATGTGAAACCAAGTACAGTTTACAGGTCGGGATTTTCAGGTTCAGCGGAATCAAATGCGAGCCACCGGAGTGATAGCTGTATGATTCTTGCCCTTAAGATCCTTATCTGTTTTATGTGCTGCTGCATTTTGATTTGAATAATGTTTCACAATCATTAGTAGTGGCCGGAATCAAGTGTTACTACAAGCAGTCAAATTTATTTATTTCAGGTTCTTCAATATTTCTGTAGCTATATGTTCTCTATATCTTTGCTACTGAATTGATTAACTAATGTTGTCTGTGTTAGGATGTGAAAATTTGTGTTTTAAATGCTTTAGAAACTTGTTTTATTCTGTTGTTCAATGTTCAGTTATTAGATCTCCTTCGTGTTTTAGCTAGGTAATTTTCATTTGACAAATCATGCGTCACAATTTATAATTACCTGTAAATTTTATGTCTAACTAAGTTGTAACTGCTTGAGTATTTGGTACTCCTTTACAGATGTTCCTAAATCACAGGTTACAATTTAAAATTACATGTAAATTTCATCTATAACTAAGTTGTAACTAGTTGAGTATCTGGTATTCCTTTACAGATGTTCCTAGAATGCGTAAGCCAAGAGATAACTGCTACATTGAAGTTTCACGAGCAGGTATATCATTTATTATACTCTGGTGCTTTCAATAGTTTGATCTGCAGGTCTGAATCTTAAAGTATCATGCAGGACGAACAAGATCAATTGTTTCTAATTGGGAAGGCAGGGATCAGTCCCCAAGTCACGAAGAACCGACAACAAGCAATTCTGCATTTGGGGCATCTAGAGGCCGATTGTATTCATCTGTATGTGAGACAACCTATACGTTTTATAACATTCTATTCATTTTCTGTTCTTACAGTTTTGTTCTATGCGCACTCTATTTCTTTTTAGTAGTTTCTACTTGTTAATGGTGTTATATCATCTTTAGCAAGTTGGAGTTTTGATTTATCATAAAAAAAGGAAAAACTATAAACAATCTAATTTCTGCAACTTCTTTTTTGCTTTTTGCAGAGAGGAAGCAGTCAAGCGGCTGAAACTAATACCGTAACAAGTGAGGAGGATGTTTTATCTGTTCTACTCGAAGAGCATGAGCTGTTTCTGGGCTCAACACGATCTCGGCTGACAAAACTGCAGGTCTGTATGGTGCTTGACTTCTCTGGGTGTAATTATTGTTTTTTGCTAGAAAATGGGACTTCATAATCTCAAACAGACAAATATTCTTAGACTGTCACTGTTACATTTAAATTGACTTTATGCTCCAGGGTATTGATAGAGTGGAATAATATTAAATGTATAAATATTATATGCCTTTTCCTGTGTCATGGTAATCTGGAATTTAATAGAGTTCATTTTTCAGAATGAAATCAGTCTACCACAACCTTAAGACTTCTAACTCCTCTCTGATTCTGTAGTCAACAGAGCAAAGCACACTTGTCGATAGATAGGCTTTCAAAGTTTGATTGCTTAGCTTAGCTTGGCCTAGGTTTTCCTTTGTTTGCTTTGCCTTGCAGGTTAGTTCTTTTGGTGTTTTGGTTAGACTAGCTTAGCTCTTCTGTTTGGCTTTATTCTGAATTTGTAAGTCTTGGCGCCTTCTTGGTGCTCCACTTGTAATACAGAATGACACACACCAAACACACACATACACACAAGTCTTTCTGTTGTAATACAAAAAATATTTGTGTTCTGATGTAGAAAAGCAAACACTAACTCTTCTTGTCTGATACAAAATGTGTGTTGACTAAAAAAAATTGAAATTGCTCACAGGCTGTATCCTACTGCCCACCCTCACCCAACACACACACAAAGTCTTACTGTTTTAACTGTGCAGATTCTTCATCAAATGTGGCAAAGAAATGACATTAGGGGTGTTTTCGCAGCGATGGAGAAGATGTCTGATCATGCTGTGAGTACTCTGCAACTCCTTTCCTTTTTCTGCATGGAATAACCGTCGAGATTGTTTATTCAGGATTATAAGGTTTCTGCCAACTCCAGGTATCTGCTGATATGGCAAGTGTTCTGATGGAGAAAACTGAAGCCATCACACTAGATCTATGTACTACTATCCTGCCTGTCCTTGCTGACCTTCTGGAGAGTAAAACTGACAGGTAAAAGCTCTTCTTGTTTTCTGAATCGCTGCCGTTGTGTTTGCGTTGTTACTTGTTACTATCAAGTGCCATATCAATGCATTTGTCATCCATTTATTTATTGTACATTGCAATAAATCTTTGCAGGCATGTATCTGTATCACTGGAACTGGTGGTGAAGCTTGTCAGGACTTTTGGGCCCGTAATACATTCAACAGTATCGACTAGTCCATCTTCTGTTGGTGTAGATCTTCAAGCAGAGCAGAGGTATTTTTTCACTCAACTGTTCTCTTAATATGCTATTATTAGATTATGTCAAGTTATTTTACTGGTTTGTCATCTTAGGCGGGAGAGGTGCAACCTATGCTTCATTGAACTGGAGAAAGTAAAAAATAAGCTGTCTCTTCTTACAAGGTACAGGATAATCTGAACATGTTACATTACAGAAATTGCACTTTCACTTGTCCTACCAATCATTAGTATCGGAGTTTCGGGGCAACCTTTTTCTGAACTAAACTCTTACATGTGTTTGCACCTCATGATATTCATCTCCCTTTTCTATGAACAGAAGAAAAGGGCAAGCCGCAAGCACAGCCCAGGAGCTCAGTCTTGTCTTCCAGGAAGTTATGTCGTAGACTGACCATACACCCTCATACAAACACACAATTAAACGGGAGGTGCTTTCTCTCTGGTGTGTCACCAGGACTGGAAATCTGTTGCCACGGAGCGCTGCTTGCTTTTGCGCTACCGTGAAGCTCCGAGGTCACGCCCTTGGCAGTAACATTTTGTTGCTGCTGTTTTATGCCCTTTGTACAACACTAACCCTTATTGATTGGCATCCTTACCACTTGGAAAGAGAAGCCACCAAAACAGTGTCTTCGGCCTGAGCGCGGGGCAGTGTTGCTCTGGTGATGTTTTACTGGCTTCTGGAGGTGTTGTTTGGTCTCGACCTCGAAGTCAGAAGGCCTTTAGTTTGCCAGTGCTTGTAAATGCTGTAGCCGATCTTGGTTCTGTGTGTCAGCTTTTGCCTTTGGTAGTTTATTGTTGGGCTTGTATGATATCTGGTCGATTCAGTGACAAGATTGACGAGTGATGTGATCCATGTACAAGTGTACACCATTTTTTTGAAGAGTTGACACTTGAACTCTTGATTCTTCGCACTGTATGACTGTCCTTGAATTGTGGAACGATGTCACTGGATGTCGATGCAAGGAACGTTTTGTGAATTGTGAATTGTGATGTGTTCTATTGTCTAAATTTTCTGCAGTGTTCACTAACGTAAGACCTTATTTTGTTGTTGTTTTATATACATGTATCTAGTTGTGTTTTAGTGGTTATGTTCACTCATTTTTGGTTCGTATCTAGTTCATTTTAGAATATCTAAAAGGTACATTAGTGAGCGGAGGAGGTATTAGCTATGTCCTGAAATGCATTAGCTTTTTAAAAAGACTTATATGTCAGAACGGAGGTAGTATATTAAGATGGCTATGAATTAAATCACATCTGACCTGTTTGTCTTATTTTTGTGAGATCAAATCCGGATGCTCTCTGGCCTTTTCTCTTTCTGAAGACTGCTCATCGTTCTGATTGGTCTATTATCGTATAAGAACAATGAAATTCAGCAAAATAAGTTCACTTTACATTTTTATTCAGTTTCATTGAAATTTTTGATCACAAAGGACACATAACGGAACTATCGTGCAACAGCACCAACAACACATATTGAAAAACATAACGAACAATATCGATCCTAAACACAAACACATATGGGGATCAATCAAAACGCAACGACACGAAGACTCAGAGGCTCACACACACTCGCATGCTGCAGCAGCAGCGAGCGAGCGCGCGCCACCCTAACTTATTCCCTTCACCAAAACAACCTAACAAATCATGAAGATCGCCGGCCGACATCGCTGCCGCCGGCGTCATGGTAGGAGCAGCGAGCTGCCTAGCAGGTTGGGATGCAGGACTTGGAGCACTTGGCGGCGCACTTGGCGTGGGCGGAGAGGGTGCAGCCCTTGCCGCAGAGCAGCCGCTTCTTGTGGCACTCCTCCTTGGTCAGGCAGCTCTTGGTCCCCGCAGACTTCTCCGCCTCCTTGCTGCTGCCCCCGCTCTGCTCCTTCCCGTGCTCCCCGCTCGCGCTGCTGCCGCTGTCGTTGCCGTTCCCGCTGCCGCTGCCGCCGCTCGGCACCGTGCCCGGGTCGCCGCCCTGGATCGCCACGCCGCTCGTCGGCTTCGCCTCCATCGGCATCGGCATCGCCGCGTCGCCGCCGCCGTCCCTCTTCTCCGCCGGCCGGAGGTCCGCCAGCGACGCCTCCGCCGACGCGATGCGCGCCGCGGGCTCCTCCTCCTGCGGCCGGACGTGGGCGAGGTGGTCCACAGGCGGCTTCTCGTCATGCGGCGCCTCCGCCGACGCGATGCGCGCGGCGGGCTCCTCCTTCAGCGGCGGCAGGCCGTGGGCGAGGTGGTCCACGGGCTTGCCGTCCTGCCGCTCCTCCGCCAACGGCTTGATCGCCGCGGTCGCCGTGGCGGCGAGGAGCACGAGGAGCAGCACCGGCACCGCGAGGCCGCCCGAGCGAGACATGGCTTCCGTTTCTCGGCGCGCCAAGATCGTTCGGAGCTTGGACTAGTGCTACTGAAACAGCTTTGCGCCTTGGCTTTATGTGGACTGCGAGGTGGTCACGTATTTATAGTGCTGCGATTGTGAGTGTGGCTGCAGCTTGGAGCGGCGACCATGGCGTGGGGCAACTACCTCCTTCCTGCCTCGATCGGTACCAAGCGCGAGGCGCGTGCCTGCGGGCATGCGATCCTCGTCGTCGTCGACTCGCCGTCGTCGCCGAGTAGACGGGCGCTGGGCACGGCAAATCAAGCATGCACGAACCATTAACTTCCTGCTCCTCGTGCAAAGGCCTCGATCGCAAGCCCGCGCGGCCGTGCGTGGAGAGGGAGAACCAGGAGGCTACTGGGCCCGACTATGACTGGGCTGTTACACAACAGTTTGAAAACCCGACTGCAATGTGGGCTACTGGGCCATTAAAAAGGGAATCTTGTAGGCAAATTATGCGATTGCCTCGAAAAAAAACATAGTTGGCAATTCTGCGTGAATACCATGGTACCAATTGGTTTTAGAATTCCTGTCAAAAATATTGGTTTTAAAATTGGTGTCAATTATGTTTTGGTAGACTGTGCTGTGTTTTGTACTTTGGTGGTTCTTATATTCATTCTCAATAACATGGCAACGAGGCATCAGATCAACAATTTGTCTTGGCGTGTCGTCATTTTGGCTTACCTGCCCTAAATTTTGACATATATTTGTGCTACCTTTCTAAAATTCTAATGTTAATCTAATTTGTCTAGGTTTGATCGTTTATACTTTCTTCACTGGGACAATGTTAGATTTTAATATAAGAAAAACATGAAACTAGAGATTATGGTTTCAAAGTTCAGTTTTTAGCACAAATATTTAATTATACCCCATTTTAAATATCTTTGAAAAGTACTTTGTTCAATTAAAATCAGGTTCTTTACTAATAAATTTGTGCCACTAAAAAACGTAAATGGAGGTGTGCCCTCTTGAAAAAATATCATGAGGAAGTAACCTCTTTATTTCAAATGACTGATACTACAAAGAACGAATAGACTACTTTCTCCAAAATAAAGAAAAGTTAGGCATCACTCATTTACCAATTGTAGAAGTAGATATCTCTTTTGCGATTGAAGGGAGAAGCACACGTGTACACAGTCGGTACAAACACGCGTACTCATGCGAGTGTGGCTCTCCTACATTGCTAGAAGGACAGAGAGAAGAAGTACATTCGTATATCGTAGTCCAACAATGGTTGTTGTTTTTTACATTCAAAAAAATCAAAAACCAAAGAGAATTTTACCATGAAATTACAGTCTTACGCTAAATGTTTTTCGTACACAATTGGCTCGAAACTTTTACATTTTTACGTTGTTTTTGATGAACCAGACCTGCTATATGTCGAATAAACAGGTTCAATGAACGAAAGAATTACTACAGTATTAAAAAAAATGAATTTTCGAACAAAAAATAGGATGAAAGTTTCATAACGTATGAAAATTTCAAAATGGCTCGGGAAAATAAGCACACGCTTTCTCAATGTACTTATTACATGGAATCTAAATCAGTGTATATTTTGGAATTTTATTTTTTTTATTTTCTTTTAACACATTTGGGCCGAAAGTACAAAACGTAAAAACTTCCAAGTGGTTCAGTTCAACTTCGGTTTGATCTGTATAAAATAAGATAGAGGGAACCGCCTCCTCTGCTACATGGATATTTGACTAGTGGGCCTGGATTGTTTGGAAGAGTGTCAAATTGACGAAATCTCCTTCACCTTACATCCAACACTAGTAGAGCTTCCTGTCAAAAAAAAAAAAACACTAGTAGAGCTTACTTCTAGAACAAGTAGTCATTCTGGTACAAGCTATTTAATCTACTGCTCTCTTCGATGGGCAAGAAATACGAATGACTTTATGCTACTCCCTCCATCCCAGTTTTAAGGACACACTTTACAAATCTCTTAACCCAAGGTTATCTCTCATTGGCTCTAATTTTTCTCTCTATTTTTTTATTTATTAGGGCCCTTGCTCATGCATTGGTTGTTTGCAGGAGATATGTTTTTATTCATGCCCATACATTGGAGCATGTAAAGTGAAACTAGGGAGGAGAGAGAAATTTATGAGAGTAATTAACATATTTAATGCTAATATGCCTAGGAGATGAGGGTATTTTAGGATTGCATGACTTTTAAAATATACCCTTAATATTGGGCTGGAGGGAGTAAAAATCGTACTCCCTCCGTCTCGGTGTATAGGTCCTACGCGTACCTCTAGGTCGTTATTTTGACAAATATAATATAAATTTTATAACATAAAAATTATACCATTAGAAACTATATAATCTGAAGTTTCCAGTGATATATATTTTATAGTATATATCTTATATTATATTGGTGAAAATTGTAACCTAGAAATACGCGCAAGACTTATAAACCGAGACAAAGGGAGTACCACACTCGATTAGAGAGGAGGGAGTAATACGCTATCACAGTTTCGCATAGTTCAACCCAACTATTTTGCCAGTTGAGTCTAGAAGTTTGTTGCTTTTGATTCGTTGAACGGAGACGACTTGTGGATCTCGACCCGTCCTCCAACCCTTCTCCTTGCGTATGTTGTTTTGATGCTGTAAATTAATTCGACGGTATTAGACAAAGAAAAACACCCGATGGGCGCCTCAGATGCTTCTCTAGTTTGGATTCAAAAGCATCCCGGTCCCGGAGCACGTCTCACACCAAAGCAGAGATTGACCTGACCCTGCACTTTCTTCTTCTCTTTTGTTCTCTCGTGTTACTATTAGGGACTATGGTAGTATTCCATGGTTTTGTCAAAGAGCGCAGTGACTGTATTTTGCGAGGAAAATGGAGGACAACGAGTCGCAGCAAATTCTCATTGGCACCGCTACATTATTGTTCCATGGGTTAATCAAAGACAGCGACGGTTGTAAACTCTAGTATATTCGTGACACGGATCGAGAGAAAGTCAAGACAGAAGCTTCTTCTCTTTAGAAATGGAAAGGCGAAGTGGAATCGCGATGTTCCGTCCGATTAATCAATCCATGAGTGTGCTTTCCGCAGTGACATGCGCATGGGTTGATTGGGTTGGATGACATCCGAGACAATCACTTTCCCCCTCACGCGCGCTTTCTCTCCTCCCCCTGGTGAGAGTCTCTTGTGCGTCCTCGGTTCCTCTCCCTTTCGTCTTCGGCGGCCTCGTCGGCCGGCGAGGAAGAGGGAGATGAGGCCGGCTAGTTTTTTTTTTTTTTTTTGCAATCTCTTTTTGGTAGTACAGCTGTAGTATCTGAACTTAAGCACCAACTCACACCCCACTCACACCACACACACGCACCCCACTAGTGCTCAAGCTAGTCCTAGAGCTATAATACCGCGCGCCCTTTTCCTGATTCTAACGCTGGGGCGAACGAGCGCGAGAGACTAGACGGATAACTCCCGTTGTGAGAACACCCTAAATTCGCTCCCGCTGGGAGTCGAACTCGGGTGGGCAGGCTGGCCACTGCCATGCCTTGCCACCGCGCTACCTGCGCGTCCTCATGAGGCCGGCTAGTTGTAGTGTATAGTATTAGTAGTAGGAGTGGGATCTACCCCGCCGTGGTGCTCCTTTGGGAGGAGCCGGTGGCGGCTTTCGTGATCTCTAACTCCAGCTCTATAAATAGGGTCTTGGTGAGTTCCATCTGCTTGATCTGCTTCCATCTACTTCTCCGGCCGGCCATGGAGGCGAGGGGAGAGGGCGGGATGGCGGCGCTCTGGGACTTAGGACTCACCGACGACTGGGCGTTTCTGCTGCATCTGCAAGCTCAACCATTGTGTTCCGTTGGAGACCACTAATCTTCGCCATGAATCGGCGTACTCGAAGATATCATCATCAGGGGACACAAGTCGGCTACCTTCGCCCTGCTCTACCTCGGCGACCATCTTCGATGACAACCTCCTGATCAGGAGGCCCTTCTTCGACTTCGGGATGGCATCAATCGTCTCCCTCACGCCAAGTGGCTGCGGCGAGGTCGGAGGCGGCCATTCTTGGAATCGACGCATCGGCGGTGACCAAGGACCTGATCACATTTTCGTGCATTTTTCATGGTCCTCCATGCTTATTTCCAGGACCGACTTATAATTTTTTATTTTTTTCTAGATCCATTGTAATCCAATCTTTAACCGCAAAATAAGCTTCAAGGCCCTTGTGGACATATCCCCTTTTCTTAAAAAAAAAAAAAACCAGGAAGAGTGGCCGGTCGTGAACGAGGGGCGGATTGGGCGGGTGGACCGGTGAAGGTGAAACCGAGGTTCGCAGGGTCCCCGGTTTTTGACGTGGCTCGCTGGTTTCGCAGCTGGGTCGGGAAAGGCGCCGCCCACCGTGACGGACTCACGACGGTCGACGATGCCGCGCCGCGGCATGCCGTCGCGTACGAACGAATGATCCTCGATCGAGATGCAGGACGGGCCCGCCGCGCAACGAGATCGATCGCCAGTGCGTAGGAACCCAGGCACGTGCTCTCCCATCGGGGCATCATAGTCTGTTTGAACCGTAACGGCGCTTCCTCCGTCTCAAATTTCAAATCCATTAATGTTTATTATTGTAAGTGCGGTGGTGACTTCATTAGCCTTAAAAATGTAGTCAAATAAGATTTTCATTTATGCATGCTCAATCATAGAAACAATACTGATCAGCTTGCATGCGGAGTTTTAGCGTACATTGGGAAAACAAGTTTATCAGAATTTAGAACACTACTTCACTCCTACTTTTTCGCATAAGTATGAAAAACATTGAAATAACTTTAGTAGTACTCTTTGGAAATTTAACTTTGGTGATGACGTTACCCCCTTTATTTGTAGATTCGTGAAACATGAAAAACTAGAATCTGATTAGCCCAATGACAAAATAATTGAATACTCAAAATCCTTTAAAATCCTGGATAGTCCTCGTTTAGCATTGCGGTAATTTATAGTCAAGTTGTCCTAAGAGGCTTCTCGCTCTTGAACCGAATTTCGCCTACTTCTGTGGATGTTTCGAGTAAACTAAATACATCACAAAACAACCACAAATTTGAGTCTTAGCGTACATTTGATACCTTTAGAAACTATATACTTTCTCTATTTCATAATTGTTGACGTGACCGTTCACGATTTCTAAATTTAAACTACGTCAAGAATTTAGAACGGAAATATTTACAAATCTTACATTTTTTTTTTACCTTTTTGTGTGGCGATTTCCTTCTACAAGTACAACTTCTTCCCTAAGAAGAAGACATGGAATAAATATTTACTAACGGCACGCTAGCGGAAGACCGAGTGGTGGCCGAGAGTGGCCGCGTGTCCTCCATCTCATCTCCTTCTTCCTCTGTCCCTTCGCCCACCGAATCGCCCACCCAAAATTTCCCCACTCCCATCCTCCTCTCCTTCTCCTATAAAGAAAATTCCACCACCAAATCCCAATCTCGCCACACTCTCCACCCCTCGCCTCGTCTCACCCCCAACCTCTCCGGCGACCGGATCGCGCGCGCGCGATGGCGAACATCGACATGAAGGCGGTGCTGGCGGACCTGGAGCGGGACGCGGCGGCGGACGCGCGGACGCCGCGGACCAAGCTCGTCTGCACGCTCGGCCCGGCCTCGCGCTCCGTGCCCATGCTCGAGAAGCTGCTCCGCGCCGGGATGAACGTCGCGCGCTTCAACTTCTCCCACGGCACCCACGAGTACCACCAGGAGACGCTCGACGCCCTCCGCCAGGCCATGCACAACACCGGCATCCTCTGCGCCGTCATGCTCGACACCAAGGTCCCCCCTCTCGATCCCCTACGCTCTGGCTCGTCCTCCCTACTTTCGTTTCGTGTCCGATGGTCGACTCGTCGGGTGCTGCTAGGACCTTAGTTCCTCGGATCGGGCCGCAGCATGCTGCTGGCGCTTTAGTCTGAGAGGTCAGGATATCTAGTCGGATCCACTGATCTGGTCATCGGGAGCGGATCGGGAGATTTTTGGGTGGCGGCATGGTCGAATTCAGGATTTCAGCATTGGTGATGTTGACTTTTGACGACGAAATGGTACATGTGTGGTTAGATTGGCCTGGGGTTCCGCCTTTGCCTTGCTGCACAAGGATGGATCTGGGATTGGTCTCACGCTTGCGTCTCCATGTTAGGTAATTTTGGATCTTCTGAGATGGTCATGGTCTCATGGGTTGTCAAGTACTCATAGTCTGCCAGTTACGATCTCCCGTGAAATGGAGTCCTTACATCTTGTCAGTTTATGCTAGTCTTAGAATTTAGCTGCCAGTCATGATGTTGGTGAAATGTAGTCAATTCATTTTGTCTGTTTAATAATGCCAGTTTTAGAATTGGGCTGCATGGTGTTCTGTTATTTTGTCCTCTGCTAGTTTTGTTGTGTGTTTAACTGACCAAAGATTACTTAGCTTGTAAGTTTATTTGAAGGACGGTTTGCCTGCTTCTTAGGTTTGTAAATTTATTTGAAGGGCGGGTTGCCTGCTTCTTAGGTTGCAGTATCAGTTCTATCTCTCCAGATCTTGGTCTTGCAGTGTCACCGACTTCTGTAGGAGCTTTGTTCGAGCACACGATATAAGATGATGTGATTAGTACGGACATGGAAAACACTAAATTGGTAGTAATATATATTCAGAGTAGTCGTTTTTTATGTAACAGCTTCGTGTGTCGTCTCACATGTACAACTAGCTCCTCATCTTGTGGTGCTTATTCTTTACTGCTCACATGCTCAAATTTGAAGGTTTTGGTTTGTTATTCCAATAAGCTACAATGAGATTGGTCCTGCACCCTGTTGCTTTTATCTGTACTGAGTATCTTCTTCACTACTTCAGGGACCTGAGATCCGTACCGGATTTCTGAAGGATGGGAAAGCAATCAAGCTTACAAAGGGCCAAGAGATCACTGTTACCACTGATTATGATATCAAGGGCGACTCGAGCATGATCTCTATGAGTTACAAGAAACTTCCTGTTGATGTCAAGCCTGGACATGTCATACTATGCGCTGATGGTACCATCTCCTTGACTGTCCTGTCTTGCGATCCGGAGGCTGGGACTGTGAGGTGTATGTGCGAGAACACTGCAATGCTTGGAGAGAGAAAGAACTGCAATTTGCCAGGAATTGTTGTGGACCTTCCTACACTGACGGAGAAGGATAAGGAAGATATTATGGAGTGGGGTGTGCCAAATGATATCGACATGATTGCTTTGTCGTTTGTCCGCAAAGGATCAGATTTGGTGACCGTGAGAAAGCTCCTTGGGAAGTATGCAAAGCGCATTAAGTTAATGTCAAAGGTTTGTATTTTGTTACTGTCATCTATTTTATGGTTTCTGTTAGTGTTTTTTTTCCTTTCCATAGCTTGATAAAATCTTTGACCATACATAGATGATTTTTCTTGATTCTTTCATTGAGCTGCCTTAGTGCTTTCCAGTCAAGCCGTTTGTTCATACACACGGAATTCTGGAACCCATGAACTATTTGACTCTCTGCCTCTGCGCTGTCTGTGAACATAATAGTCTATTCTAGGCTATATTAGGCAGAAAATGTAATTGGTTCTCTTCTATGTGCTCTTGTTAAGAACATAGAGCCCACCTTTGCCTCTTTTCCCTTGCATCTCCCCTGATAAGGCCTCCTTTGATTCATAGGGTAGGAAAATCAAAGGAATAGGAATTGCAAAGGATTGAGGTGACGTGCCCAATCAATTCCTCCATGCGTATAGGAATTTTTCTATGAGGTCACAGCTCATGTTATAGTTCCTATGAAACTACACTACAGAATTCCTACAGGATCAGTTCCTACAGGATACAATCCTATGAATCAAACGGATAGGAAAGGAAAAATTCCACAGGATTCCAATCCTATAGAATTCCTTTGAAAATCCTATGAATCAAAGGAGGCCTAAGTATTTCCACGGTTCTTGTGAAATTATTCAGATAATCTTGTGCCATTGCTATGGAATGTTCTGTTGGACTCCCATGCTGACAATATATATACTTTGTATAAATATGTGCTTGCTTTGATGGTTCTGACTTCTTTCTTTAAAATGTAGGTTGAAAACCAAGAGGGCATTGTCAACTTTGATGAAATTTTGAGGGAAACTGATGCCTTCATGGTTGCTAGAGGTGATCTTGGAATGGAGATTCCAGTTGAAAAGATATTCCTTGCACAGAAAATGATGATCTACAAGTGCAACCTTGCTGGCAAGCCTGTTGTTACAGCTACTCAGATGCTTGAATCAATGATCAAGTCCCCCAGGCCAACTCGTGCTGAGGCTACTGACGTTGCTAATGCTGTGCTTGATGGAACTGACTGTGTCATGCTCAGTGGTGAAAGTGCCGCTGGAGCATACCCTGAGGTGGCTGTGAAGATCATGGCTCGTATCTGCGTCGAGGCAGAGTCTTCCCTGGACAACGACGCCGTCTTCAAGGAGATGATCAGGTCTGCGCCCCTTCCGATGAGCCCGTTGGAGTCTCTTGCATCCTCAGCTGTGCGAACTGCCAACAAGGCCAGGGCTAGTCTGATCGTCGTCTTGACCCGTGGTGGCACCACGGCCAAGCTGGTCGCGAAGTACCGTCCCAGGGTTCCGATCCTCTCGGTGGTTGTCCCGGTGCTGACGACCGACTCGTTCGACTGGACTGTCAGCTCGGAGGGCCCAGCGAGAGACAGCCTGATCTACAGAGGCCTGATCCCACTCCTCGCCGAGGGCTCTGCCAAGGCGACTGACTCAGAGTCGACAGAGGAGATCCTGCAGGCTGCGTTGAAGTCTGCTGTACAGAAGCAGCTCTGCAAGGCTGGTGATGCCGTTGTCGTCCTGCACCGTATCGGCGTCGCCTCCGTCATCAAGATCTGCACCGTGAAGTGATCACTAGGCACGTCTCCTTGCTGCTGTGGCAAAACTTCGTTTACTTGTTCTACTCCAATCTTCAGGAGACAAATTAATTAACCTTAAATCATCATCCTTCCGGTTTGTTGCATAGATCTGAGCTGGTAAATTAGGAGAGGGAACTCCATAATATAGAGCTCTTTTACCGTTGATGCCCCGTAGTATTTATTTGACAGGTGGTTCCTGTTTCTTGCCTGCGCAATTTTTTCCTAGCTTTTGCGTTGCTGTATTCTGAAGTACTCAGTACTCGTTTGTTAGTGATGTCAGTATGTATCGGAATAAAATTGACACCTTCGTCGGTGTGTGCGCTTGAGTAGACCGTTGAGATATGCTTTCGTCTGTGTAATAACAAACTGTACAGTTTAATGGAACGGTTAGCAACACCATCTTAAGGTTCATGGCCCGTAACTAGACAAAAGCCAAAAGGGCTCTCGGCACATCCTTGGAACTATCTTAGCTAATGCCATCTTAGGTTGAGATCATGCATATTTCGAGAAGTACGTGTATGATATGCGAGTGATCCAACATGGACGTTCAACATTGCTAGTTGTTTAGGGGCTGTTTGGTTTGAGGTTGGCGGACGATTCGTCCCTTTCGCCCTGGTGTGGACTGTGGACATGAATTCTGACTCTAGCGACCAATTTTTTTTGGTGTGGCTTGGCTAACTAGGCTTCCATCCAAATGATAGCCACTGATACTAATTTTTTTGGCGCACGATTCGTCCGCCCGTGTTTCCTCCTCGCGTGGGCATGAAATCTGGCTCTAGAGACCAAAATTTTGGTGTGGCTCCGCTAACTAGGCTTTCATCCAAAATTTAGTCACTCGTACTAGTTAATGCCAAATATTTGGTATGGCAACCGCCGGCTATAATCCAAACATGCCCATAATATAGAGCTCTTTTACCGTTGATGCCCCGTAGCATTTATTTGCCAGGTGGTTCCCTTTCTTGCCTCGGCAATTTTTTTCTAGCTTCAGCGTTGCTGTATTCTGCAGTACTCAGTGCTCGTTTGTTAGTGATGTCAGTATGCATCAGAATAAGATTGACATCGTCGTCCGTGTGTGCGCTTGAGTAGACCGTTGACGGCGTTGAGATATGCTTTCATCAGTGTAATAACAAACTGCATGTTTTAATGGAACAGTTAACAACACCATCTTAAGGTTCATGGCATGTCAACTTGAAAAAAGGGCTCTCCGGCACATCCTTGAACTATCTTAGCTAATGCTTGCCTACTTATATGCACCATCTTAGGCTGAGATCATGTATATTTTGAGAACTAGGTGTATGATATGCAGAGTGATCCAACATGGACGTTCAACATTGCTAGTTGTTTAACTCCTAAATTCTACTAGTAGCTATGCACGAGCACGCGCGTCTTACATAATAAATTTTATTCTCTATCCAAAAAATCATTAATATGTCAAAAACTATAATCATCTTTGACTCAAAAAATCCATGCTTAACATGCCTCATTTGTGGCTGACTTAGAGAATAACTGAAAACATCATGCACTGCAAATTTAAAAAGCATATTACCTTAATTAGCATGTCATACTCTCCTTATGCCACGCCTTTGGTTCTGCCTTGTGCCTGTTTGAGCTCTACCTCGAACACACACAACACACACATATTCAGCTCTGCCTGTACCATGACTATTTCTTTTATTTATCAGAAAAGAGAAGATTAGATATGCAAGTGGTATAAGGACGAACCTTCATTACCTGAGCATTGGTGTATTCCTTTCTAACCCACATGATGTAAAAATGCCAGCTACTCGTGCAATATGAATGGACTATTGTTTTAAGCATAGAAAAACTCATGCAGAAAGATAATGAACATAGGGTATAACACTGATAACTACTGCTTTGTCAGACCCAAGTAAGAAAGTTATTGTATTCAAGCACACAAGCCTCAAGATGCCTAGTACTACCTCCATACCAGATTATAGGGCAAATGTGTATTTCAAGAAAATATGAGATATTTGATATAAAAATTATACCATTGGAAAGTTCTTTTAAATATGAATCCAATAGTATAATTTTATATAATATATTATATATAGTTTTTGACTAAAACTAAAGGTCAAAGTTTGTCTCGAGATGCGCAATTGCCCTATAATCCGGCATGGAGGGAGTAGCATTTTAGTTCATATTCTACAATACAAGTAAGATTGAAACACAAAATCGGTAGATTAAATTTGGTGGTAAAACAATGTGTAAATTCAGTATACACTGTTTCGACTTTGAAGCTTACCACGTGCAAATTTAGTAATTGGCTTCATATGGTTAATTCGTTAGCATGTCAATAATGGAACGAGCTGGAGTTAATCAATTTTACCTTAAAATATTAGGCCAAGTTCTTTAACCAGTAGCACAAAGATGGTACATATCAGAGCGCTCACCTATTTGGACAACCAAAGACAAATCCCAAGCCAGGATTTGCAATCCGACGAAGACAACCACACTGAGACTTGTGGCATAATCTTGTAGCTACGCTCCAGAATCGCAGTCGTTGTGCGGGATCAGAGCTTGGACGCGCAGTGCGGTCCCTCCCCTGATTTGAGCTTGGTGGCATGGTGGGGGTGCTCCCTTGAGATGATTCGAGGAAGGGGCAGTGAGGCGCTGGATGCGGCAGATCTCTCCGTGGACGCGATGTCGTAGGGAAGAATTGGGACAACATTGTCTCAACAGCTTGAGTCCAAGTACAAACCAGTAGTGACGGTGGCGGTTGATCGTCCTGGAGGCAACGTCTGGAGGGGGAGATAGGTAGCATCAGCGCTGGTGCCCGCAGCTACAAGGGTATAGCCGTATAGTTCTGCAGCGATCTCCATCGTAGGCCTTCATTTTAGGGACGACGCCGCCCTCTGCGCCCATCTCTTTCCACCTCCGGCACGGAAGAGAGGCTCAGGAAGGACGGATGAAAGAGAGGTGGAGGAGAGGGTCCATGGAGTGCTCTAAGGTCTCCATCCCCTGCCGTCTAGGTTTAGGGTCCATGCTGCCGATCTCCTCGAGCGTGTTCTGCAGCTCATCAACCTCCTCGGATGAGAAGGACTCCGGGTGGTTGAGGCCAAGGACAACTTGAATCGCCCAGGTGGACCGATGGAGGAGTGAAGCAAGAGCGAGGAGTAGCCGGGAAGGGCGTCGTGCGGGGTTGAGAATTTGAGATGCACCTTGTTGTGCGACGGTGGATGGCAAGAGCGCAAAGGCAAATGCCTAACAAAAGGAAAGAAATTAGCGAGCATAATTAGAGCAATTAGTGGTGTGTTTGGTTGGAGAGAAATTAGGGGTATTAATTAGAGCAATTAGTGGGGCATTTATTGACCAGGTTAATTTAGGCCTTTCACAATGCATTGTATCTTAGCGTGATATCCTAGGCAATGGTTTATTTTAAGAGACAACTATCACAATGCATTGTCTCTTAAGTGTTGTATCTACATTAATTAATTTTGGGTACATGCATGTATGTGATTGGGCTAGGCATGCATTTTTACCTATGATACCGTGCAAGGGTTGTAGCTTAGCTAAGATACAACACTAATCTCTTTCATCATTAATTAGGATGCCACATCACCATTTTATCTATGATACCGTGCTAAGATACACCCATTGTGAAAGGCCTAAGCGGATTTTGAAGTCGTGTTGGGTTGTGCTCAACATTGGAGCGCTGTGGTCCATTTGATTAGGGGTGTTGGATGGACGTGATCAATTATATCAAAACATGTTTGTGCCTTTATAAGTAGTAGAGATAGAGATAGAGATAGAGATGGAGCTTATTTTGCTAAAACAAGCGAGATGATTGGAGCATCAATGCAATTTGTGCATATATGCTGTAACGTTGGTTTTAATGATTAGATCAGGAGGTCAACTCATTAGTATTCTAGATTATGTTACTCCCCCCGTCCCAGTTCTTAAGGCTTACACGTATACCTAGATCGTCATTTTGACAAATATAATCTAAATTTTATAACATAAAAATTATACCATTAGAAAGTACAATGTTTGAACTTTTTAGTGAAATATATTTTGTAGTATATAAGTTGTATTGTGTTGGTCAAAATAACGACCTAGATATACTTGTAAGCCTTAAGAACTGAAACGGAGGGAGTACATAATTTTGACTGTAGATGACTTTTGAAGGGCACAAACCTTCTCTTCATCCCCGGAGAGCTGTTTTAAGAATGATCTAGGTTTGATACTACATATGGATAAATCCTGTCATAATTAACGCTCCTCTACTCTCTTGGCTAGACACTTTCCAATCATATGTTGTGCTCTTAGCTAGGTTTCTAGATAGCCTTCTCGCCCTTTCTTTGTACACAATCACGTAATTACCCACACCCTTTCTTGGATATTGTTACATATAAATAAACACCATGAGGAAATCCCCTTAAATTTCATGGTCAAAAAGAGAAAAAAAAGCACCAAGGTAGTAAGAAAGGAGCTGATATTTTATTAGCATGTTTTTTAAAGAATAATTTTTCTACCCAAAATAGATCTCGTGGACACACTCCGAACAGATAGATCCTACATAGGATTCTCTTCTATTGTACTGTTTTCGTTTTGAGGTTGGGTATGAACTATGCATACTTTCACTTCCCCCCTCCCCGCCGAGAGCTCGCTACAGTAACCTCCCCCAGATCTCGAGAGGCCGGCCCGATCCCGAGCCCCTCCGGTAGCCATGGCGGCCGGAGGTGGCGGAGGAAAGGTGCCGGAGTAGTTTTAGGTCTCTAGGGTTAGATTTTGGCGCCTTTGCGCCTTGTTGTTCGAGGAGCCTCGGGTTCTCCGGCCGAGATCTGAGGCTGGCAGGCGGAGTTCGTCCTTGCCTCGGCTCCAGTGGTCGGAGTGGAGGCACGTCTTCGCCGGCGGCCTCTTAATAAAGGGCCTAGGAGCCAGTGGGTGCTCTTTCCGGGGTGTTGTTGCGCCGCCTCTCGTCCGACCGTGGTGGCGAGGGAGCTCGGTGGCGCAGTGGTGGTTTGGCTGCACTTCTTCCCTGGCCGGCCGTGGAGGCGAGGAGGAAAGGGTGTGCGCTTCTTCATCCCCTTCCGGATCTGCATCTTCCCGGTGCTGTTCATGGCGTCTTGCGGCTTTCTTTCCTCCGCGTCGATCTGCTGCCATGGTGGCGGTGGTGAGCACGGTGGTCAGCAAGTTGAAGGTGTCCGGTGCTATTGGGAGCATTTCTTCAGCGATCTGCGGCGATTTCTTTCGTCCCTCGACTGGACTGGATGGTAGTAGGGCTACCGCTCCCCCAAGCTTCGATCTTGCTGTGTCGGCTTTCTCTCGCTGCTTCGCCCCATGTGGTGCTGCGGTGGCCGGAGCATGGCGACCTCGTCGGATTCTTGGAGAAGAGTTGGAGGACCGGATCGCGTTTTTCAGCTACATCTAGGGTTCTCTTGGCACTATTACTGGGTTTCGCTATAATTTTCTTTTTTACAGGGTCCTCTTTGTAATTGTGCCCCGACGCGGTTAGTCAATGAAGCTTTTTTGGGGTCTTTCTAGACCCCGTCCCTGTGCAAAAAAAAAAAGAACTATGCATGTGTCACTAGTACACTACTGGTTGGATAACCCTCAACAACAATATGGCATACTCGACAAATGAAGAACATATAAACAATTAGTGTCAACGAGAAGAGGGAGGGTTCAGGAGACCACATAAAACTCACTTGCTAGGGCTGGTAGCCTGGTAGACGAGACTAAAATAATAAATTAATTGTTGACGTATTATGCACACACACTTTAGAATCTCTACGTAAGTTAGCGGAAGCTAAAAACCTTACATAGGAACTTTTGTTAAGACAACTAGCATGGTGGCCCTGGCAAATGCGAGGGCATCACCTTTGGTTGTTTTTTTATAAAAGCGTTTTGTATTTAGTGTTTTTAAATTGATGAACATTTGTGAATTTTTGTATATATAACTGGAGTTCAACCGTGAGCTAGCGTGTAGTTTTTGTGTGATGTTAGATAGGTATGCAAGTCTAAAATCAGGATTGTTAAGCGATTAGGGTTTACTTGAGTGTATGGACCATACTTATGGAACAAGAAAATTATGTTAATAAGTCTACACAAAAAGAGTTTATCCCCATTTTTTGACAATAGATTTTATGGCAACTAAACATTAAGAATTTTGATTCTACTTTAATCTGATCTTTTTACCTTGTCCCTTCATTTGTCGTAAAAATACATGACAATTTCTCATGTTGTTTTTTTAACACAGAAAAGGTCTCGCAGGCAATCCAGTCCTGGCCAACTGTAGAGAGGACCCTAGGTCAACATGAAGAAACGCGATCTGGTCTCTGAACGCCTCCTCGGAAGATTCACCACGACGTCGCCAGGGATGAACCACTTGGGATGCGGCGGGTGCCTCCATACTGCAACCGAGACGAGGACCAAGCTCGCCAGACGGTGAAGAAGCTTCTCCTTTGAAGCGGAACTGCCTCTCTTAGGCACCATGGTCGGAGGAACTTGACGAGCCGGAAAAGAACCGTAGCTCAAAACAACCGCCATTCGGTCAGAGGATCTGGCTGCTGGGCGGAGACCGACCATTGACCACCGCGAGATGGACATCGAAGATTCTCATGTTGTTTTGAAGTACATGTCGTATTAGAAATGTTGAGTCTACGATATACAACTTGAAACATTAGTTACGCTATTACAGAAACTAGCAAGATGGCCCTCGCAAATACGATGGCATCATTGTAGTATTTGTTTAAAAAATGGGTTTATGTTATATGTATCATCTTTAATGTGTTAAGTTTGTTTAAAAAGAAATGATTTTCTAAATATAATAGCAAAGTAATTTGTTCATGATGCAATTAATAGAAAATAACTTATCATTTGTTTATAGGTAGGACAACTAAGCAAGGAAAATTTTTATTGCATTGTGTGGATTTTTTTTGGCTCATCTGCTAAACCTGTTTAAAATACATGGCACTCCTCTAAAATATGGTATATTCTACATATGAATGGCGTGCTCCAACTCTCAATTGGTGCGTTGTTTGGATACAAATATTTATAATAAAAGTAACAAACACAAATAGAGGTAGAGAATATCCCAAGCTTAATTGTATATATTTCTTTATCTTTATAGTCAAATTTTATACTGATGGTTAAATTTGTAGAAAACATGGATACCACTCCAAGGCAGAACTCTTCATCGGCAAATTGGAATGTCTCGGTCCGAGTTGAGATCCACCGATAGAAATTGATATGCTATTGGCATTTTGTTACAGCGTCACCAATTCTTCGATACGTAGTGTTGATCATTTCGCTCTCCTTCACCGCCACCGCCACTTCTCGCGCTCGTTCTGGGAGTCAGCTGTCTCCTGCGCAGGCGCTCGCCATGGCGCAGGAGCTGCTGCGCTATCAGCCCACCGACGACGGGCGTGAGGGGTGGCGCGCTCGAATCGCCGAGCTCGTCGCCATCGCCAACGAAGACCCGGCCCAGGGAGGAGCCCAGGGCGCGGGGAACCCAGATCCGGCGGCGGGGCATCGCGTCCTGGGCGCCGGAGATGGAGGGGCCAACAAGACCAAGAAGGTGGTTTCCTGCGCCGCATCTTCGCCGCGCGGGGAGCCCAGCTGCCAAATCGTCCAACGCGCTCCGGAAGACGCACGCGTCTCCCTCGAGCGCCGCCGCGAAAATCATGACCGCGCCATCGATGACATCGGCGAAGCTGGCAAGAACATCAGGACCCCCGGCGTCCCGATCTACAACCCCGGGTGTCTTGCCCTCACTCGCCAGCAGCGCTACGTCGTCTGGCCTGACAAGTTCAAGCCAGACATCAGCGCGCGTTACGACGGGACCACAAATCCTGTCGAATTCCTCCAACTCTACGTCGTCGCCGTCCAGGCTGCGCGTGGAGATCAGCGCGCCATGGCCAATTGGTTCCCCATGGCCCTCAAGGACGCTCCGCGAACTTGGCTCATGAATCTTCCTCACGAATCCGTGACGTCGTGGAAGGATTTATGTCGTCAGTTCGTTGCCAACTTCATGCCCACGTACGAGCGCCCCGCAACTAAGAACGATCTTAAAGCGGTGCGTCAGTACAAGGGCGAGACGCTTCGTCAATACATCCAGCGCTTCAGTCAGATGAGGAACAAGATTCCCAGGATCTCCAACGAGGAGGTCATCTCAGCATTCTCCACAGGCGTCTCCGACGTCAAGATGCGGGAGAAGCTGTCTGTGAATGATGAGCTGACTTCCGTCGTCAGGCTCTTCGAGATCGCCGACCGCTGCGCCAAGGCTGAGGAGGGGAGGCTCTTCGTGCACAATCTGCCGGAGGCGCCTCCCCCAAAGCCGAAGTCCAAGGACCCCAAGCGAAAGGAGGCTGCAGCCCTCGCGGCGGAGCCAGACCATAAGCAACGCCGCGGGGACCGCTCCGATCGCGATAAAGGTCGACGTCGCCGCTACTGCATTATCCACAAGAAGGACACCCACAATACCGAGGATTGTTGGATTGTCCGGAAGTTTCACGAGGAAAATGGCGTCGCCAAGCGTCGCGGGGGTGGCCGCAGCAACGGCAAGAGTGGATCCCGGGGCGATCGCCGCGACGACAACCGCGAGGAAGGTCGCCGCCGTGGGGGTCTGTCTCGAGACGATCCCGAGCCGCTGCCGCTGCCCCCACCAGCAAACGATCGTCAGGAGGAGAACCAAGGAGGCTATCAAGAGCCGCGAGACTTCGTCGCTTGCCTCCTGGGTGGAGCTCAGGCTCCTCTGTCAAATCGGCACTTCAAACAGCTGTCGCGAGAGATCGCGGCGGCACAGCCCAACTTCGGCAATCGCCTGATGAAGTGGTCGACGTGCAAGATTGGCTTCGACGAGGAGGATCATCCGGCTTCCACAAGGGGCGTGGGCACAATCCCCCTCTTGTGCACGCCAACCATCAACAACGTCGCCGTCAATCGCACTCTCATCGACGGAGGGGCGGGCCTCAACATCATCTCCGTCGAGATCTTCGAAAAGATGCAGGTGCCGTACCACCGGCTCATGCCAACTCGGCCGTTCTTCGGGGTAACCGAGGGATCTACAACGCCAATTGGGCAGGTAAGCCTGCCCGTCACCTTCGGCACCCGGGACAACTACAGGACGGAAAGCCTCGACTTCGACGTCGCCTACATCGCCCTGCCATACAATGCCATCCTCGGCTACCCAGCCTTGGCAAGGTTCATGGCAGCAACGCACCATGGCTTCAACGTCCTCAAGATTCCGGGCGCCAACGGCACGATCACCGTGCGCTGCAATGAGAAGGATGCTCTCCGATCAGTTGAGCATGTCTACCGTGAGGCCGCCGCCATGTTCCCCGCCGACGAAGATCTGCTGGAACACTCCGGCGACCTCACGAGGAAGAAGCCGCTCGTATCCCAAGAGCGAGCTGCTGCGAAGAAGGCCTCTCTCGAGCCCCACCTACTGGGTTCGACAGGGAAGAAGTTCGCCGCCTCAGCATCGCCTACTCCGAGCGAGGACCTGGACCATCCAATGATGGACATGAGCATTGGGGAAGCTGCGGTACCCTCAGGCAGGAGGCCCCAGTTTACCCAGGAGCGCTCGGCAACCAAGAAGGTCCCGCTACAGGCTGGGGGCTGCGAAAACTTCGTCACCATCGGGGCAGGGCTTTCCCCCAAATAGGAAAGCGCGCTCGTCACCTTCCTGCGGGCAAATTCTGACATGTTCGCTTGGACTCCGTCAGATATGCCCGGCGTTCCCAGGGAGGTGATTGAGCACCACCTAGCCGTGTGCCCTCAGGCACACCCCGTGAAGCAGAAGACTAGGAAGCAAGCACAAGAGAAGCAAGACTTCATCGTCAAGGAGATAGAGAAGCTGAAGAAGGCCAAGTTGATACGCGAGGTGGCCCACCCCACCTGGATTGCTAATCCGGTGGTCGTCCCAAAGGCTAACGGCAGTGGGCGCCTCTGCGTGGACTTCACAAGTCTCAACAAGGCCTGTCCCAAGGATCCATATCCCCTCCCGAGGATAGATCAAATCGTCGACTCCACCGCCGGCTGCGACCTCCTTTGCTTCTTGGATGCTTTCTCCGGCTATCATCAGATCAAGATGGCAAAGGAGGACGAAGAGAAGACCGCCTTCATCACGCCCTGTGGGGTGTACTGCTACGTCTGCATGCCCTTTGGCCTGAAGAACGCAGGAGCTACATTCCAAAGGCTCATGCGTAAGGCCCTGGGGGCTCAGATGGGAAGGAATGCGGAAGCCTACGTCGACGACATCGTCGTCAAGACTCACGAGGGTCACACCTTCATCGAGGATCTGGAGGAAACATTCGTCAACCTGAGGAAGGTAAACATCAAGCTTAACCCCGCCAAGTGCGCCTTCGGCGTACCGTCGGGAAAACTGTTGGGATTCCTCGTGTCCAATCGCGGGATAGAGGCGAACCCCGACAAGGTCAAGGCCATCGAAGAAATGCGTCCTCCGCGCAATCTCAAGGAAATGCAACGCCTCGCGGGGTGCATGGCAGCCCTGGGGCGCTTCATCGCGAGGAGTGGGGAAAAAGCTTTGCCCTTCTTCAAGCTCATGAAGCGCACCGGGAAGTTCGAGTGGACTCCGGAAGCCGACAAGGCCTTCGCCGAGTTAAAAAGGTACCTCACGAGCCCACCGATCATGGTTGCCCCAACCCCCCGCGAGCCCTTGCTACTCTACATCGCGGCAACTCCAAGGACTGCAAGTGCCGTTCTCGTCGCGGAGCGGGACGTCAAGGTAATCGCCAAGGAGGAGGTCACTCCTCCAAGCTCGGGGGCTCCTCGCGAGGAAGAGGCCGCTTCACCTCCCGCCCCTCGAGAGGAGCCGCCCGAGGGATCCTCACCGACCGAGCCGCTCTCTCAGAGCAACGCTCAAAAGCCTCCTGAGGAGGAGCCTTCCGAGGGTGTCGTCAAGGTGCAAAAGCCTGTGTACTTCGTCAGCACAGTGCGGCGCGACGCGCGGGAGCGCTACACAATGCAGCAAAAGTTGCTCTACACCTTGCTCATCGCCTCGCGGAAGCTACGCCACTACTTCCAGGGTCACCCGATTAAGGTGGTAACCGATCGGCCCCTGGAAACCGTCCTGCGCAACCCCAATGTCACCGGGCGGGTGGCTGAGTGGGCTGTGGAGCTTCAGCCTTTCGAGATCTCCTTCGAAACTACAAAGGTAATCAAGAGCAAGGCTTTGGCCGAGTTTACTGCAGAATGGACTGATCCGTTCGTCGACGAGCCTCCAGAGGTGGAGTCAACTCTCCCTGGAGAGGAGGCCCCAGGCCTCCGGGTCATGCACTTCGACGGCGCCTTCAACCTCCCCGGCGCGGGAGCCGGTGCTGTCCTAACCTCTCCCTCTGGAGACAAGCTTTTCTACGCTGTGCAGCTCTGCTTCGCACCTGAGAACAAGGTCTCCAACAACATCGCGGAGTACGAAGGACTACTTGCTGGCCTAAGGGCAGCAAACGCTTTGGGCATCAAGCGCCTCATCGTCAAGGGAGATTCATAGCTGGTTGTGAACTTCTCGAACAAGAGCTACACTCCAAGGGATGAGCACATGGCGGCTTATCTCGAGGAGCATCGAAAGATGGAAAAACGCTTCCAAGGCTTGGAGCTGAAGCACATCCTGAGGGGAGAAAATGTGGAAGCCGACGAGATCGCCAAGCGCGCCTCTCATCGCCTGGCGCAGCCCGCCGGCGTCTTCGAGGAGCGTCTCTTCAAGCCGTCCGCCTCTCCGTCAACATCCAAACCACCTCCTCCTTCTGCTTTGCCGCCACCGCCGGAGCAGGGGGCTCCGGATTGCGGGCCTCCTTCGGGTGACCGCGTCCTGCTGGCATTGGCTCGGCAGGAGGGAGTGGATTGGATCATCGAGCTCAAGGCCTACCTCACCAGCAGCAGGCTTCCTGAGGATGAAGAGGAGGCCGAGAGGATTGTGCGGCAAGCTTCGGGCTATTGCGTCAAGGACGGTGACTTGTACCGGCGTCGCCCAAATGGCGTCGCTCTGAAGTGCATATCTACTCACCAAGGCCAAGAGCTTCTAAGGGACATCCATGCCGGCGAGTGTGGCCATCATGCTTCAGCTGCAACTCTAGCCGCAAAGGCATATCGAAGTGGCTTCTACTGGCCTTCGGCGCTCGGAGATGCGGCGGAGATGGTCAAGAGGTGCGAGGCGTGCCAATTCCACGCCAAGCAGATACATCAGCCGGCGCAAGAGCTGCGGACCATCCCACTCACTTGGCCCTTTGCAGTTTGGGGTCTGGACATCCTCGGTCCATTTCCTAGAGCGCAAGGGGGCTATCGCTACCTCTACGTCGCCATCGACAAGTTCACCAAGTGGGTGGAGGTGGAACCGGTGTGCACAATCCCGGCCAGGTCCGCCGTCAAGTTCATCCGTGGACTGGTCTGTCGCTTTGGTGTGCCTAACCGCATAATCACCGACAACGGCAGCCAGTTCACCAGCGGCTTGTTCCGAGAATACTGCGCATCGACCGGCATCAAAATCTGCTTCGCCTCCATCGCCTACCCCCGGAGCAATGGCCAAGCCGAGCGTGCCAACGCTGAAGTACTCAAAGGACTCAAGACGAAAAGCTTCAACGCCAAGCTCGAGGCCTGCGGCAAAAAATGGTTAGACAACCTCCAATCCATCTTGTGGTCCATCAGGACTACCGCCACCAAACCCACCGGAGAAACCCCTTTCTTCCTGGTCTATGGGGCGGAGGCTGTTCTTCCCACCGACGTCAAGTTCGGGTCGCCAAGAGTGCTCGCCTTCGACGAAATTCGCCAAGAGGATCTCATCAAGGATCGCCTCCTCCTGCTCGAGGAAGCTCGGTGCCAAGCCGCGCTCCGCGCCGCGAGGTACCAGCAAGGACTACGCCGCTACCATAGCCGCCATGTTCGAGCAAGAACTCTGGAGGTCGGCGACCTGGTGCTGAGGAGAATACTCTCTTGCGAGGGCCTGCACAAGCTGTCTCCAATGTGGGAAGGACCCTTCAAGGTGACGCACATCGCCAGGCCAGGCTCGGCGCGGCTGGAAACCGCAGAAGGCGTGCCAGTGGGGAACCCGTGGAACATAGCTCATCTGCGAAAGTTCTACCCTTAGGTTCTTCACGAGGAGAAAAAGACCGTTTTCACGGCACTTGTATCAGCTCAATCTGCTCTTAAGCACTGATATTAAGTTAATGCGCAATATAGCGCCTCTGCTTCGGCATGACATCAAAATGGCATGAAGTCCATTTATTTTCTGTTGTACTCCTCGCGGAAGGGGGCTAGGCACGGTGTCTATGCTGGGGCCTTCGCCCAGAAAACAGCAAGCCCGAAAAACCCGAAGGGAGCGAGCTCTGGTCGGGGGCGACGGCCCCGTTAACGATCACCTCTGGATGCCCATGGTGCTTAGTTCCTCGCGAAGTACGCCAGAAAATAAAAAATCTTCGAGGAAAAGTCCAAGGTGTGCCCATGGCACCCGCTAAGGACCTACCCCTCGTGAGCAACCCTCACGAGGGAGCAAAGACGCGTCGATGCACTAGCATCCGCAGGAGGATTCCCTCTCTCGAGGAAGGCCTAACGTGGCAGGATTATTGAAGACCAAGGCCGCTCCGATAAATCTTGCGAAGGAGACGCAGATCCGGAGGTCCGCGCCAGGCCCTTCACCTCATGAGCAACCCTTGTGAGGTGTCGACGGTCTCTGGGCTCTCTTAAGCATCGACGTTTTCACGTCCGTGAGGGTCCAGCTTCCCTCAACGACGAGGAAGGCCCCGTGAATCGCCACGCGCGGCAATTTGCTCTTAGCTGCTGGCACAGATAGTGCCGCGCTCCTCCACGACGGAGAAGGTCCCTGTGCCGGTCACAGGGGCATCTTATTTGCCTTCTTTTTCCGTTTGTTTTACCGACTTGTTTTTCCGTTTTCGGGGATTTGGGGTTTTTTCTTTTTCAACTCTTTCTTCAACTTCTTGTCTCAGGAATTTTCCACTGTGTCATCGACGCCGAACCCGTCCCGAGCTCTGAGGTGGAGGGAGGCTTACCGTCGATGCCTACAGCTCGCCAGGGCTCTCGAGCAAGCGAATGGCCAGGACAGTGGAGGACAGCGAGATGATCAACAAAAGGATTTCATTAAATTGCCTCCAGTGGGGGAAGGAGCGAAGCACGGCGGGGCATTCCCCGCCGGCAAGGACTACAAGGCAAAAGAGGGGAGGAGACTAGCTCCCCTCCCCAGAAGACTACCGCGCCGGGGCCTCCTCTTCACTGCGCCGCGAGCTGGGGGAAGGTGCGGCGGACGCCGTCGGCGGTGAAGATCCGCACCGTGGCCTCCAGGGTCCCCAGCTTGAAGCGGAAGACGAGGCGGTCGCCGACGCGGAGGCGGTAGCCGAGGGCGAAGGGCCTCCAGCGGCCGGAGAGAACGACGTTGCCGTTCGCCCCGAAGAGGATGTCCACAGGCCAGAAGAGATCTGGCCTGCTTTGCTCCCCCAGGGCGATCTCCCCGGCGGCCGGGCCATGGGCGTGAATCGCCCTCCGGATGGCGTCGGGCAACCGGAGGGAGTTGAAGCCCGGGGCGTCGACGACGACGAGGAGCTCCAAGAAGCGGGACCCCGGGGCGATGAGGGGTCCCAGCAGCGCCGCCGCCAAGGGGCGCGGAGTGGCAACCACTCCGTTCACCGGCGGGGCCGGAAGATCTGCAGCAGGGGGAGGGGGGCCCAGGGCGGCCTCCACCTCCCGGAGGGCCTGATCGATGCTCCCCGAGGCGCGGGGAGCGGGCGCCGCCGCCAGCGGCGACGGCGAGTTCAGGGCGCCTCCACGCGCAGGACCCCTGAGGGTCAGGGCGCCGGAGGTCCCCGCACCGGCACGGCTCGCCTCGCCCTGCCGCGGCGCGCCGATGCGGAGGGGGCCGCCGGCGCCGGGCGTCCACTGGGCCGGGACCTTCGTCTTCTTCCCGCTGCCCAGGGGACGCCCGCGGCGCTTCGCCCCGTAGCCCGATCCCACGGCGGCGGAGGAGTTGGAGGGATCCATGAGCTTGGGGGCGAGGATGCAGAAGTGGCACAGGAGGAAGGAGGTGAAGTGCCGGAGGTCTCGAGGAGGATCTATTTAAGGGAGGCGTCCGGCGTCGATGCGTCAAATCCTTGCGCGGGAATCGAAGCGTTGGCGCGGCGCTCTGTAGTCAAGCGACACATCATTATGGCAGGTTGACGCCTCGGAGACCGTAGCTTCGCCCGCCGTTTCGTCTCGCCAGCTGCGGCCGCGCCACGTGTCCGGTGTTTCTGCTTCTTCACATGGTCCTCTGACCGCGCAGTTGACGCGTGCCGTTGGAGGGCCCAGCAGCTTCAGGGGGCCCCCGACCCTTCGCTTCCTCAAGAGGACGCGGTGTGGGCCGGGCTCCCGGGGGCTACTATCGGTGTAACGGATACCGGGGTATCCCAGGTCCACCTGCTCCTGGGCCCCGTCATCGGCCCATCTTCAGCCCAGGGGAGAATCAACAATCTTCGCTGCGGAGAAGACCCTCACGAGGAGGCGCCTCGTGAGGAGAACGACGACAGAAACCGCTAAGGACCAGAAGACCTCCTCACGAGCCCCTGCTGGTGAGGAGAGGAGGTACGCCCACGTCAGCCTAGCACGTTTTCGTGCGGAGCAAGAAGACAACGGGCAGAAGACCGCGTACCGCCCACGCTACCCCCGACAGGGAGGAGACCAACTTTCTCTGTGCCTGCCCAAAGCGGCACAGTGGCAGTTGGCCACCTCCCTAAATATAGCATGGACGGTGCAGGGCGCCAGAGGAGGACGTCAGCCTCCTCCACCCACTCCTGTGGACCGGCGCCGCTACCCTACGAAGACCAAGTCTACAGAAGAACATAGTCTACAGCTGTCCTCCCTCCTTGGCCGTGTGTGGCAACCCCTTCCCCAAGAAGATAAGGGGAAGGAGGACCTTGGCGCTATAAAAGGGGGGAGAGGCCACCCCTTAGAGGGGATGGGGGAAATCTGATCTTCATCTTCTTCAAGCTGCTAGTTGGGCACGCAGGCTCTTCAACCTCTGACCAACTAGAGCTTTGTAACCAAGGCCTTGTACTCCTCGCGAGGTGTCGCGTCGCAATACAAGAAGGCAGGAAGTAGGGGTTTTACCTCACCACGAGGGCCCTAAACCTGAGGTAAAGCTCGGTCTCCCTCTCTGCAGTGCGTTGCGCGTCCGACAATCGAGGCTTCCGTCACCGTGTTAGTCCACATCATCTTAATTAATTTCGATAGTTAGATCTAAAATATATGGCTGAGATTTTTTACAAAATAGTAGTTACGGGATTTAAATAACAGGTGGATCCCGTTACTTATCTGTACCTGATATCAACTACTAATATGGTCAGAGACACCTGTTATTTAAATCCCGTTATTTAAATAACATCCGGCCATATATTATCTAAGGTGGCTTCTAATATGGTCAGAGCATATTATCGGATGATCACATCTTTGCCGTGTAACAATGGTCTAGCTAAGCTAGCTACGATATTTTTTAAAAAAACGGAAGCATGTAAGTCTAGGACCATTGAATATATTTCCTTTTTTTCCTTAGGTTGAACGGATGACAATCAGCTATTTTTTCCTTATATTGAACAGACGTACCTGTAGGATCTCTATGGAAATAAATCAATTGGCTTATTTTTTTCTTGCAGGAAAAATAACGCGTGTACACAAATATGCCGGAAGTTTATTTCTTCTTATACTGAACGGATGTACCCTTACATGCTAGAAATTAATTTTTGTACACATACATGGTTGTATGTAACTCTTCTTATTTTTTAATCTCAGACGTTAAGATTAATATCAGCAGTTGATATATTTGTAGCATGTGTGGATTAACGTGGTCCCTCGAAGAAAAAAAACTTATATTGCTTTTAATATATAATAGATAATAGATTTTGATGATGTATGTTAACATGGTGACTTTATTATGTAGCATGTGTGGATTAACCTGGTGCCTCGAAAAACACACTGATATTGCTTTTAGTATATAATAGATAATAGATTTAGATGATGTATGACTTTATTAGACATCTATATATTTTCTTTTACTATAAAATCAAACTTTATAAATTTTAATAAAATATATTAAAATCAACATATAAATATAAAATCAAAATGGATCTACTTTTACTAAATTCAGAACAAAGCGTTAATAAAAACCGAGAAAATAATACGTATCGGTCAGTTTACACTTTATCTTTTTTCTAAACTGCCTATGTTCAATATCAGCAAATTCTACCACTTCTAAAAGTAGCTAGTCTCGTACGGACACGATTGTTTTTTTAATTGTTTAGCCAATATTTTTCTGCACTTGTAGCTATCGTATTTATCAAAGGTATGTAGTCTTGTACGTGCAGGTCTGTTTTTTTCTTATGGGCGTATGCTACTTCAACTTTTTTTGAAAGGATGTAACCATTTATTTGGTCTCACCGTTTCAAACGTGTCTGCTCACATCTTCTCAATATAAAACGTATCAAACGTGTTACGTAACTACTATTTTGTAAAAAATCTCAGCCATATATTTTAGATCTAACTATCGAAATTAATTAAGATGATGTGGACTAACGTGGTGTCTCTATTTTAGACATCCGTATTGTGCTTTTAGTATATAATAGATAGATAGATAAGGTAATATTTTTTTCACAAATTTATCGATGTTACTTTATGTCGTAATGTTCCAATGATATATTTTGCGCACCAATAACATCACCATGCGTCTGATGGCTTAATTAGGTCCTACTCTCTGATGTCAATTGCATTTTCAAAACATACTATGTTAATTAAACTCTTACGAATTACATATTTTTAGCTTCTATATATATTCGGTGATATAGTTATATACATGTACGTATAAATCAGTCTTATCTTAGATCCTCTCATATACCTTTTCTTGCCGGCGAATCATTAGAACTCCCATGCATGGGTAGGCTAAATCGGATCTCATTAACCTGCTTTGTCGTTTTTTTCAATTAACAATTAATTTTGGAGTTAGCTTTTCACGTAAGTTTATATCATTTTTTTTTGAGATGAAAGTTTATATCATTGATTGACTGGTCTTCTTTAAAGTTAGCTTTGTACACATTACATCAGATCCACGTACTAAGCTAGCTGATTGATTATGAGATGACTGATCGAGTTCGGCTGGTGTAGGTGGTATGCCAGTCAAGCTACCTAGCTAATCCAAGTAATAAGCTAGTCTCTGATGGATTATGGGCTGATCAATCTTGTTACCAAGCTAGCTAGCTAGTAAGGCTTTGCCTATACTCTCTCCGTTTAGAAATATAAGATGTTTTAGCTTTGTGAAGTGAGTGTATCTAAACATCTTTTAGTGTATAGATTCGCTTCACAAAGCTAAAATATCTTATATTTCCGAACGTAGGAAGTACATATGCCAATGCCTTCCAATTTTTTTCGCAAATGCTTCCCATCGCAGCTGCGACAAACCGAACTCCTCATCGCACACTCGACCCGATGTTGACGATCTGAGCGGCCCTCCGCAACAAAGCCCACGCGCCTTGCTGTCCCGATCTGAACAGACTCACTCAACCCCCGTCTTCTTCCCCGTCCGAATCTTTCGCACCCCGATCCACCTAGGCGCCACTCCGGCCAACCGCCCCTGCGTGCCATGCTCGCTGGCCACCCGCGTGCACCGGTAGCGGACATCTCCATGCGGCTGTGCAGAGTAGTTAGCATAGAACTACGACTTTACAACTCAAATTTCGGAAAACTACGACTTTACGTTTGAATCGCATAAAACTACGACATTTTTTGAAATTGTTCGCAATGTGCACTGATTCCGAATTGATCACGAATTGACACCGAAACTGGCAAGTGGGGCCCACTTGTCAGCGCTGATGTGGCAAGAAAGGAGTTCATTTGCTGAGGTGGACAGGGGCCCTCATGTCAGCCAAATAAAAAAAATCCTAAATCTCTTTTAAAAGAAATAAAAAATAAAAAAAGATTATCTAAATATCTACAAGAAATAAAAACAATTTATAAAAATAAATAAAAAAATCTACTGGACATCCCCGCTGTGCGCCATGGCCGGCCGGCCCGCCCCTCCTCCCAGCGAGTCCCCGCCGCCGCGCCATGGCCGTGGACCTAGCCAGGGAGGAGCTCGCCGGTGCCCTCCCCGACCTCGCCGCGCTCGCCTGCCGTGCCCTCCCCGACCTCGCCGCGCTCGCCTGCCGTGCCCGGAGCTCGCCGTGCCCGGAGCTCGCCATGCCCTGCACCACCCGTACCCGCGCCGCCAGGGCCCAGCGCCGGCGAGGGCCTCCTCCACCGCGCCGGAATCACGGATTGACGCCGCCGACAGAGGAGCTCGACGAGGGCTTGGTGGGGGCGCCGCCAGCCGCCGCACTGGTCCATGGCGGAGCCTGGCCAGTAGCGGATCCTGGCCCGCGGCGGAGCCTGGCCGGCGGCGGTCTGGGTGGTGCGGTGGGGAGACAGTGGGGTTTTTTTTATTTTTTATTTTTTTTAGATTTTTTACCTAATCTGACATGGTGGGTTCCAGTCCACCTAAGCAATGTATGCCACATCAGCGCTGACAGGTGGGCTCCACCTGCCAGTTTCGGTGTCAATTCGCGATCAATTCGGAATCAGTGCACATTGCGAACAATTTCAAAAAATGTCGTAGTTTTATGCGATTCAAACGTAAAGTCGTAGTTTTCCAAAATTTGAGTTGTAAAGTCGTAGTTTTATGCTAACTACTCGGCTGTGCACCGCCGAACGCCTCCCTCGTAACGGTAGGGGCCACTCCACACATCCCCTGGCCCAATCTCTCCGCTCCTTCGACGACCAAATGGACTCCCTCCTGATCGACCTCACATGGTGCCGCCCCGCCCTCCAATCCGTGCCCCCGTTGGTCAGCCTCGCCTCTACCTCCCCGGGCTGACGACGGCAAGGGCACCATCTAGAGGCCCTCACCGCACCCGCGATAAAGTTCTGGAGTGTGTGACCATGTCCCCCGCTCGCCTTGCGCCTCCTGAGCTGCTCCCGTCGTCGACTCCCGCGGCTGGGCTTGGCCATGAGAGGCCATCGAAGCGGCGGAAGGCGCTCCTCCAGCGGTTAGGTGCCGCGCGGCGCGTCGTCACCAGGCCGGCCACCTTAGGGGCTGTAGCTGCAGGCGAGTTGACCCCCCGTTCCGAACCCCCTCTGCCCGGGCCTTCCACCACTGCTCGGCTAGCTGGCAGTGGCGGAGCTAGCTCGCCATTGAAGCCTGGACAAAGTTCATGCACTTCTGCATAATTCCATTGGTCAGCGTTTCTAGGCACCAATTAATCTTCAATCCACGCTAGAAGTTCACGAGCGCAGCAAGGGCAGCCGGCACAACATCTTCGTTCATGGCTATCTTGGATGAAATTTCAGCAAAGCAAAGTGGACTCACAAACAACAACTACTGCTAATTAAGTGCTCGTTAGAAGAGATATACTAGTCTGTATGCTTGTACAGGAGTTGAATTTTTTGCTTCTGTGAGACATGATGTATGGTTGGTGTAAGAAAGTTTTTAGGACAGATTAATTCTCTTTGGAGTTTGTTGCCTAACTGCACATATTATTTGCTCAGTCCTACCAATTTATTGCCTTAAAATTGACTTGCTCAATTATTAGTTACTTAATAATAGGTCATTGTCTCTTAGAGTGGATTGTTGCCTAATAACACTATAATGGAAGAAGGAACTCTTCCATGATGTTTGTTATGTACGCGGACAAGTGAGCTAGCATATGTTTTGTCCTTATTCTTAGGATGCATTAATATGTGCAAATTTTTAATCACCAAGATGTTTAATGGCCGTTCTTGTTATGGCCTGGCCGAATCATGTGTCGTTGCCCAGCGGAGCGAGCCGAACGCGACTTGCTTGCCCCATAGATCGAAAGATCGCTACAAGGTCGAAGCAGAGCGGAGCGACCCATTTTCTGGGAGCAGTCTATTGCCGAACGGGCCCTAAGTTGTCTACCATTGTTCTGTAGTTGCATATCGAGATGTCAATAAATCGCCTACCATTGTTATAAAGCTGCCTACCAATATTGATAAGTTGCTACCCGATGTTTGCGAAGTTGCCTCATGTTATTATGAAGTTAAGCATGCTGTTATGAAGTTGTATACACCTACTATGAAGTTGCCTACCTATGTCGATAAGTCACCTATCGTTGTTATAAAGTTACCTGATAAGTTGCTATCCAATGTTGTGAAATTTCATAATGTAGTTGCAAAGTTATCGACCAATATTGGTAAGTTAGAACCCGATGTTGTGGAGTCATCTACCGAAATTACCCAACAATGTTGTCAAGTTGCCTCCCGCCAAAGTGAAGTTGCTTATTGTTGATCGATGTGGATTTGTTGGTAGTGTTTGTTAATTTGGCCACCACTGTTATGAAGTTGCATATCATGGCTGTGAAGTTGTCTATCAATGTCAATAATTCGCCTACCATTGTTATAAAATTGCATGCCGATGTCGATAAGCGCTGAAGATGAACGGGGCTAAAGCGATCAGCTGAAGCTATGGTATGTCAAATGCATCGACAAAGGGGTGTTCCGCCTAAGAGGGAAGCAACCGAAAAGCAGGGGTCGATGAAGCGGAAGTGAAAATGTCGAGCTACCCGTTGTTCTGAACTTGTCTAAATTTATTCACGGATGTTACCTACGCTACACTAAAGTTGCATTTTGTTATTATAAAGTTGCCTACCGCTAGTTGGAAGGGAGAGGAGACCGTGATCAGCAAAAGGCGGTAGTAGAATTTTCCTACTATAGATACGAAGTTGCCTACCGCTAGTTGCAAACTTGCACGCCCATGATACCATAGTGTTAAAGTTGTCTGAAGCAAGTTACCAGTAGCTACACTAAAGTTGTCTTGTGATGCAACACAATTGTCTAACGTTGATCTCAAATTGTATACCGCTTTAGTAAAGTTGCCTACGAGAGCACTGAGTTGCCTCGTGCTGCTTCAAAATTGCCGACTACTGATCTAAAGTTGACCTACGACGCGGTGGTACCGATGAATTGAAGTTACCTACAACTACATTAAAATTGCCTACAACTACACTAATATTGCGTAACATCCGTCGACAATTTAATTCATAGGCAATTTCACAATATATGTGGATAACTTCAGAATTTGATGACTATATTGTTGATAGGGCAAATTACAACTACGGGCAGAAAATTTGCATAATCTGAGATATTATTGAGTGATTTTAAGGCAACGCATAATAAGCAAGCACCAATTTCTGTTATGTGTGGGACCCGTGGTCAACGTCTCTCCCTATATCTCTCCTACGCTCTGGCGGTCATCTTCTTCCTCTCACGTCTCGCTCCCCTTCCCAATTTCTCCCTTCTCTCTTCCCCTCAAGGGTGTGTGGCAATTCCGGCCACCGACGGCCTCCAGTAATATTGTCGTTCTCCATCATGGCCCTGCCGATCTCCTCTCCCCCAAATTCCCACCTTCCAAGACACTGATCTACCCCCGTGCTACTCCGCCCGTGCTGCTCCTCGCGAGATGAGGAGTGAGCATTCGCAGGGAAGAGCTAGGGAGGGCGGCGACAGGAGGAGCTAGGGGGGCGCGTATCCAGATAGCAGGCCTGTGGCGCGCATGGTCGGCCGGTTAGCACGCGCAGCCTGCCGGAGCCCGGAGCGTTGCTCCTCTCGAAGCAGGGAAGAGCTAGGGAGGCCAGCGGCGCGCATGTTCGGCTGGTCAGCGCGCGTGGCTTGCGAGAGCGTTGCTTCTGGCCGGAGCGGGAATGGGGCGGGTCCAGTTTTCACCTCGTCCCGACCGTGAATTGCCTTTTTTTGTATGCGATGAAGGATGCTGGCTGTCGCACGCGCGATCGGTAGACGTGTCCAATTTTTTTTTGAGATGCTTCCGTGAAAGGGACGGACTTCACAAATTACGCGTCTGGTGACCTGCCTGTCACGTCTAATGTGTTATACGTAATCTATGACTCTAATTAAATCCTAGCCATTAATTATATATTTAACAGTCTAAATAATATAACGTGGCGCCTCAAACACCTGTATATTGCTTTTAATATATAAGAGAAATAGATACTCCCTCCGATCCATAATACTCTTCGCTAATGCAGATATATTTAGACACTTTCAGTTCTAGATACATCCGTATTAGCGAAGAGTAATATAGGTCGGAGGGAGTAATAGATTTATGTGATATGGATTAACGTGGTGCCTCTGTTAAACACCCGTATTGCTTTCAATATATAATAGATTATTAGACTCGTATATTCTAGAGTCCTGTAATAAAAAAACTAAACCGTAGCCACACATATAATACTTAGCTTCAACAAATGAAGCTAGGTATCAATACCCCCTTTACGAAAAAGAAACTAGGTAGGATTATGATCTTGTCTTACTACCTTATAGAAAATTCTATTTTAGCGAGATATATTCTCACATTGTACCAGATTTAAACTTTGAAAACTAACATAACTTATGTGAACAAATCTTATCTATGTTTTGCATATGAGTATTTGCACTAAACATTAAAAGTGTATACAAATGTACATTGTTTCTATTAAACACTTATTTTTCATAGTAGCTAGGTGACATATAAGGAAACGTATCAAAGTTGTATAGTAAGCATGCATAAAGAAAACATATATTTAGTGATATTATAAGTTAAATATTTCTTAGAACTTGTGTATTTAAGAAACATTGGCCTCACTATTTGAAATAGAACTATGAAAATAAATAAATAACCTAAAGTCTCTAAGAAAAATCTACATATGACACTACCATGAGAACCAAGTTGCTACCAAAGTTAAAAAATCTACATATGACACTACCATGAGAACCAAGTTGCTACCAAAGTTATACCATAACCTGACGATGATGATAGTGGGAAAATGACTGCAAAGTTAGAAATGTAGTACCGAGTGAGATGCATTATCTCAATTCTATTACAAGAATGTGATCAGTGTAACAAATAACGAACAGGGTTGTAGGTTGTCCAATCTTATTATATAGCACTTTAATGTTGGTTTTTGGTTCCTGTTATAAAATTCTTATTGCCATGGTTATTCTGCTACACTTTCCTTTTTTTGTTTTCTTATGTGAACTCCAAAAAACAATGCGAAAAAAATTCTCGCATATTATCCCAATTTGTTTTGGAGGATTACATCTCATGAAAGGACTCACCCTTGAGCTCGTCTGATGCTGAAAATCAAGTTTCTTGTATACTATATACTATTGGGCATTAGAGTGCAAATATTTGTGGCAAGCAACAAGTTTGCCTAATTGAGTGACCTAAGACAAAAGATTTGCTTCGCGTGTACTACATTGCGTGGCAGCGAAACCTAATAACAACAGCGGGTCAGCGGCGGTAGTGGCGTGGCGGCGACACGGAGACGGGGACGACGATGGAGATGGACAAGCTGATCTGCGGATCTCCTCTGCCTTTTTTGAAGCAACCGCAACCCTGGTGCTTGCTTTGCTTCCGATCCCTGCGCTGGCTCACTCAAAAAGAGGGAGTGCACGGACTCGTTGCCTCGCGCGCGCGCCTAACCAACAAACCAACCACCTTCCCCGAGAAGGGCAACCCGTCCAGAGCACGGCACGACACGCGCGATCTTCCTTGCCGACTTCGCCGGGGAGCCGTTCGTATCGTACGTGCCCGCGCGCGACGGAGACACGGGCAATGCGGCCTGCCGCCACGCACGGCGATGGGTCTCTTTGACGGCCTCTTCTCCCGCCGGCGCGGCGACGGCAGCAACAGCATGGACAGCGCGGCACCGGCGGCGACCATGGACGACGCGACACCGGCGGCGACCGTGGACGACGCGGCACCATCGTCGTCTTCGTCGTCGCAGCACTACGGCATCCCACCCCTCTCGCCCACCGCCGCCTCCGTCGTCCACCGATGCGCGCGGTCCGTGTGACTCCCATCTCCATCTGAATTGAGCTTTACTGACGATTTGCGGGGATTCTTGTAACTGACGGATCGATCGTTTGGGTGGCAGGATCGCGGGCGTGCCGGTGGAGCAGTTGGTGCGCCGGTTCGAGCCGGACGAGCAGCCGTCGCCGCCGCCGCCGCTCGCCTACGCCAGGAGCCTGCTGGAGTACTGCTCCTACGTCGCCCTGCGCGCCGAGACCAGGCGCCGACACGACCACCTCGGCGACAGGGACTTCCACTCCCTCACCTACGACATGATGCTCGCCTGGGAGGCGCCCGATCAGGAGACGGAAGCAGAGTTTCAGGTGCCCGAAACGATCGATGACACGACCCGATTCAGGTTCAGTCACTGATCAGAATTGGTGGGTTCTGTCATTGCAGAAAGCGGCATTCAGCGGAGACGGCACCGACGACGACGACGGTGGATCCATATTCTACTCCAGCCCCACGCAGATGGCAATTCAGGTCATTCCATTGCCTCTCGACCACAATTTCTTTTTGATCAAAGGAGTTGTGAGATGGACTATGGAATGAATGTGCAGGTCGACGGGAGGAGGACGGTTGGTCCGGAGGCGTTCGCCAAGATCGCCCCCGCATGCCCCGCAGTGGCGCACCCGATCACCGTCCGCAACCTCTTCGACGCGCTCACCAACTCCACCGGCGGCCGGCTACATTTCCTCATCTACCACAAGTACCTCAAAAGCCTAGACAAGTATGCCACATTTCTGAACAACATTCAGTCACATTTCTGAACATCATTTACTTTCATCGCGATCGCCTGAATGTGGCACTTCTAATGTGCTGTCACTGCCAGGGTGCTGAGATCTGCCAAGCGTATATCAGGCGGGCACAAGGCGCCGGCGCTCGAGCTCTCCGACGGCGAGGTGGTCCTGGACATCTTCGGCGCCGCCACGACGCAGCCGGTCCTCCAGCACATCGGGACCTCCACGTGGCCTGGTTAAGCATCTTCCTTATGGTAAATTTGTGTGTCGGCGCTGCTGATCCGTGCTTCTTCACGAGGTTCTTAAGGTGATCCGTCAAAATCCTTGCAGGGAGGCTGACGCTGACGAACAATGCCCTCTACTTCGAGGCCATCGGCGTCGACTTTTCATACGGTGACGCCGTCGTGTATGATCTTGCCAAGGACCTGAAGCAGTGCGTGAAGCGCGAGTCCACCGGCCCGTGGGGTGCTCACCTCTTCGACAAGGCTGTCATGTACAAATCTAGCTCCATGTGAGTGAGTCCCCGATGATCTTACACTCACTTGTAGTTTTCAGTTTGTGCAAGCATATATGGTTGCTAACTCAGTTATCTTTGGAACCGATCACCAGAAGCGAGCCGGTGTTCTTTGAATTCCCCCAATTCAAAGGCCACAGTCGCCGGGACTACTGGTTTGCGGTCATCAAAGAGGTGTTACACGCGCACAAGTTCATCAGGAGGTACAAGCTTGCAAATTTCCAGAAGGCGGAGGCGCTCTCCGTCGCGACATTGGGGATTCTCCGGTACCGCACTGTAAAAGAGGCGTTCCACATACTTCCGGCATATTTCAAGACCACTCTGGCCTTCAACTTGGCAGAGAAACTGCCCAAGGGTGACAAGATACTGGAGGCACTGTATGGACAGCTGAAGCAGCATTGCTCAAGGTTCAGAGGAAGTGATGACTTGTCTGCACAATGCAGTCCAGATGATCTGACGCTCGTCGATCCGTTCCCGCTGTCGGCGCATACACTGGTGAAGATGGGCTTGCTGGCGCTGAAGGAGGAGGACAATCCTGAGGAAAGGGATTTTGCTGCCGGGGATGTACAGATTGGAGGAACTAGCTCGGTGCAAATGGCGCTGGAGCGATCTGTTGGGTATTCTGGTAGAGTGGAGGCCGCACGCGCGACGCTCGATCAGGTCAAGGTGGAGGATATAGACACCAATGTTGCTGTTCTGAAGGTATTGATAAAATAATATTTTAGTACTCGTAGTTTATAATCATGCAAACATTTGAAATCAGATACTGAATGTCTTGAGCAAACATTGAAAAAATTCAGTTAAATAGTGGACAAGTAGGACACTGAAATTCCATTTATATCTCTACATTATTTCAGTTTTTTTCCGACAGAGACATTATTTCATTTTTTGTCATAGAGATTAGTCACAAGACATGATCTGTGAGATCACTAATGTCTGCTGACTCCCTCTTGACATGCAGGAACTGTTGTTTCCTTTGATTGAAATAGGCAAAAGGCTTCTCTTTTTGGCCGAGTGGGAAGATCCACTTAAGTCATACGTCTTCTTGCTCTGTTTCCTCTACATAGCTTACAAGTAATATTCATTGTCTATGACCACATATAATGTTAAAGTTATTCTTTTAATATTCTTCTAAGAGATAGCTGTCGTGATTCTTTTTGTTTATATGCAATGTATAGAGGCTTTCTATGGTACATGTTTCCTGGATTTTTGCTCGGCTCCACCGTTTTTATGCTATGGAACAAGTACCATGGGGACATGCAGCTGATCGAAGCATTTGAAGTCACAACTCCTCCTCGACGACGAACTGTCGAACAGCTTCTTGCACTGCAGGAAGCTATCTCGCAGCTGGAAACCCACGTGCAAGCTGGGAACATATTTCTCCTCAAGCTCCGGTCCCTCATGCTTGCAGCATTCCCTCAGGTTAACTGGTCATTCCTCATGCTTGTGTCTTTTTTTTTAATTGTCTCAATCATGACAATTGCTACATGGTACCAGAGCACAAACAAAGTTGCAATGGCTATGCTCGCCGCAGCTGCAGCATTTACGTTTCTGCCGTTCAGGAGCATATTTGTTTTCATTCTGCTGGAGACTTACACGAGGCATATGCCACTGAGAAAGAAGAGCAGTGAGAAGCTGGTGAGGAGGCTGAGAGAGTGGTGGCTCCGTATCCCAGCTGCTCCTGTGCAGCTCTTGAGGCCTGATGACAGCAGAAGATGGAGATCGAGGTTGAGGTCGAGATAAAACAAATGATAAAAGTTTACATTGTCTTGTACATCAGTTTTTGTAGTGTTAGAAATGTTGATATTACATCTACAACATAAGCTAAAAGAAGATTACTAAGAAAAATGTGAGACAGACTTGGGTCTAGTGTTAACCATTTGTGGGGGCAAGAGACTATTTAAATGTTTATACAGTTTATCTCTGAAAACAGACTTTTGCTACATCATACAACTGTTGCTCTGTAAAACATATGTTCACATTCTTAACTTAGTTTTGTTGACGGTGAGCTTCCAACTATGTCGCATGATGTTTTAGCTTTAGTATGTCATGCATGATAAGTCCCATTTTTTTAATAATTTAGTCATCTTCAATGTCTCGACTATCGACTAGTTGTTGACATTATGTTTTTTTCGATACCTGATGTAATTAGTATCAACTTGGTATTAATATGTTTCCCCCTTTATCAATATATATTCACGTCCACCATCTTGATCTCAGTACTCGTAGCAAGAACACAAGACACTAGAACTTCCAACTTTTTTGTTTCCCAATTAGAGCACCAATAACATTTGTGCATCATAGCAAGTTATGCTGGTTTTATGGGCAGAGAACATTACAAATGATTTCATAGTTACATAGTTTTTCCCAAAAATAACACATAATGTTAACAAACCACAAAAATATCAACTAAAATTTTGTAATCCAATCCAATTAGCCCAGGTGCATATTGAATGGTTTTACATTGACATGCAGACAAAAGAAATGCCATGTTAGGATTTCAGTGAACGTGTAATTGGAAGAAAGGAAGATCATAAAGCAAGAATGCTGGAAGGAAGGAGCCAGTTTTCGGTTAGAGTACTTAGAATAGGAAATAATTTTGGTCGCCAAATACTAGTGCTTCCGATTCTAATTATATTATATTGCAAGATTGCCATTTTGAAATTGTGTATGAAGTACACAACCCTCATTAACTTGTTAACCATTCATAAAGAACATGAGGGCAAACTTGGCAAAGGAAAATCGAAGGCATGAATGGCCATGATTGAAGGTGAGCTGATGAGACTAGAGGGAAAAAATGCCTATCAATATCTCATGCTCATACACTCTAGATTCTCTATTTTGTTCCGCATAAGTAGTTACATAGGATACATAAACCTACACAAGATATTTATTTCACTCATATGCTCTAGAATTCTTTATCAAGGCAACTAAAACATAAAATATTTGTATGCTCGAGAATTCTAAACCAATACATCTTGAAACACTAAAATGGATACATCACATATAAACATGTTATAATAATTCCAAGCATCACAATATAATACGGGTAGACATATTTTTCTTAAATACACAAACAGGCTTAGCATAACAAGGAATTATATCTTAAATGTATGGATTTATTTTTTCTTAATTACTAATTTGTGTGATTAATTGTATTTCATTTTGCACATCCGTGTTTAGAATAAGAATATTTGAAACTAAAAGTTTATTAATATGACAATCATTATTCATATTTATCAATTTCCCATGTCATAGGATAAAATGGAATAAAAAATGTATATTGAAGAATTACATGAAATTTATATATATATATATATATATATATATATATATATAGATGGAGACTATTCTATCATCAATGACAGAATAATATTCTGTACATATTCTGTACTGCTCACGAGGCAGGTTTGTACTGCTTTGTATGACTACACTGTACTACTTGTTCGCGAACTTTGAATGTATCTATATAGTTGTTTTCTCCTAATTTCAAAAAAAAAAATTAGAATTGTGCAAATAATATATCACTGGAAAGCTAATGAAAATCCGCAACTTTTTTGTATTATAACTTATTTCAAATTATCAACCGTTTAAATTTAATTTCAAAAATCGGAAATCTTTATAAACACGTATAAAACGTATTTTGGACTTAGTTTCCAAACCGCTGATCAGAATGGTGCAAATAATATACCGATGCAAAGCTACTGAAAATGCGCAACTTTTGTATCTCTACATGTTTTTTCAAATTCTGTACGGTTTTTGATTAATTTTGAAAATACGATATTTCGGATCTACTAAAAAACGACGGACAGTAATTTGAGTAGAGTTTTCCAACCGTTTGTCGGAATAATGCAAGTAATATGGCGTTGGAAAGCTACAGAGTAGGCGCAACTTTTTTGTTCACAGTGTTTTTACAAATTTCTTATGGTTTAGGAGCAGATTTAAAATTACAGCTCGTTGTTTGTAGTGATAGACTTCGAACGATTTTTACCGGTATTATCAAATGGTATATGCAAATGATACAAGTAATATATTGTTCAAAATGTGTCAATAAGGAACAATTTTTTTGTCAAGATCATATTTCTCAATTTTTTAAGGTTTGAGAATAATTTGTGAAACTTTAAGTTTACATATTTGCATTGTTTGCAAGATGGTGACATAAAATTAACAAGCTAAAATTTGTGATTCCTTATGGAATGCAATAAATAATAAAATTAGAGTTATACTCTACCATAGAAATCATTTGTTCCAATGATTGAGGCGTTACATGCTCAAAACAATGAGATTTGCATAATATATTTCCGCCCCGAAAAAACAGAGTATTTGTACTTCCTTAGACACGTATCGGTACTTCTTGTTCATAAGTGTTTGTACTTATTTCATAGCTTTAAAACCTATATAGAAAAATAGATGCAACTTTCTCATACGGTGTCCGTTGTGTGTCCACAACCACTTAAAATGCTCAACACAATAATGCACTTCGGTTACAACCTTAAAAAGACACATCCTAAGTAAGGTTTTATGCGGTCAAAGTTTGGTCAACCCATTTTATGCATATTTAAACAACCATTTGGCCTTCCATTTAATTTCCGAATTGTGTGATTTTTGTTATGTTCTAAAAATAAAGGCACTGCCTATCTGAGCAAAAAAATAAAAAATAAAAATCATTTCGTTGTACTCCTCAAAATTTAATATCTGTACTTCCTTAATTGAGACCTTACACTTCCTATTTGTCATTGTTGTACTTCCTTTCATTTTCGCGGATGATGCTATTATTTGTCTTGCAAATTATGGAAGACTTTGCGCTTCCGAAAGTGAACATATGTACTTCTCATTGTGAATACACATACTTCTTGCTCTCATACTTTTGTACTTCCCTCTAGATGATTTTATTATGTTTCTAGCACTTTTATGTGAAATATGCACATCCAAAAGTGAACATTTATACTTCCCTCTACATGATTTATCATTTTTCTAGCATTTCACGTGAAAGATGCACTTCTGAAAAATTGAACATTTTGTACTTCCTTATATTATTGCATATACTTCCCGCTCGCAAAGTTTTGTACTTTCCTATATTACTGCATATACTTCCCGTTCCCATAGTTTTGTACTTCCTTTTAGATAATTTTATCATTTTTCTAGCACTTCACGTGAAAGTTGCACTTCTGAAAAATTAATATTTGTACTTCTTGTCGTCATCGTGTGTACTTCCGAGAGTCACTGGTCGTACTTCATTAATTTTGTGAATGATTTTATCATTTTTGCAACCCTTCCGCGAGGACTCAGCACTTGCTAAAGTTCAACATATGTACTTCCCACTGACACTATGTGTATATCCCGTCTTCACCGTGTGTACTTCCCAAGTTGAACATCCGTACTTCATATCATCATCGGGTATACTTCCCGTTGTCACTGTGTGTACTTCCTGTATTTTTTGCTGGTGTTTCCATTATTTTTATGCAATTTATGGGAGACTCTGCACTTCTCAAATTGAACATTTTTTACTTCCCTTCGTACTTTCCACTCTCCTATTTTTATACTTCCCGACATCAATGCATACTTCCCTCTCGCATAGTTCTGTAGTTCCCTCTAGATGATTTTCTCATTTTCTAGCACTTCACATGAAAGCTGCACTTCCAAAAACAGAATTTTTGTACTTTCCTTTGTAACCATGTGTACTTCCCAGTGTCATTGTCCGTACTTCCATAACTTTGCGGACGATTTTATTATTTTTGGGAACCTTCGTGAGGACTCTACAATGACCAAAGTTGAACTTATGTACTTCCCGTCGTTACTATATGTACTTTCTGTTGTTGTTGTGTGTACTTCCGTTAACCACAGTGTGTACTTCCCGCTATCGTCGTGTGTCCTTCCCAACATCAATACATGTACTTCTCACTCTCACATTTTTAAAGGTCCTTCTAGATTATTCTATCATTTTTCTAGCACTTCACGTGTAACAATATCATAACATCCTTCTAGATTATTCTATCATTTTTCTAGCACTTATAGTGACAAACCGTTGTTGTTGTTGTTGTTGTTGTTGTTGTTGTTGTTGTTGTTGTTGTTGTTGTTGTTGTTGTTGTTGTTGTTGTTGTTGTTGTTGTTGTTGTTGTTGTTGTTGTTGTTGTTGTTGTTGTTGTTGTTGTTGTTGTGTTGTTGTTGTTGTTGTTGTTGTTGTTGTTGTTGTTGTTGTTGTTGTTGTTGTTGTTGTTGTGTTGTTGTTGTTGTTGTTGTTGTTGTTGTTGTTGTTGTTGTTGTTGTTGTTGTTGTTGTTGTTGTTGTTGTTGTTGTTGTTGTTGTTGTTGTTGTTGTTGTTGTTGTTGTTGTTGTTGTTGTTGTTGTTGTGTTGTTGTTGTTGTTGTTGTGTTGTTGTTGTGTTGTTGTTGTTGTTGTTGTTGTTGTTGTTGTTGTTGTTGTTGTTGTTGTTGTTGTTGTTGTTGTTGTTGTTGTTGTTGTTGTTGTTGTTGTTGTTGTTGTTGTTGTTGTTGTATCACTCTATGTACTTTCTGCATGTCACTCTATGTACTTCCTATTGTTATCGCGTGAACTTGCCTAGAATGAATATGTGTACTTTCTGATCTTACTATTCTGTATTTCCTTAAACTTGATTTTTCAACTTCGGGTCTAATGGTTTTGTACTTTCCTAAACTAAATTGTTATACTTCCGGATCAACTGACATATACTTCCTCGTTTTAAGGGTGTGTACTTCTCGATCATCTTTTTTCATACTTACATAAGCTACTCGGGGTAGTTCCCGTCGGATGATTTTTTTTATTATATTCACCACTTCCCGGGGCTATGCGTAGCTAAAAATTAAATTGTTTTTCTCCGCGGATAATTTTGTGTGAACTTCAAGAAAAATGATTTTATTACTATTTTGCACTTCCCAAAAACCAAAATTTATACTTCCCGACTTTATTATAATTGTTTATTTTTTGGAACTTTCCAACGGGATGTGTATTATCCAAATTACATGTGTGCACTTTGACGCATTTTCTAATTGCACTTCTTGGCGTAACTATGTTTTTCCGAACTTCACAAACCAAATGGTTAGTTATTATTTGTGATTTTTTTATCTATTTTTTTTGAGTCATATGCTTCCCACTTGTGTGGTTTTGTACTTCGTGGCAAATGGAAGTTCTCTACTTTTCAACATCACTTAGTGCATTTCTTTGACGGCTGATTTTTTCATTTTACTTACATTTCTAATGAATATAATTTTTATATCAAATTTAAATAGCCCGGTGAAGATGCCTTGATCGCCACACCCAACTCGTAATGTGTTTCGCAAGACCAAACGTATGGCAGAGCTTAGTAACGAGCATCGATAGCCTTGAAAAGAACATGCACGCACGCCCGACTGGATGTACTAGGGCACTGGACGACTGACACGAACCGCACAAGACGCGGCCATGCTCTGGACATTTGGGGAAAATGAAAAGAGATTCTCGCTCGCCAGTGAGCTCGCACATAGTACGTACGTATTGCACACAATAATATAACGATGCAACCATACTTCCTTATGTGTTTTTGAAGAGCATTGAGCAGAAATTATCAAGAAAAAATACTGATTCACGTCACATATGAAAATCATCAACCTCACCCGCTATTTGAAAACGAAAAGAAGAAAACCATCGACCTGCCAAATGCGATGATAAGGTACTGAGTTGCGCCGCGCCGACGGTCCCATCTTGCTGCCGGCCAGGGAGGCGGTTGGGAGAGCAGGCGCGATGCTGGGATTGGCGGGCGGGCGGGTGGCATAGAGCACCCCATCCCAGCGAGGTTGTGGCAGGGGATCGAGGCCCGGCGGCTACGGGGTAACAAGGCTAGGCGGCGATGGGGGAAAGAGGCCAGCGGCGCGTGGATTAGGTCATCGCGGGAATTGATTGATTAAGCCAGGGAGGCGGCTTCCTAGGATGCTTGGTGGTGGCGACCTGAGACTTGAGGCGAAGCCCGGGAGGAGGGTGCCACCGGATGTATTCTTTAACGAAGTTGTGTACTTCCTGATGTTCTATTTTCTAAAAAAAACTCGCAAACACTTCTTTTATTTTAAACTTCTCGTTCTGAAGACTCATACTTTCTCGACACACCGATATGTACTTCCTATATTGTGTATTTTTAGCAGGCTTTTCTATTAAACATATAGACTATGTCGTTGAATTTTTACTTTTGGGTGTAGTATGCGCTCTCTCTATTCTTTGAGATTTTTTATTTCCGGAAATCACCTTGCACTTTCTGACGGATTTTTTATACTTCTTTTCTGAACTTCTTTAATCATATGCTGTACTTTTTTTTTCAGCTATACTTCACGAAGGGTCATTTACTACCGTGTATCTTCAAGTAGTCTAGATTTAATCTACTTCAGCTCAAAATATGACAACACTACAAGCAGTAGCACACACCCACGAACTTGCTGCTTCGTACATCTCAAAATAGAAAAAGGATCTTGCTACCTGCCGCAGTTCATCATAGTTAAGAGCAGGGCAGCGGTGGAGCTCTTGAAGGGCACGCCAACAACGCTGTGGGCAGTAGCTTTTGTGGAGGGAGCTGTCCACAAACGGCCGGTGGTAGGTAGGCAAGGCTGCAAGAGAAATCTGGGAGCCCCGAGCGATAATGGGGACCTGAGCTTTGCGACAATAACCAGGTGGAAAAGAGGCTCCCGGGCAGCGGCGGGTCGATGTTCATCTGGCTGGATGAGAATGATGAGGTCATAAGCACCGCATCTTAGGGAGATGGTCCTGCAGCGGAAGTTCCAGCCAACGTCGCACAAATGCTTGGGGCAACAGTGCTGGGAAGAGGTCTGACAGCCGAGCTGCCTGAGGCCGGGTTACGGCGCTACTAGAGGCCGGGCGGTAGTGCTGGGAGAGGCCGGGCAGCCTCGCGCGGGAGGTCGGACAGAGGCGCTGGAAGCTGGCCGGATGCGCGGAGAGGCCGTCCGACGGCGCTGCGGTGCGCGGGCAACGGAATGGGGACTGGCGGCGGCGGTGTCGGTGGCCAGCCATACGCCGGTGAAGCGGTGGTTGTTCGGCCAGGAACAACGGCAGCCGCGCCGGTGGCCGAGCCGGCCGGCGAACGAGGTGCGTACTGACTAACAAGGACAGATCGGAGGTAGGAGACGATCCTGGGGGAGAATGTGGTTGGTTTGGGCCGGTGGCATTACTAAGGAGGGGACATGTATAGAATAATATTCTATACACGATGATAGAATAGTCTCACTCTATATATATATATATATATATATATATATATATATATTTAGTAACATGAGAAGGTTTACTACAAATATGTGAGAAACACTCATTATTAATCTCCCAAACCATTATTAGCTAGATATTTAAAACAAAATTTAACCTCCAAATTATATAAAGCCCCAAGAAAAACATGGTCACTATGTAAAGCCTGACAAAGACAATAATAGTTAAATTATCAGGATTTTGTAGTTGTTATGGTGAGATGGCAGTCAATGTGAAGCGAAAATTCTGTAGTTATGATTTAGAAGAAGTCATGGAGTACATGGTGTAGATGGAGGCTAGACAAATACACACGTTTGCTTTTGTTATAATAGTTAAATTATCAAGTTTTAGCTCTAAATAGTACTTTTGTCAAATATATTTCAATATTAGAAATGATTGTATAAGTTTTGATTTGGAGGTGAAGTGCTAAACAGTGCATTAGTCTCATATGTAGTTATACTTTTCATTCTTTCACATTAAAACTGATGTGGCGCCTCCAATGCATGATAGTGCTTACTATGCTATCCCTGGTTATGTTGTTGCTGATATTCTGAAGATAAAGTTTTTGTTCCTATTTCTACCACGCAAGGAAAATGTTAGGGACGCAATTGGAGTGCAATATTGGTGGAGCATGTTGTCCTTGAAGGAGTCCGGTTGGGGACCACCTAGCAGCATGCTGACGATGGTGGCGCACCTACAAAAGAGTCTTTTTATTTTAGTGTATTGTTTTATTTTCCAGTGGGTCCGTGTGCTTGAGTTTATTTTATTTCCTATTTTCGTTTTTGCTTGTAAGTCAAGTAATAGGGAGGTCGGCTGCAACTATAAAGCCAGAGGGGTGCGCACCAATGTAAGGAGAAGTTGAATTTCGAGTTAAGAATAGACAGGAAAAAGGTCCCATGTCGGGGGACACCAATATCGCTGGTTTTGCTTGCTGATTCGCAAGGATCTGTTTTGCAGTTCGTGGAGTAGATCTAATCTACTCAACGACTGATTTATCTTGCTGTTTGTTTGATCGCCGTGAAAGATTGGGCCAAACCCCCTTCGGATCACGTTGATCCGTATCAAAAACTATCTAGTGTAGTAAGATGTAACTTCAGTCTTTGACGCAATGATTTTAATGTAAGAATAGAGTACTAAAAACATAAAATACTAAGGCAACTAAATATAAAAAAATATAAAAAAGTTATCCATTGGTAGAAACTATTTTACGTAATTGGCTACTACTAATGAAGTGGTTCACTTATTTTAGGGCCTTCATATTTATTACTTCCTCTATCGTAAATTAACTGACTTGACTTTGACACGTTTTAGTGTCTATATATATGTATATCTAGATAAAACCGAGTCAACTAATTTGGGACAGAGGAAATACTAAATATCAGTGAGTGATGGTTGGCTATAAGTCATCCCCTACTCGAGCACCCCGCTCGAACCCAAAACCGTGCGATCCTTGTGAAATACTCCTCGACAACTTTCTTTTAATTTTCATGCGCAAACCTCACATACTACGTCGGTTTTGTTTGTATGTTGTCCCCACTTTCCTCATCGACTTCACTTTGAGTAGTGCTGGACATAAATGTGAAAACTTGGCGAGCTTAATGAGTGATCTCTCTCTCTGCCCACGTGCACTCCTTATTTGTACTCCCAACAAGAATCCTGACTTTAATTTCTATTTTTTTCTCAAATTCTCAATTTTGTAGTGTTTGCTTTGCCGTTTTTTTTGGAAAATGGAATATATTATATCACAAAGATATCAATTACATCCAGCCTCTTCACCAACCAATTTCCGAAAGACATAAAGGACACACATATAAAATACCAAAGAAGAATAATAAAACGGGACTACCATGATGGTCAACAACTTGCAGAAGCAACACACAAACCACAACCGAAGACAGAACCTATACTACAAAATAGGTTCTCCGAGAGACATGCCTCCTAGAAGGGAATAGTGTACAAGCACCCTCGTCGCCCGATAAACATATCCTCTCCAACTTCTCCTTGTTACCTTCACTTGCTTTGAGAAGATCATAGAGCATGTACACAATCTTTTTCTTTTCCTCCTTGAGCTTCTCCATTTCCTTCTCCTGGCCCACTTATCCCTCCTAAGCTTAGTCATCTCCTCTTCATGCTTCTAGCAATATTTAAGCAAATCCAACTCTTCCATCAGAACATTCCTCTGCCTCTTAGTCTCACCCAACTCATCCTCACTTGTTTCCTTCATCTTGGCCAAGTGATGGCAAAATTTTTACTCTTTGACTTTACCACTTGCTGGGACTCCAAGAATAGAGTGATGCAGAAATGGCGTTTTTTCCCACAAGGGTGACTCGAGGGTTATATATGGAACTCTCTGGGAAAATGGCAGTTCTTTTTCTTGTACTCTTCCAGCAACTTGCAACAACAAACAACAATTTTGTGTCCCCAACTAACTGGAGTGGTTGTGAGGCACTCATAACTTGCAAGTTTTACAAAACTAAAATTGATGAACACAAAATATTTTTGTATTTTAGAATTTAATAATAATTGAAAAAACAACAAGTAAACTAATGTATGTATTATGGCTTATAGCAGACCGGGGATCATGGGTTCACTTGATCTCTCTCTCAAAAGCATGGTGGTGGTTATAGCACAAATGATAAATTAAGAGCATGCAAACATACAAGAATTCATTGATAAGCATAAACATGTGATGTGCATCACGTTCAAGCAAAAAGTTGATGCAAGTATGCAACACAACTCCCTAATATCCTTTAGCAAGGGAAAACTTCCTCAAGCTAAATTTTAGAACTAACAGAGTATTGCCTTAAGATCTATAACATGATGTTGAAAACAATTGCACTACAGTTGAGCAAACAAGACCATCCCTTCTGTCATTGGACGGTATAAAGGACAAGCATTCATTTATCCCTAGTGAGGTAATCAATGAGAATGTAAAAACCATGGCAATACAGAGAATTTATGTCACTTTCTATGCATACCACCTGATTACTTTGCATAATACACACATCCCCCACGCCTGTTCTAGCATACTAGTTTGATCAGAAAAAACATACATAAACGGGTTAGCATATACACCTGTCAATACATCAAGAACAAATATCAATTGCATCTCAATAACAAAAGATCCACAATAGGGGCAATACAAAGATGTTCACAATCATGATAGGCAGCTCATGTGACTCTAATTAGTGAGGCATAATAGAGAGAATTTTTTGGAAGGAATACGGTAGGGGAAGCCCCTACAGTGTTTTTTAATAATAAGAACCCAAATCTGCGTCCGTGGAGACTTGAACCTGGGTGGGTGAGTTGTACATCCACTTCCTTAACCATGTGAGCTAGGCTCACTTCTTTATAATAGAGAGATTGATACAATTTACTTACAAAATACCATAGTGTAGTGACGAGGGTTAAACTCGACAAATATCTTAGATGAAGGACTTAGGATCGGGGAGATAGGGTGTCGGATGAACTCAAAGGTGAAATCAGTTAAACAAGGTGGCTATGAAAGTAAACGTGGGTGTAGAACCTGGCTTGCTTTCAATCTGTCCCACACCGTCCCCTCCTGGCCCCTATATATAGGTGGCCAGGTCTCAAGGATCGGGTGGGATTCGATACAGATTACAATATTGACGTACGACATGAACTCGTATTTCGACTAGTATTACAATTGGGCCTAGCTCAACGGGCCTCTAGGGTACTCAACTGACGGGCTCTATTATCTATACCCTTGTCAGTAGCCCCTGAGATTCTACCAGAATTACAGATTCAGGTTGAATCTCTAATCTTTAAATCTTTGACTTGATCAATTCTTCGACTTCTTCATATCTTCAAATCTTCGACTCGGTCTGTCGATTTATTTTTATGATACCTCGCAAGGGGTTTTGATGAACAAGCCTGACAACTCTGACGGATCAAGAGGCCAGTTAACTGCCAGAACAGATACTTGTCACCTACTTCAAATTCAATTTCCTTGGACTTGAATTCGGGAAACCGGTCAAACCCATTCTTTTGCCGCATTTCGGACTTACAAAAAATGAATCCCAGTGGTTCTCAGGGTACCCAGTGCGTCCACCAGGATTTTTCTTCGCGTCGTAGACACGGATACATACCAGCAGAGCGCATCCATGTGCATATACCGGGCCACATATGATGGATCCTGGGGTCTTACCTTCGTGATATATTTCAATCACGGCATTCGAATTTCATCCGATGACATAACTCGAGAATCATATGTTGCAGCCTTGTTTGACTGATCCAGCGCATAAAATAATCGGGTTATATAACCATGATTAATAAAAACTCACTCCCGATGGTAGTAATGACATTCATCAATTCTTTCTTTGCCTTCCTTGCTCCAGTACTCATGAATAAACATCGTCGGGTGCGCGCCCAGCGCTCCCGATGGGAGTAGCCCCCGAGGCTATAGTCGAAAAACTTATTTCGAGTATAGGCTCAAAGACAATGTGCCATCTTTCATGTTATGAGAACATAACTCAATAAAATCGTCGGGTGCGCGCTCAGCGTTCCCGATGGTAGTAGCCCCCGAGGCTATAGCCGAATATCTTCGGGTATAGACTCAAAGAATGATTTCTCTTTTACTGGACTCAATTTTTCGTCGGCTTCCTTAATCTTCCCTTATACGCATTCGCCATATCAGACCATCTTCAGAGTGTTCATTTTACCACTAGGCTGCTACCATAGTCTTTATTTCTGGTTATTCGTACTTTTATGATGTCACTAATACCATTAGGCTATTTGTAATTATCTTTTTACTTTGACCGTTACCCATGGGCAATACGGTAATTCCTCAATTTATCTACCCGTTAGTGGGCTACCGTTTCCGCTCCTTGCGCCACGTCTCAACCCACGTTTCCGTTGCCAGGAAGCTATATAAGGGGAGAGTGGGGCAAAATCACTGTTTACCAGTTCATTGCTTCCGCCGCCGCCACCATTGCTGCGACCTCTGCGCACTTCTGACCTCCTACACAGCCCCCGTGCGCAAACCTTAGATGCGCGTGAAGCATCTGGCGCAGAAAAACAAGATGACCAAGGGGAAGACTGGGAACGCCTCGACCAGCTGGGTGCCCTCGGAGTTCAAGCAAAAGGATCTGGAGAAGGCCCAAGCTGATGGCCTCATCTCCAGTGATGATCAGGTTATTTTCCCTAGCACTGATCGCATCCCCAAGCCCACAAGTGGCTTTCGGGTGATGTTCTTTGACTTTCTCCTGCGCAGACTTTCTCTCCCTGCCCATGAATTTCTTGGTGGACTTCTTTTTGTCTACGGTGTGCAGCTTCACCAGCTCACACCAAATTCGATTCTCCACATTGCCTGTTTCGTAACTCTTTGCGAGTCCTTTCTAGGGATCGAGCCCCATTTTCTCCTCTGGAAGTATCTTTTTCGGCTCCGTCCTAGTGTTTCTTTAACAAAAAGGCCTGAACTGACGGGGCCGTAATTTCTGTTCGTACTGAATCCCAGTATTTGGAATTTTCCATGGCTGTTTCAGTACAAGGCTGGAAAAAGAAATGGTTTTATATAAAGGACAAAAAATCTTCTCCCTCTGACTTATTTGGCATTGCCCCTTTCGATGCCGCAAAAAAGCTAGAAAAATTGGCCTCATGGGATTCGCCTCCCATAGAGGCTGAGATGGAGGATGTTAAGCCGCTGCTAGCGTGCATCCAAGCTCTTAAGAGCGATGATGGTGGTGCTTTAACCGGAACTCAACTCATGGCATTTTTCCTTCAACATCGAGTTCAACCTCTTCAGCACCGTCCTTTGAAGCTTTAGTCTTTTTCTGGTTTGGGTGATTCTTCACAAGTTTCTGATGATCTCTTTGAAAAGAAGGATCTCGACAAGCGAGTGAGGGCTTGATACGTCTCAAACGTATCTATAATTTTTGATGCTCCATGCTTATTTTTACACCATTTGGCTTGTGTTTCGTTACACTTCGTGGCGTTTTTATGCGATTTCCGGAACTAACCTATTGACAAGATGCCACAGTGCCAGTTCCCTGTTTTCTGCTATTTTTGTGTTTCAGAAAAGCTACACAGGAAATATTCTCGGAATTGGACAAAACAAGTTCCAGAAGTCTTATTTTTCCCGGAAGAGTACCAAAGATCGAAAGAGAGCTGGAGGGGGGCCAGAGGCCGCCCACACAACAGGGGGGCGCGGCCCAGCCCCTGGCCGTGCCCACCCATTGTGAGGACGCCCTGGCAGCCCCCTGGCGACACCCCTTCACCTATATAAAGCCTCGGGACGGAAAACCCTAGGGGAATCGGCAATTTTCCAGAAAGAGTTCCGCAGCACCGCCGCCGTCGAAGACAAATTTCGGGGGATAGAAGTCTCTGTTCCGGCACCCTGCCGGGACGGAGAAGTGCCCCCGGAGCCATCTCCATCGGTCTCCATCGCCGTCTCCGCCGTCTCCATCGACCTCACCACCATCTCCATCAACCTTGCTGTCTCCTATGATGAGGAGGGTGTAGTTCTCCCCCGGGGCTAAGGGCTCTACAGGTAGCTATGTGGTTCACCTCTCTCTCTCTCTCCCATTATGTGATCTTTATGTGATTGTGAGCTTTGTATCTAGTTGAATTGGTAGATGTTATTATTCAGATATTATGCTACTCCTATGCTTTATTATTATACTCTGCGGAGATACCTCGTATCATGGTGTAAAGGTGACTAGTGTGTGCATCATGTGTATCTTTTTGGTTAATGTCTCTATGAAATGTTGGTGTTTGTTGGAACCTTCTAGTGCGTTCAAGGTGATAGTGTGGGACAATCTGGTTTGGGTACATACAGACTTTGAGGAGTGCTTCGTAGCCCTATGCATGATTAGTGTATGTTTTCCATTGGAGAATTGTTTTGAGTTGCATATTGATGATAGTATCTATTGGTTCAATTATGTTATATTTGTTGAGAGTGTGTCCACTAGTGAAAGTATGATCCCTAGGCCTTGTTTCCAAGCATTGCACACCGTTTACTTCCTGTTTTGTTACATGTTTGCTCGCAGTGATATTTATTTCAGATCACATTTGCTACTTATAATCATCACTACTACTTGTATTTCACTATCTCTTCGCCAAACTAGTGCACCTATACATCTAACAAGTGTATTGGGTGTGTTGGGGACACAAGAGACTTTCTGTATCGTAATTGCAGGGTTGCTTGAGAGGGATAGCTTTGACCTCTTCCTCCCTGAGTTCGATAAACCTTGGGTGATCCACTTAAGGGAAACTTGCTGCTGTTCTACAAACCTCTGCACTTGGAGGCCCAACACTGTCTACAAGAACAGACGTGTGCATAGACATCAGGGCTTTGACCATCCTTACGAAAGAAGATGATATTCCAGACTTGACAGCTAGCTATTTCGACGCCCATCACCCTTTGCCTGCGGTATGTTATACTATCTTTTATTCGCCTTGTTTGTCTCTTATCATCATTTGCCTTGTAATACTCTGGTTATTTTCTTTTCAGGATCATCGGCTTCTTGTTTCTCGTCCTCCCCTCCCAGAAGGGGGGGCTATTCCAAATGTCCCTGTTTCTGCGGCCTCCGAAACCCCAGAGGCTGGGGATAGCCAAGATGGGGACGAAGGCGAAGATTCGCTGGAAAGGACCAGCTCGACGACATCACCTCCTCCTGCGCTTTCGGAAGATCTTGTTGTTGACAAGAAAAGGAAGCGCGTCGAAAATTTCGCTTCCTCGAGTGCCTCTACTCATAAAGCTGTGGCCGGGGAAACCCCCGCACCAGAGGATGATTTAGAGCTCTTCGACCTCATGGACTCGTGAGTGTCATCCTGTTGTATTTCATATATTATCTTTTCCCTGTCGACTTTGATAAGTGACTTGGTTTGGTGATCTTTTTCTTAGTGATGAGGAGAATCCGAAGAGAGTTGCTGTTGCCGCCCCTATCACTAATACTCCTGCTGTTAATGAACCACCACCACAAGAGGTTGGTCCAGTAGCAAAATCTTCAAAAGTTTCGAGGAAGCCTGTTAAGATGGTAGTCGCTATTCGTAGTTCTCCACGCGTGAAGAAATTGTCAGACGCCGGTGCTTCTCTTGAGGCCCATCAGTCCACAGGATCCTCCGATGATGTGCGTGAATATACTGGTACGTTTACTTCTTCTTTTGCGTATTGATACTCATGTACTATTTGTGTACAGAATTTGATGAGGAGATTCGTCGCCTTGGGTAATGAATGCGTCGAGTACCGGAAGGCCGCTAAGGCCTCTGAAGGTAAATTTCTTTTACTATATTTGTTTGTCCTGTACGCCTTTCTTTGCTTCTTTGCCTGACTTTCTCATTCCTTCTTTGTGAACTGCAAATGCTCTAGCGACAGCCAATGCTCACATTTCGTTGCTGGAAGCTGAACTCAATGCTTCCAGGAAAGCTTTTGATGCCGCCACTACTGCCAAGGTTAGTGCTGAGAAGTCGACTAAATCAGCACTAGCTAAGGCGAAGAAAACAGAAAAAGCCTTGGCGGATGCTAACAATGAGCACCTCCAACGAGAACAGGCCGTGACTGAGCGGCTGAATACGATGTCTGCTGCCGTTGGGGGTACGTAATATACCTTCCTTTCCTTTTGCTCGATTTGGTCATTCTCTTATGCTTGCTGATACCTTCATTCTCTGCTGTTTTCTGTTTCCTTGGTTTTGCAGAATATACAGAGGTGTCCTCGTCGACTTTGCAACCAGATAACGATCCTCTCATGGCCGCAGTTAGCTTACTGGAAGCAAACTGGATATCTGTCCGGGAAATCTTCGAGTTAGTTAACCGTGTTCTTACGCGGATTTTTATCGGGTTGTGGCCTAAGCAAAAGGCGGAGGTGCCGAATAATGATGTGAAGAAACTTGCTTAGGCTTTCGACACCATTGACGATCCCATCCTTCACATGAAGGGCCTCTCTTTCAAGCGAAGTGCCGAGGGGGCCATTGCGCTTTCATATGCACATGGTGAGGAGATCGACTGGGAGAAGGTGATTTCTTCCCATGGCCGTTCTCGGTCGGAGCTGAAGGCTTTCTTTGAGAAGGCGAAGAAATATGCGCCAGGCATCATGTCGCTGATTTCTCCTTCAGCGGCTTCTGCGACTGCTACTATGCCACTTTCTTCGACTCTAGCGACAAGTGGATCCGTGCCTCCTCCCAATGCTTGTGATGCTTCTGCTACGCCGACGTCTGCCGCAGATCGTGAGGCCGAGGTGGCGTAGACTTGGCCCCCTGTTGTAATTTTTAGTTTTATTCTGATGTAGCAAACTGTTAGCCGCATGTAGCCTGAGAACTTTAGTCAGAGGGCTTGCACTTTTGTAAATATTTCTTCGTTTGCGAAATGTCATGTTCAATCCAGCTCTTGAGATGCTTCTCGTTTTTTTTTCTTTGTGCTTCCAGCCTATGCGTACTGGTAGATTGTTGGGTCGCGATCAGGCTCCCTCTCCTGCTGATGTTCTCGACTCCATGACTTCGTCGCCTCCTCGTCCTTCTTGCCGATGTGCAGAGTATTCCTTGAGGATTGCGGACCTTGAGAGCCGCTTAACTTTGGCGAAATGCCAAGCGCAGATGGCTATGGATAAAGCCAGCAAATCTTGCGGTTTTATGAAGCAGATATCCATACTTGAGGATAAGGTGTCGGGCTTGACAGCTAAAATTGTACATCTAGAGGAATGCGACTCCTTTCTCATTGGTATTGTCGAGTCTGCTTGTGAGTTGCTGCGATGTATGTTTTCTTGCTACTTTCCTCTTTTTCTTTTCTACTGCAATGCTGCTGGCCAATAACTTTTATTACTTTAGGTACTTGCTTGGACTTTGTTGATGAAGCTCGCCGTGTTTCTAAACGGATCGCAGCTCTTGAGAGATCATCAGAGGGAGTCGAAACTTTTTGGTCTGATCCCCGGCGCCATAGAGCTATTGTGCTTCTCCAAGATCATGCTCAGCACATTGGAGAAGCAATTGATGGTTGTAAAAAATCTCTGACTACCATGCATTCCGTGATGCTTCCTCGTAACCCTCTTTCTGGAACTTTTCCACAGTTACTTGCTGCTTTTAGATCTACTCAGCGCATTCATCGTCTGAATAGAACTTAATTTAGTGGCTGGCGCCAATTTTGCACTTGGGTGGACACGCAAGTGGCACCCGAGCCTTAATTTTATTTCCATGTCACTAGGCTTGCCTTCAGGGGGAGCTCAGCTTCGAGTTCATATGGATGCCACCCTTCAACCAGCGAGGAGGCTTATAGCTAGGTTGCTTCAGGAGGATGCCGCATTTTTCCGTGAGCATCACTATTTAGATCCTTTGGGCGTAGATGATTCTAATCAGCCACTGATGTGACATGTGTATGTATTCTTGTGTGTATAATGCGAGAGTTTTCAGCTTTCTAACTTTTTGCGTCAGAAGTTTTATCCTCAGAGTATTGCACTTTATGCGCATGCTAGTGCGTTTACCGCAACTTTTTGGAGACACGTAAGCTCAAATAAGAGGAACTTTTGTCTTTTATTTATGCATATAATGTAAGATACATGGGATAACCCGAGTGACGAGGGTTAACTCGATAAATGTCCTAGATGAAGGACTTAGGATCGGGGAAAGAGGGCGTCGGATGAACTCGAAGGTAAAGTTAGTCGAAATAAGTATGTATCGAAAATAAACTTGGGTGTTCCACCTGGCTTGCTTTCAATCTGGCCTACACCGTCCCCTCCTGGCCCCTATATATAGGTGGCCAGGTCTCGAGGATCGGGTAGGGTTCGATATAGATTACAATATCGACATACGGTAAGAACTCGTATCTCGACTATCATTACAATTGGGCCTAGCTTAACGGACCTCAGGGGTACTCAACATATGGGCTCTATTAACTATACCCTTGTCAGTAGCCCCTGAGATTCTACCAGAATTGCAGATTCAGGTTGAATCTCTAATCTTTAAATCTACGACTTGATTAATTCTTCGACTTCTTCATATCTTTAAATCTTCGACTTGGTCTTTCGACTTGTCTTTATGATAATATTTCGCAAGGGGTTTTGATGAAAAAGCCTAACAACTCTGACGGATCAAGAGGTCAGTTAACTGCCAGAACAAATACTTGCCACCTACTTCAAATTCAATCCCCTTGGATTTGAATTTGGGATACCGGTCAAACCCATTCTTTTGCCGCATTTAGGTCTTACAAAGAATGAATCCCAGTGATTCTCAGGGTACCCAGTGCTTCCACCAGGATTTTCTTCGCGTCGTAGAGATGGATACATACCAGCAGAGCGTATCCATGTGCGTATACCAGGCCACACAGGACGGATCCCGGGGTCTTACCTTCGTGATAAATCATGGCATTCGAGTTTCGTTGCGATAACGCAACTCGAGAATCTCATGTCGCAGTCTCTTTTGACTGATAAAATCATAGAATTTTTGAATTAACTTCTTCCCACTATCTCCCGATGGGAGTAATTGCTCTATATTTTGTCGACTACGTAGTCGAAGTTTGCATGGTAGATTCTCTTCATCTTCATTGTTGTTTGTCTTAATTTCTATCGGGTGCGTGCTCAGCGCTCCCGATGGGAGTAGCCCCCGAGGCTATGGTTGGATACTTGTAGTCAATCATAGGCTCAAAATTCTCTTCTTCTTCTTCCTTCTAGTTTCTCTTGTTTGGAAGCCCCCGAGCCATAAGGTGAGGTTTTTCGTGTCCTTCAATCTATGTTTTATTTTCCTTTTGTTATTATCGTCTGCTATATGCAGAATTTAACTCCTTTGTAAACATGTTTATGGGCCTTGCTTATCAAGGGGGCCCGATAATATGTGCTTATAAATAAAGCATCTCTGGCAAGGGGAAAAACCCTAATCAGAATCCTCCTCCGCCGCATCGTCTCCTCTTTTCATCTAGGGTTTTTAGTTTTCCCAATCTTCCACATGGCTGATGCAGAGGGTTCTCGTCTGAACCTTGGCTCTCCGGTAGCACCGCGGGGTCGCGGCCATCCTCGTGGAAGCAAAAACAAAACAACTCTGGCCGCCACAGGTTTGTCATCGGCCGCTCCGGTGAAGCATCGTCCTGGCCGTCCACCTGGTAGCAAGAACAAACCCAAGGTGACTGGCGTCGCCCCAGGTCCGAGCGCTCCTCCGCCTGCTGCTCCTTCTGCCTCTCCAAGAATTTTTTCTTTCTTCTACATTGCCATGGCGCAGTGCCGTGAGATTCAGCGCCTGCCGCTGAATTTCACCAAGTTCATGGATGGGCGAGAACTGCGAGAAGCGGTTCTTCGCAAGCAATCTGGTGGAGGGACTCCGTACGAAGTGGAGGTTTGGTATGATGGCGACGGCGAACAATACTTCAAGGGTGGCTGGTCGCAGTTTGCAGAAGACCACGACCTCCACCAAGGCTTCTTCATGACCTTCGACTACCACATCGGCACGTTGAAGTTCGATGTGAAGATCTATGACGGCACCCAGTGCCAGAAGGAATATGAAGTGGAAGTCCACTTTCATTAGGATCTGCTTTTATGTAATCTCTTTTTATAATGTCCTTGCTGCCATACTATATGTAATGAATACTCGTACTTTTCTTTGATGCTTTTAATAGTACCATGAGAACAAATCACTGTTCTGAGGTATGCTTTATATATATCGGGTTCTTTGTGAATCAGTTATTTTGAAGAATGTCGGGTTGTCTGCACAACCTATTAGTGTAAAAGATCTCCATGTCATGATAAAAGTTTCTTTCGTACGACCCGAGGGTTGAAGCCCCCGAGCGGAGAAGCAGAAATATTTGTACAGTTTTGTCGAGTTCAACCCAAGGAACCCATCCTATGGCCTCCTGTTCTGGGTTCAGAAGGTTAACTCGAGTTTACTGATACCACTAGATTTATTCTACGCGTAAAAACGTCGTAGCTCCTCTGCATTCCACGGGTTGCTCTCGTCTTTTTCTGTCTTCTTGTCTTGTAGTCGATAAGCTCCTCCTGGTATCACTTCTGTGACGATGTAAGGTCCCACCCAAGGGGACTCCAATTTGCCGTGGCTGTCTTGCCTGAGTCGCAAAACTAGATCTCCCACCACAAAGGATCGTGGACGAACTCGACTACTATGGTAGTTTCGCAGGCTCTGTTGATACTGCGTGGCTCTTTCTAATGCTTTATCTCTTGCTTCATCTAGTGCATCGACATCATCTTGCAATGCTTCTGTTGATGTTGTTTCGTCATATGCCATCACTCTTGGAGCTTCGTGTGTAACTTCGACTGGAAGCATGGCTTCTGTGCCATGGACCAGGAAGAAAGGAGTTTCTTGAGTTACTGCGTTAGGCGTGGTTCTTAGACTCCAAAGAATGGAGGGCAATTCATCTACCCAAGCGCTCTTGGCTTTCTCAAGAGGTGCTAAGAGCCTCTTTTTTATCCCACTGCATATCAGGCCATTGGCTTTTTCGACTTGCCCATTTGTCTTCGGGTCTGCCACAGATGCAAATTTGAGCTTGATTCCTAGTCCTGCGCAGTAACTCTTGAATTCCTTCGAAGTGAAGTTTGTCCCGTTGTCCGTGATGACGCGTCCTCGATGGCTGTTAGCCAATAAAATCCTGCTCGAAATGCTTTTGCCGCTATTGCCCTGCTGCTGGCATGATGGCCGCACACTCCGCCGTGTATATCCTTTAATATTGCTTGTCCTTCCTGAGGCGTTACACAACGCTGCAAAACGCCAGTAATGCACTTCTTGTACAATTTTTCTTGCAACAGGACAAATGCTTTTGATCGTCGAGTTATCCTCTTGGCTTCCACTGCATCTTCTGGTAACTGTTTATTTATCATGTATGCGAGATATGGCTGCATCCAGGTTTCTTCTATCATCATGACTTCCTCGGGTTCCGGCGTAGCCCCCGAGCCTGCTGCAGTAGTCGAACTTTTGACACTTTTTATTGACCTTTCCACTATTTCCTCCCAGAATACTCCAGATGGTACGGGTAAACACTGTGACCCGATATTTGCTAAGTTGTCGGCTTCTTCATTGCTGTTCCTGCTGATGTGCGAGACTTTGCATCCATCAAATGTTCCTTCGAGATAGTGATATAAGTTCTTGTAGGCCATCATGTTGTCATTGATTGTGTTGCACCTGTTCATAACTTGCTAAACAACAAGGTTGGAATCTCTAAATATTTTTAGGCGAGTTGCTCCACATGCTTTAGCCATCTTCATTCCATGCAACAAAGCCTCGTATTCTGCTTCATTGTTAGAAGCCTGCGAAAAACTCATCCTTAAAACATACTTCAATTTGTCGCCATGCGGCGATATCAAGACTACTCCTGCGCCTGCGCCTTGGACTCTCTTAGAACCGTCGAAGTACATTGTCCAGACACTCGATAGATCTGGGGGTCCCGTGCTCTGTAGCTCCAGCCACTCTGCTATGAAATCTGGCAAGATTTGCGACTTGATCGTTTTCCTTTTTTCGTACGTGATGTCCATGGGAGATAATTTGATTCCCCACAAAGAGACACGTCCTGTTGCTGAAGGATTGTTCAATATATTTGATAGTGGCGCTTCATTGACCACTATAATTGGGTGCACCGCAAAGTATTGCCGCAATTTCCGTGCCGTTGTAAAAACACTGTATGCAAGCTTTTGATAATGCGGGTACCTTTGTTTTGTCGGAGATAGTACTTCATTGATAAAATATACCGGCCTCTGGACGCCGTGGGCTTTTCCTTCTTCACTTCTTTCGACTACTAATACTGTACTCACCACCTGATGGGTTGCAGCGATGTAGAGTAGTAGTGGCTCCTTTTCTTTTGGTGCGACCAGCACTGGTGGTGTGGAGAGCACTTTTTTCAACTGCGCAAAAGCTGCGTCTACTTCTGCTGTCCACTCAAACTTATCATCTGACTTTTTCATGAGTGCATAGAACGGGAGGGCTTTTTCTCCCAATCGAGAAACAAAACGACTTAGTGCCGCGACGCGCCCTGCGAGCTTCTGTACGTCGTGTAGTTTCGTGGGTTTCCCCATTGTTAAAATTGCCTGTATTTTCTCTGGATTCACCTCTATTCCTCGTGCTGACACCAGGAACCCTAAGAGTTGTCCTGCCGATATGCCAAAGGAACACTTTGTCAGGTTAAGCTTAAGCTTGTACCTGCTCAGGTTGTCGAAGGTTTCTGCCAAGTCGTTGATAAGGGATTCCTCCTCTCTTGTAGTAATGACTACATCGTCAATGTAGACTTGAATGTTGCGTCCTATTTGGCTCCCAAGGCAATTTTGCATCATCCGTTGATAAGTTGCTCCTGCATTTTTTAGGCCGAATGGCATTACTTGGTAGCAAAACACTCCGTACGGTGTGATGAAGGCTATCTTTTCTTCGTCTTCTTTCTTCAATTTGAGCTGGTTGTAACCAGAATACGTATCTGATCGATGTGGGGTAAAGGGAAGGGATCCTTTGGACAATGCTTATTGAGAGATGTGTAGTCAACACATACTCTTTGTACGACTGTGTTCTTCTTGGGTACGATGACTGAATTGGATACCCAACTCGAAGTTTTTATTTCTCTGATGAATCCGGCGTTTTTTAGCCTGTGCAATTCTGATGCTATTGCCTTCCTCTTGGGTTCATCGAATCTTCGCAATGGTTGCTTGACTGGCTTTGCTTTAGGATCCACATTTAGTGCGTGATCGACGAGTTCTCTGGGAACCCCTGGCATGTCTGAAGGACACCAGGCGAAGATTTCCCAGCGCTCACGGAGGAACTCGACGAGCGTGCTTTCCTATGCGGGATCTAGGTTTACCGCGATCGACGTCGTCTTGCTTGGGTCCGTGGGATGGATCTGAATTTTCTTTGAGTCCTGAGTTGTGCCGAAAGCCTGATCTGGCAGGGATCGTCCAACATCGGGTAGCACATTATGATCTGTTTGTCCTTTCAGCCTCTCGTATTCTGCTGTCATGCCGAAGGTTTGCGCCATTCTATTGAATTCCCTGTCGCAAGTGTTGGCTACTTCGAAGCTTCCTTGTACCGTGATCGTTCCCTTGGGCCCTGGGATTTTTAGCGTAAGATACGCGTAGTGAGGTACTGCCATAAACTTTGCAAATGCTAGGTGCCCTAGGATTGCATGGTACTGCGATGGCCAGTCCATAACTTCGAATTCCAGCTTCTCTCTGCGATAATTGCTGCTACTGCCAAAGCAGACATCGAGTTCTATTTTCCCCAAAGGGTAATTTGCGGCTCCTGGTACTATTCCATGGAAGGAGCAATCTGTTGACTTCAGACTTGACAGTGGGATACACATTGCCTTTCGGGTTCTAGCATATATTAGGTTTATGCCACTCCCTGCATCCATGAATACTCTTCCGATGTCGTATCCTCCTATTTGCGCTTTTAAAACCATAGGTGAGTGGCTCGGCCTGGGAACTTTTCTTGGGTGATCTGCTCTGCTGAGCTTAACTAGTTGATCTGACCACCGCAAATATTCTGTAGTGGCTGGTGGTGATGATATAGCTAAGTTTACTTGCCTGGATATGCTCTTTCGCTCTTTCTTCGACTTAGGCACCGGTTGAATCATGGCTGATATGTAAACTTTTGACTCTAGGTGCCTTGCTAGCCTTTGTACTTGGTATCCTTGACTTATGTGTTTTTTTCCTTGCCATCCCCCTTGACTTGATCCCATGGCATTTTGTAGCCTCAGGAAAGTTCTACAATCCTTCATCTGGTGATTTAAGACTCTTTTTCCATCAAGATATGCGTAGTGGATTCGACAGGGTCCGTACAACATGTCTTCGGCCGAAGGGCCTGAGTATCTTGGTTTTTCTGCCCCCTTTGCCTGAAACCTCCTGTTTTCATATCCTTCCTCTTCCCTTGCTTCGTAACCCGCAGCTACCAAACTTTGCCTTCCTTGGTTATCCCTGCTACAGTGTCGCCTCCTCTGTCTACTTGCTCTGTCGGCTTCTGGTGAACGTCCTCTTTTGTTATTATATGCGTCCTCTCCGTCAGCGAATTTGTTGGCTTCTTCCATTAGCTCAGCTACTGTTGTTGGCCTAGTTCTTCCTATTTCTTCCACGAGATCTGAGCGTCGGAGGCCAGCCGAAAAAGCGTCTATCGCCCGTTCGTCGGAGACGTCCTCTGCTGAATTTTTGATTACACTCCAGCATTGTATATAAGAACGCAGAGTTTCGCCTTTCCTTTGCACACATGCTTTAACTTCCTCCAGTGATGCTGGACGCTTGTATGTCGAACGGAAGTTTCTTGCGAATTGACTTTCGAGTTCTCCCCAGCTTCCAATGGATTCATTAGGTAGGGTATTCAACCAGGACCGTGCTGCGCCGGTGAGGTGTAGTTGCAAACTTTGCATTGCAGTCACTTTTGTTCCCCCTAGTATATGTACTACCTGCAGATAATCCGATAACCATAGGGTAGTTTCCTGCGACCCGTCATATTTTTGCTGGTCGTGTGGTAACTTAAATCCTTTGGGTACCCGCGTTTTGCGAACCCTGCGGGTAAAGCATAATGCGCCCATCTCTTTTTTGTCGTCTTCATAATTTTCTTCCCTCCAGGCGTGGCGCGACTTATTTACTCGAGCCTGTGCTATTATATTTCTTGCGTCCTCCCTCCTTTGTCGCCTTTCTTCTTTTGATGACTCGCTAGACTCATTTCGCGTGGTATTGCGCTTGTATTTTCCCTTTTGCTTTTCCTTGTAGCTTGTCGACTTCACCTCTGGTTCTTTTCCCCTGATCTTGTTCTCCACTATCCCGAGGCTTCGTATTGCGGCTTGGTGCATATCTTCTCGCGGATCTCCGGGTTCTGGCCTCGTTGTTATTAAGTATGCCTGTGCTGCTATCAGTGCTGCTTCTGGTGTTTCTTGTACGAAGTCTTCTTCCTCCCTTTCTAGCTGTGGAGTAAGGCTCCTTGAGCACCTTTCCTCTCTGCTGCGTGCTGCTGTCCCTCTGTTGTGCCTTGGGTCTCCGCGCCTTTCTCTGCTATATTCTGATTTTTCGCTATAATCATCCCAATACTCTTCCTTCGACATACTGTTGTTGTCTTGGAAAAGCATGTCTCTTTCCTACCTTAATTTTTTCCTATGTTGATATAATGCATACTGATACCCCATCAGAACTTCTCTCCTTGATCTTTCGGGTACTTCTGTACCATGATTGATAGCTGACGTGATCATCCTCCATTCTCTAGCTGAAACGTGAACTTTCTCTTTCTCTTTTTTGTTGTGTTCTTTTACTTTATCGACTTGCCTGTCGACCCTTTTGCTTCCTTCGTTGTTGTTTTCCTCAGTGATGATGACACATAGCTGGTGCACTTTTTTGGAGACGCCGCTACTTCCAGTGACGAAGTCCCTTATGCTATTGTGCGTTTGATACGCTCCTTCTTCCAAGTCAAAATTTTCCCAAATTTTGTCGCCTTCTGCGATTGGTGGTTTTTCCGAGCTGACCGGCGAGTTTACCTCGCTGGAAGAGCCCTCTGATGATTCCAACATTACTTCTGTTTCGGGCTTGCTCTCCGACGGATCTGGTTTCGTCGAATCCGAGAGGCGGGATGAACCCGATGGCCCGACGAAGATGCTCAAACTTCCAATTGTTAACTCCATCTCTTGATTTTCGTCGACTTCTGTATTGCTATTGGCTAAAAGCGAAAAAGCCGTCGAATTCATGATTCCAACGCCCAAGGTCCCCACGGTCGACGCCAATTGACGAGGGTTAACTCGACAAATGTCCTAGATGAAGGACTTAGGATCGGGGAAAGAGGGCGTCGGATGAACTCGAAGGTAAAGTTAGTCGAAATAAGTATGTATCAAAAATAAACTTGGGTGTTCCACCTGGCTTGCTTTCAATCTGGCCTACACCGTCCCTTCCTGGCCCCTATATATAGGTGGCCAGGTCTCGAGGATCGGGTAGGGTTCGATACAGATTACAATATCGACATACGGTAAGAACTCGTATCTCGACTATCATTACAATTGGGCCTAGCTTAACGGGCCTCAGGGGTACTCAACATACGGCTCTATTAACTATACCCTTGTCACCGAGAGATCCGGCCAATGACCTGTGTTCTGGATCTAGAGGGTATTGCCCTGGAATAACTCGTGGCTTTTACAGCCTTATTTTCCTACTCTACTTATTCACCTATGTCGCTTGAGTATTCTCTTCTTCTCCTATAGACTTCTCTTGCTCTGGTGGCTGTACCCGAGGTTTCTTTACTTTTGGTTCCTTGGGGTTTCCTTCGAGTTGCTGCGCGACTCCTGTAGTCGTGCTTTTTGTTTTGTAGTTAGGTTCCCCATAGCTTGCCATCATGCCAAAGTTTTGAGCCATCTTGTGAAATTCCTTGTGGCATAGGTTTGATAACTCGAAGCTTCCTTTGACCGTAATAATTCCTTTGGGTCCTGACATTTTTAGTACCAGGTAAGTGTAATGAGGCACTGCCATGAATCACGAAAACGCGGGTCGCCCGAGGATCGTATGATATTGTGATGGCCAGTCCATGACTTCGAAGTCGAGTTTCTCTCTTCTGTAATTTTGCTGATTTCCGAAGCAAACGTTGAGTGCTATTCGACCAAGCGGATAGTTGGCACTCCCTGGGATTATTCCGTGAAAGGAGCAATCAGTTGGCTTCAGGAACTCTAATGAAATATGCATTGCCCGTAGGGTTTTGCATAGATTAGATTTATCCTACTTCCTGCATCCATGAATATTCTGTCGACATCGTGCGTCCCTATTTGAGCCTTGAGTACCAGGGGCGCATTTCCTGGCCGAGGTACTGTTATTGGGTGATCTTCTCTGCTGAATTCTATTGGTTGCTCTGACCAATGTAGATATTCCGTTGTTGCTAGAGGTGAAGTTATTGCGAGGTTAACTTGTCGAGTTATGCTTTTCTCCTCTTTGTTCGACTTGGGCACTGGCTGTATCATTGCTGTAATATGCCCTTTAGATGGAACATATCCTTCGTCATCGTCGCGTCCCTGGTTTGATTGGTCTTGGCCCTTGGGAGCTCCACTGTTTCCTTGTTGGGTTGTAGGTGTGTTGCTTGTGTTTTCCTCGTATCCCTGGCATTTTGCCTTGGCTTGCTTGTTAAGTGCTGCTTCTTGTAGTTTCAAGAACGTAGTGCAATCTTTCATTGCGTGTCTGTTACTCGTTTCCCATCGACGAACGCAGAGTGAATATGACATGGTCCGTTGAGCATATCTTCTGGTGATGGGTTGTACTCTCTGGATTCCCTTGGCAGAAACTTTTTGTAATCTTCTCTGCCATAGCTATGGTATCCCGAACTTTTACGATCGTTGCCTTGGTAGCTGTTATCTTTATATCCTGCGGCTACTTGGCTGTGGGAGCCGTAATTGTTGTAATTGCGGGATCTCCTTCTTTGACCTCCATATCTGTTTCCTCTATCATCTTCTGGCGATCGCGTGCGTTTATTGTTGCACGCATCTTCTCCATCTGCGAATCTGTTTGCCACATCCATTAGATCTGATACTGTTTTCGGCTTGATTCTGCCCATCTCTTCGACTAGGTCTCCTCGTCGTAACCCGATTATGAATGCATCTATTGCTTTTTCATCCAAAATTTCGACTGCCGAATTTTTGATTATGCTCCACCTCTGGATATATGCTCTTAATGTCTCCCCGCGTTGCTCTACGCAGTCTTTGACTTCTTCTATGGATGCTGGCCGCTTGTATGTCGACTTGAAGTTACTTGTAAATTGTTTTGTGAGCTCCTCCCAGCTTCCAATTGTTTCCTTTTCTAATTTGCTTAGCCATGACCTTGCTGCGCCGGTGAGGTGTAATTGCAAACTTTGCATTGCCGTTTCCTTGGTTCCTCCTAATAGTTTTACTGCTTGTAGATAATCTGAAAGCCATGACTGTGGCTCCTGAGATCCGTCGTACTTTTGTTGGTCATGGGGTAGTTTGAAACCTTTGGGTACTGGCGTGATGCGAACCCTACGGGTAAAGCATGGCGCCCCCATTTCCTTTTCATCGTCTTCGTAGTCATATGTTCTGTTGGGGGTTCTGGATCATCGGGTTCCTTTGTTCTTTGGACTGTTGTATCGTCCGGGTGATGGCGTCCTAGATCGGCGACTTCCACTTCTATGCCGAGGACTGTTGTGACGGCGTGGTGATCTTGGTTTATGGGTTCCTTTGTTGCGATATGCCTCCTCCTCTTTTGCTGATAATTTGTTGCCTACCATCTTCAATCCATTTAGCGCTGCTCGGTGCATATGCTCCCTCGGGTCTCCTGGATTTGGTCGTGTTGTATGCAGGTATGCTTGAGCTGCCACCAATGCTGCTTTAGGAGTTTTTGGTATAATATTTCCTTGCTCGTCGACCAATAGGAAGGACGAGTCGAGGTTTTTCGAGATACTTTGCCTTTCCGAGTACTCTAGATTCTCATATCTTGACCCGTGTCGATGATGCCTTTTGTTTGTGTATAACGCGTCACTACGTGCTCTGCGGGCAGCGTCGCTTGCTGCAAAGGCCGAGTCCTTCCTTTTATGTATTTCAATCTTCTCCTTTGCTAGTTGCTTCGCCTGTTGCCTTAGGGCGTAATGATATCCCAAAAGCATGTTTTGGCTAGAATTTGTTGGTATTGGCGTGCCATGTTCCACGCCACTCATCGGCCGATAGTCGAACTTTTACCCTTGTTGCGAGGGAGTTAGCGGTTTCTCCTTCTGCTAAGTGATTTGCCCCTCTATTTATGTTTGCTGGATTAAGCACTGGGTTGTTGTTGTCGTCGAGTTCTTCTGAATTATCTCCTGTGATTGCGAGTATCTGGTATCGATTGTCGAGTTTGCTATTGTGACTTGAGAAGATCGAGTTGTCATCTTTAGAAAGTTCTAGTCCCGTCTTCCAGGTGTCTGTTGATTGATCTGAGGTGTCATCGTGGCAGATCGTGAGATCTTCGAGTTGCACTTCTGAATCAAAATTCTCCATGGTTTCGTCGCCTCCTGCGATTTTTCCTTCTTCTGCTTCTGTCAAGCCGACCGGCGAGTTTACCTCACTGGAAGAGCCTTCTGATGATTCCGACATTGCTATTGTCTCGTGCTCACTTGTTGACGAATCCGGTTTTGTCGGATCTGAAAGGCGAATCGAACCTAGTGATCCGACGCGAAAGTTTAGACTTTCGATCGTTAACTCCATATCTTGATCCATGCTCTCGAATATTTGCGAAATACTTGACTGGTGAGGTTGAAAATCGATGGTTCCGAAGAGTATCTGAATTTCATCGACTTGCAGATTGCTGTTGGCTAAAAGTGAGAAAGCCGTCGAATTCATGATTCCAACGCCCAGAGTCCCCACGGTCGGCGCCAATTGACGAGGGTTAAACTCGATAAATGTCCTAGATGAAGGACTTAGGATCGGGGAGATAGGGCGTCGGATGAACTCGAAGGTGAAATCAGTCAAACAAGGTGGCTATGAAAGTAAACGTGGGTGTAGAACCTGGCCTGCTTTCAATCCGTCCCACACTGTCCCCTCCTGGCCCCTATATATAGGTGGCCAGGTCTCAAGGATCGGGTGGGATCCGATACAGATTACAATATTGACATACGACATGAACTCGTATTTTGACTAGTATTACAATTGGGCCTAGCTCAACGGGCCTCAGGGGTACTCAACTGACGGGCTCTATTATCTATACCCTTGTCATCTAGTGATGACGGAGATGGTGTCATGGAGGCAAAGGGGCGACCGGGAGGGGCTGCGGCAGCGTCTTTGATGGCAGCAACTCTATTCTTCAAAATGCCACTTGTTGGGAATCCAAGCGTAGAGTGATCCAGCAAGAGAAGTTTTTTCCACAAGGGTAACTCAGGGTAATTATCGAACTCTCGGGGAAGCCCTAAGGTCGGTTCCTTTTCCTCGCTCTTCAAACAACCTGCAATAGCAAACAAACAGCTTTGCGTCCCCAACTAACATAGTGGTTGTCAGGCACCAACAACTCGCAAGTTTACAAAACCAAAGTAAACAAAGTAAGTAACAAGGGTTTTGTGATTTTCAGGTTTAAGGTACTGAAAGTAAAACATCATAAAGTAACTAGAGAACTTCTTATGGATAAAAGCTAGACTGAGAATCATGGCTTCACTTGATCTCCGTCTCCTAAAAACATGGTGTAATAAAGCACAAATTACAAGTTAAGAGCATGCAAACACACAAGATGTTATTGATAAGCATAAGTATAGCAATCATGTCCAAACATAGAATGGATATAAAATCAACTCCCTAATACTCCTTTGACAAGGGAGTCCACCTCAAGTCAAATTTAATACTTAACCAAGTATTGCATAAAGAACTGTAACATGATGTTAAAAAAATATACATCCTTGCAAGCAAGGCACCCTTTCTGTCACTGGATGTTTATGCAAGTTAATCCTTTCTCCCCATAGTGTGGCAACCATAGAAATGTAAAAACCATAGCATTTCAGAGATTTCTGTCAGTTCCCCAAACCAACTACAAGATTGCTCCAACTAATTCACACATCCCCCAGACACGCCCTAGGATACATGTAAGTAAAACAAACTAACAATGCAATAAAATAAATGACAATGCAATAAAGTAAACAAAAGCTATTATGCTACTAATGTAATAAAGTAAAGTTTTTTTTGGGTTTTAATTGTAGATGCAAGAAAGTAAATATGTGCAAGCATTGGAAAGGTGTTTCTTATGATTAAAACTGGACCGGGGTTCATGAGTTCACTTGTCTATTTCTCATAAAGTTGTGGTGGCATTAAGTGCAAAATAGATGATCGAAACAACGACATGACTTTATTATGTTTCTTGGTAATATTCATATGGGCATCACATCCTAAAATAAAGATGATACTACACATCTTACTTATACACCACTTGAAAGGAATAACCTTCAAGCAATCTAGTATTAAGAATTAATAGAGTATAGCCTTAGGTACTTTTACATGATGGTGAACAGCAAATATGCTACAGCTTAGATCTATTATAATAGAAACAATTCTCTATGAATCAACTTAGGATTCTCACATGTCACTAAGAAATATAGCACATGCATTCTTTCTATCCCTAATGAGGTTAACATGGATTGGTAAACTACCATAGCAGGTCATGAAATTGTTGTCATAATTCACTACTACTACCAAGTTAATTTATCTAATACACACCATCCCCCTCATGCTCTCACATACTAGTTGGATCAAAACAAGTAATAAAGAACGGGGCAACAATATACATCTACTCGTACATCAAGAACATAATAAAGTATCACATCTCATAGATCATCAAATAAAATAAAGATCCACCACATATGAATTACATAATATGTGCCATAATCATATTGGGCAGCTCATATGGCATATAAACATCATAGCCAAGAGAGAAATAAAACAAGCTACATGGACTGCTCCCTATTCATCATGGTGGCGGTGTTGGTGATGTCGAAGAGGTTCGAGAAGCGACCGGGGGCGACTCCGGCAACGTTTCCCCTCCCATCTTTGCTAGAATAGCCTCTATTTCATGGTTTCGTGTTTCTCCACCGCCTCCTCAAGCAAACGCCTCGGGGGGGGGGGGGGGGTCTTTTTATAGAGGTTATTAGGTCAAGCTGAGCAATCTGAGATGTAGACGGACGACATTGTAGGTCCAAGGACCAAACAAGATCATGTGGCATAGTCTAGCCTGGAGACTGCTACTTGTTGATGGCACCCAGAAAATTAGCTACTGGTGCCAAGTTGATGTGAAGCAGACTGTCCTTGTGCGTGGTGAATAACCAGCCCGTTGGGAACCCCAAGAGGAAGGTATGATGAGTGTAGCAGCTAGTTTTCCCTCAGTTAAGAAACCAAGGTTTAATGTCGACCAGGAGAGGAGAGACAATGACGACTGAAGGTGATGCGGAACCTGCACACACACAAACAAATACTTTGTTCCCAACTTGCGATGAGGTTGTCAATCTCACCGGTTTGCTTGAAATAAAGGTTATGAGCGTATCGAGTGGAAAACAATATAGTATGCGAGTAAAGTAAACAGTGATAGCAATATGATGTAAATAGGACCGGGGTCCACAGTTCACTAGTGGTGTCTCTCCATAGATAAATAACACATGCTGGGTAAACAAATTACAGTTGGGCAATTGATAGAATAGAGATAAACGTGATATGTCAAGAAGATCACTATGAGATTTACTCTGGGCATTACAACAAAATACATAGACCGCCATCCAACTGCATCTATGACTAATAATCCACTCCCGGGGATATCAATCCGAACACCCTAGAAGTATTAAGTTGCGAACAACAGATAATTGCATTAAGCAAAGTGTGTAATGTAAACAAAGCATATGCCCTTGAGCATATGAATGTTGTTTTCTCCCTAGTAGCAACAGCACATCTACCACCTTAGAGGTTTCTGTCACTCCCCCAGGTGAAATAGAGGCATGAACCCACTATCGAGCATAAATACCCCCTCTTGGAGTCACTAGCAACTACTCGGCCAAGATAGCTACTAACAACGGAGAGCATGCAAGATCATAAACAACATAGAGATAACAAAAGATAATATTCAGTACAGCAACTTAATCATAAACACCAATATTCATCGGATCCCAACAAACCAAACATGTAGAATTACATAACGGTGATCTCAATCATGTACATCAGCTCATGAGATCTAAACATGAAGCACATGGTGGAGAAGACAACCATCTAGCTAGTGCTATGGACCCATAGTCCAAGGTAGACTACTCACTCATCGCTCCGGAGGCAAGCATGGTGATGAAGGAGACCTCTGGTGGCGATTCCCCTCTCCGGCAGGGTGCCGGGAAGAGCTTCTGGACCCTCCCGATCTTCGGGTCGATGGCGGCGGCGGATCGCGATGTGTTCTGGAAAACTGATCGGGCCCTTAGGTTTTTCTCGTCGGGGGGTCTTTATAGGCGAAGGGGCGATGTCAGAGGAGGGGCCAGGCGCCCTCACGTGGGCCCGGCGCGGCCAGGGGGCTGGCCGCGCCACCCCTGCTTGTGGGGCCCTGGTGGCCCCCCTCCTACTCCTCTTCGGAGATCTGGAAGCTTCCGGGTAAAATAAGACTTCAGGATGTGGTTTCGTCCAATTCCGAGAATATTTCCTGTGTATCACTCTGAAACACAAAAACAGCAGAAAACAGGGAACTGGCACTGTGGCAACTCGTTAATAGGTTAGTTCTGGAAAATGCATAAAAGGGCCACTAAGTGTAACGAAACAATAGGCAAATGGTGTAAAAACAAGCATGGAGCATCAAAAATTATAGATACGTTTGAGACGTATCAAGCATCCCCAAGCTTAACTCCTGCTCGTCCTCGAGTAGGTAAGTGATAACAAAAGAATAATTTTTGAGGTGACATGCACCTACACAATCTTGATCATATATGTAAGCATTTGTGAGCTGGGATCATAAGAACTTAAAACATGGGCATGAAGATATAATCATGACAATAAGAACTTAGCAACCATGTTGTAAACATGCAAATGAACACAAACAAAAGATCATGAAAATGAAACAATGAAAGTCAAACGTGTGTTCAAATCATAAAGAAAAACATACAAATGGTTTTCAGCTTGTCCTTCAAAGAGAGCAAAACATAAATGCATAGGAGACCTTCAAGTTTAAGAGGGCGACTAGATACAAATAATTTAAGAACAACTGAAACCAACAATATGAATCAATCAATGAACTTTGGGACAATGCATATCACACTAAGAATGACAACTATGCTCTCTTAATGGTGCATAAAGATAGAAGGTGGTGACTCAACATAAAAGTAAAAGAAAGGCCCTTCGCAGAGGGAAGCAGTGATTGCAAGTTTTATAACCTTCAAAAATTATGGTACTTACCGGCTTTGAGCTCTCATTGCCCCCATCATAAGCATCTTGAATGGTTAAAGTTAATGCGAGAATAATTATGATGCATATGCTTGACAAATCATAAGTTGAAAACCTCGTGCCCCGTGAATACGAGTACCCAAACCTCATGCTACTTTACTTAGAGTCCCAAGCAAGGCTCTTGTCATTGTAAGTATATGCATATCATTGAAAACCGCCAATGGGGTACCTCCGTGCCCGATGACATGGAACAAGCCCACACCAAAATGACAGGACAAGCAGACAATGAACACCTCGACATCTCTTTTATTTGCCTTTTGTTTAGCTTTTTATTATGAGATGCGTCGTCGAATGTTCACCATGGGTATGCTGCAAATTTCCACCATGAATTATGCATGGCTTAGATTGTCGGCCCGGCGTTTCCCTAACACATATACAAACTCCATGATCCCTACAAGATTCCCAATTCATTTCACATCGTGGGCATCCATAAACAAAAGATCACGATATCAACTCAAATAAGAAGTGCAATGTTGAAAGCTTGCCCCATGACAGCATGGCTGGGCTAGAATCCAACTTACAACTTGCAAGCATAACAACTCAACATAAGAGACCACAATGTCAAATTTTTAAGAACAGGAAAAAGTAAAGTGTGCCTTCCGGTTCGTGAGAGCTTTACTGACCGAATTTCGCATAACACTGGTAAGAGTTTAATTTGAAGAGAAAATAAAAGCAAGTCAAATTTACTTGGAATAGCAAATTGCTAGTAGGTATGTATGGTGGACACTATGGCAAACTTTGGCTTTTAGGAGTTGGATGCATGAGTAGAGCTCATACTCAGTACAAGGCGAGGGCTAGCAAAAGACTGGGAGCGACCAACTAAGAGAGCAATAATGGCCATAATCATGTAAAGCGACAAAGCGACATTAAAAGAAGCATAAGATGGCATCAAAAGTCAAAAACTAAATGATCATGAAGGCTATTGGCGACTTTGTAAGAGTCTAACATGTGTGAGCATGCGCCAAGTCAACCCAAATAAAGCATCAAGGAGAAAACCAAAATAATGCTTCCATACAATAAAAACAACGCATGATTTTTTTCAAAGGCTCATTAAGCAATCTCAGTTATTTGAGACAAGTCATGCTACAGCAAAACCACTAAGCATACTATCAAAAAGACATCAAGCATGACATGAAAAAGCCTAAGCCGCAGTCTACACAAGCTCCTTCTTGTACCACTATTTTGCACAAAGCTTTTTCTCTTTTCCAACACCATTTGAAATTTTTATAAACACCTCTTTTGATGAAAACCAATAAAGATCAGAAGCAAAAATACACCTTGATGAAAAGATATGACAAGATCTGAACGCAAATCAAGGCGAAAACGAAAACCAAAAGCAGTAGCAGAAAAAGAAGAACACATGATAACCGATAAGAGTGAAAACTGAGTGTTCTTGGCAAATGAAAACGAGCAACTTCTCCAAAAGAAAATTTGTTGGGGTCCAACCATTTATTGCAGAAAACAAACAAACTAAACCAACTAAGAAAACTAAAACAACTGACGCTCCAAAAAAAACACATAGTGCATGAAGCAATAAAAATATAGTGTTTTGAAAGGTGACCTGATTTTTGCCGATGAAGAAGGGGTGCCTCGGGGCATCCCCAAGCTTTGACGCTTGTACTTCTTGGATATTTCTTGGGGTGATGCATGGGTATCCCTGTGACGACCTCAAATTTGATAACAAATTCGAAGTGCCCGTTATGTAATCCATCACAATCCCAGAATCAATGTTGTGATTTACATAACGTAGTTGATATCACAGTCATAGACATTAATAGTAAATAAAGGGGATTACATAGGTGGTCGCACAGACCAAACCTTACAATACATCAATATGCAGCGGAATAACACTTTGGGTCCATATTGTCAAGCTTCAACCGCACAGGCAAAGCATACAGTAGGAAACGAGCCTAATTCGCAAATTCGTCAATGAGTCCTTCCTTCTTGATCTTGCTCCTTCAAGTCTGGCCACGTTGATAGCCAGGGACACAGCCGTGAGTACATTGGATGCACTCGCAAACCATCTTATAATTGAAATGATGAAGTAGATATGCAAAGTTTGGTATAGTGGACTAAGCACTAAGTTTATTTGCAAAAGCTAGTTTTATTTCCCAAGAATGTTCATTGGTAGAAAAGAAGTTTAGTTCTCTAAGTTCAATTTAAAGAGGAACTTCAAGTGTGTCAACATCATGGTCAAGTCAAGTCAATTCAGTTCATGTCATTCACCCAGTTCACCATAAGTTGTTTTCATTATTGACAAAAGCCAGGCACAGCTTGCCAACCGTCCATGACCGCGGACGCGGCTATTCGAATAGTTTGAAAACCTCTGCAGAGGGGTACACTTTACCCACAAGATTCGATACATCTGCCGGGAGAAATCCACGGTCCGTCATACAAAAGTATGCGGGATTTAGATAATCAAACAAACTCTTTCACTTGCCTACCCTAGTATGGGATCCTTCCCTAGAGCCCGAGACACGGATTCCCCCGTTCCGGCGCCTCTAGTTTTGCCCACTCCGGAGTGCCGGACGGATGGAAATCTTCAGGAAGGAAAATTTCCAATAACCACTTGGTTCGGAAGCAACCATGCATGGAATGCTTCTATAAAGGATGAAACAAGACCTCCCATACTAAAATAAACAAGCTAGGAATAAGCCCCTTCCCATTCAGGGGTAATGTGGTCGTACGGTATAATTGGCTCCCATAGTACATCACTCGTTGTCAATTGAGAAATACATTTCATAGTTTTTAGTCAAGATTATTTTCTTTCATAAAACCATTATGTAGGAGCAATCTCCCATTCAGGTTTCCAGTTCAAGTCACCAATTTCAACTAGAGTTCCCCTTATAGATGACCTCCAATTTTATTAGCAACTAAGCAACTACATTGAGTGATGACTATTAACTAGAGTTGGATAAACTCAACTTGATGCTCTTGTTCAACAAGACATCACTACACTTCTATCATTCTACTCTAGCAATTCAATCATGCAATTTACTTAAAACAAGTAGAATGCAATATTAAAACTAGGCATTGGGAGTATGAATCAAAAGATGGCTTGCCTGGCTTGGCAAAGTCAAAATAGTCTTCATCTTCATCTTTGATTGATTGGTCTCCATTTCCATTTCTTGGTTGACTTCGGGATCCATTCTCCTTACTCTCGTTGTCGTCTAATCGTTGGAAAGCAGATAAGCATACAATCACCACACAATTCACAAACAACACCTATTTACTCAAATACACATACTTGGGTAAGGGAAGTGATCTAGGAAGTCTATGGAGAGTGGTTTCGATTTAATTGGCTCCATAAAGATGAGATTTTTGCTTTCTTGACTTAAGTGAGGATTTAATTTACTTTGAATCGTGAAATATCTCTTGCAAGTCCTTAATGACCATGGTCATAGACCACAAGTAGATATTCAAGATTATGGTTCAACCAAGGAGGCTTCATAGAATGTGGAGTATTTTTGTTTTATTGAAGCCATTTCTAGTTTGCAACTATTTGGTAATCAAATTTGAATCTACAAGTACAATCTATTAATCCAAGTTTAATTGGATCAAGGGTTATAGATCAATATTTAGAAATGCGGTTGATTCGAATTGGTTTCATATCATTTCCATATCTGGAGATAGGTGTGCAAGTTTGAGTTTCTAATTACTACTATGTAGTATTAAATTTCCAAATACTTCCTACAAGCTCACATGGACTAAGATCAATACCTACAGATAGGTATTTGGAATTGTGGTTTAACAATAGAGGTTCCATAAAAATTTCAATTATAGATTGGAGTTTAATAAAATCCTATATGGCAATTGCCTATTTAACCATATAGGTAAATAGCATTTACCTTAAAAGGTTCAAAAATGAGATCTAATGGTATAGGCAGATGGGCATCACTAATTGTGAATTTCTAGAGTTGGATTTATATTTTTAGGAATTTTCTTTGATTTGATACAATTTTTCTAAGACTAGAAAGCTCCTGTTTTGTTATTTTTACTGCAACTATTAGGTAAATCTAATTGTGTTGAAACCACTTTTATTGGATAGCTTATGTTCTAAGGTTTCCAGAACATTTTCATTTGCTAGATTTGGATCGGTAGATCTCCGGGAAAATTAAATTTAAGCAAGCATCTAAATAGGTTTTTCAAGAATCGGAAAAAAATCGATTTAGCCCTTTTTTTTTTCTAACTCGGGCCGGACACACAGCTGAACTGGGCCGGCCCGTTCGGCTGCAGCTGGGCGGTTGTAGGAAAAAAATAAAAGCTGACAACGGGCCCCGCTGGTCAGGTTTAGTGAATCGAATCGGTACGTGGCTTTCTTCCCCAGCTCGACGCGTACACGGCGAGCGCGAGCTACTGGGAAGAGGCGGTGGCTGGGGTGCTCACCGGCGGTGACGGGGAGCGGCGGCAAGGATGCAGGGCGGATGCGGGGGTCCTCCTCCGCCACCTCCAGCAGGTACAGCTCCGGGGGAAGCTCAACAACGCCGGGAACGTGCGGTGGCCTGCGGGGACGTCGAGGTCGGCGAGCTCGACTGAGAGCACGAGAGCAAGGGAAACGTTGTCTAGGGAGGTGCTGGGGATGGTGTGGTTCTTTTCAGGGAAGAAGGGCGCCCTTTTATAGGCGGGAGAGGGAGCACGAGGCGAGGGGATCTGGGGAGAGAGCGCGGCCGGTGTCGGCTAACGAAGGAACACGGCGGTCGGTGCTTTCGGCGGAGGGCTGCGGTGTGCTGTGGGGTGCTGCTGGCGCGATGGGAGGGGCTGAGATGGTCTGGCGCAGAGGGGGCAAGGAGTGGCTGCGGGGAGGGGTCCGGGTCGTTTCTCTCCTTCTCCTCCATGTCTAACGGTCCTGGGTCGGGGCTGGGGAAGCTGGGGATCGACAAAAGGGGTGTCCATGGCATGGCTACAGGGCTTGGGACGAACGAGAACAGCGTCGGCACAGTAGAACCGATTTTCCCTGGATTTCGCCCACCACGTGTTCGGTCAAATGCCCGCAAGAAGTCAAAATTTGAATTTTCGAAATTTTCAATTTGGGTTGGTCATTATATTGGATAGGGATTCCAGAAATATTTTTGTTATGAAGAAATATGAGGTTTTGCAAAAATCTTATTTCCAATTTGAAGTATGGTTTCTGATTCAGATTCAAACTTTGGACATATTTTGAAAGAGGTTAGGGTTTGAGTTTTTGCTGGCAACTTCTTGGTTGAGTTAGTATGTGATATGGTCAAGCTCAACTAACTAAGCACACCTTTGCTTGAGTTACAGATTTCTTATTCTAAAGGTCCAAAGTAGGGTAGTGGTTAACTTTTTCTAGATCATCTTTTCTTCTCTTTTTCTTTATTTCTCTTGCTTCTGGTTCTTTTGATCTTTGTGGTCCTTCTCTAATGCTTCTATTGGTTAAGTTTGAATTAACTAAACATTGCACAACAAATTAAAACACACATGAAATCATAGAACAACTTGTATTGAAAATACTATGTATGCATGCAATATGAAGTGCAAAGATTTATCTTGGTCCAAAGGTGTTAGTTTTCTTGGAGATGAGATGGAGTTGGGAAATGACCTCTTATTTGAATTCCAACTTTGGTAGAAATTTGAATAGGGTTCCAAGTTGATTTTTGTTTCAACTTTATTGTATTTGATTCTTTGTAACTTGTTCTTAGTTGTGGTGGAGAGATGTATGATGGTCCAGTTCAAGAATTCTGAGTACAAAGGGGTAAAGTAGTGTAATCAATAATTTTATTAAGATCACTACTTCCTCACTTCTTACTTAGGTTTTTGTGTTGCAGTTTAGTTTCTTGATTCTTTTCTATTTGTTTGGGATTGCTTGACTTAATTTCGGTTTGGTAATTGACCCAAATGGGTTTAGCATGTCACCATGCACAAAAATTTAATAGTTAGAAAACTATTTCAATTTAACAAGGATCTTTATTTAAAAATTTGGGATCAAAGGATTTGTTTTAAAACCCTTCTCATACTCTTTTTATTGGAAGCATGGGAGCAAATGCTCAAATTCACCAGTTTTAAAAGACAAGAAATTAATCTTGTATTTAAAATAAAAGTTTTTGTTGTCTCCAAAATTTGGTTTTTTTTAATAAATCCATTTATTTTTATTTCCCAAAAATTTGGGTTGTTACAATCTTCCCCCCTTAAAAAGAATCTCGTCCCGAGATTCATAAGTTAAGATTGAGATAGATTGAGAAATTGGATCACAAGAGGAGAGATAGATGAGTGGACATTTATCCCTATGGAAATAAGGATTGAGTACACCCAAAATGTTATAAGGCCATACGAGCCAAAAACACATCTTCACCAATCACATAGCAATGTCACACACAATCACACTTTCAAAAACCAAAAATCTTCTCGGTTTAAACCATAGGCTGTTATTAAAAATGGTCTTGCAGATTACAAGTCTCGCTCTTGATTTACAAAGGAATAAACAAGCCTACTAGTCCCAAACGAAGGTTACTAAGGCTTCTGCTCGGCTTGGATCCTCACACTGGATTCAACCTGTTCTTACTAACTTTATGGCTACGAGCAACTTCGGGGTATTCGATGGCTGATTCATGATGATTGATCTTTTTCATCTCTTCGTGTCTTGAGGTTGCCAAAGTTACTTCCCGGTGGTTGGTAAGGCTGCTTCCTTCCCCTGCGGGGGTTGAGGCTATAGAGTCCTTTGACACTATCTTCAATAATGATGCGGTTTCGAACTCTGCCCAGGTTGATGTTGATAGGGTTGCCTCCTGAAGATGAAGGATCATTTGCAGGATCTTCCGAGCAACTGGGTTTGACACTTTCTTTAGTTAGGAACTGATCTGGAGCGACCGGAGGTTCTGGTGCAGCGTTCAACTTTGTTGGGCACTCGTTGGAGTAGTGCCCCTTGGTTCTGCACTCATAGCAGGTGATGTTGGTCTTGTCACTAGCTTTGGGAAAAGTATTCTTTGGTAGTGCTCTTCCAGATCGTAGAGTAAGGTCATAGCAAAGGTTAGAGGGTGCTGGAGGCTTAGTTTCTTGACGTCTTATCCTCCTTTCTCTCTTCTTTTTGTTATGAGCTTTCTGTTGTTTTCTAGGGCTGTTATGCTCCTTGCTAGTCTTGACAACTTGAGCTGCTAGCTGAAAGTGCTTTTGCTTGATCTTGGATATAGCTGTCACCAGGTGATTCATAGAGCAGTTTGCTGGAACATGAGTACTACTCTCACATAAGAAGCATGTGATGTTTCTTGAAGGGCATTCTCCAGATGGATGGTTGTCTTCGCAGTTGGGACAGTTGCCAGTACATTGGCTGGATTGATGACCTTCTTCTCCACAACGGCTACAGGCCTTCATACTGAGGTGATCTAGGTTGGGAATACTTTTATTGGGACAGGGACGTTTTGCGTGGAGTGCTTCTCCACAGTCATAACATAAGGGTTGAGTGCACAAATCTCCTTGCTTCTTCTTCGGAATTAGGTTCAGATGGGACCTCCTTTGGTATTCTCGAGCAATTCTATTGAGGTGAAACTCGAACTCTGAGTTGGCCTGACCTCCTTTCGTACATATATGAAATGGTGGACTTGCGAGCATGGGATGTAGAAGAGGGGTAAAGTCCTGCAGTAGATGAGAGGAGACAACTTTAAAAAGGTTTCTAACGTGGGATTGGTATGGTTTAAAGTTTAGTTTGGGCCAAACAATACTAGAACATTTTTGAGAAATAAGTTGTTGGGATGGTTGCCACATGTTGCCGGAGGGCATATGAGCAACACATCTCAAAATCAATCAATCATTCAAACAATCAAGGTACTAAGCATACTTAGTGATTGTGAGGTAAGGGTAGCCCAATGAAATCAACTGAGCATTTCCTATAATTCCTAAGGGTCAGGGTTTGCTGAGGTCTTCATCATTTTTGATCACTCTCTCTTTGCTCTTGAAGTCTTTGTCTCACAGGGTTGACTCTTGTTGGAAGATTTCTGGATCAGGTGAAGAGACTCTCTTTCGTTGGTAGCGGTCGTAGTTGACATCCAAGGTTGAAGTCTTGAAAAATATTGAGTCCCTAATCTTTTGATCTAAAAGTCCTTCGGTCCTAGGTTGGTATATCGTCCATAGTATTAATTTGAAGTAGATGAGGAATCGAGTAAAACAAATCTTTGAAAAGACTTTGCAGTTAAAGAGGTAAATAAATTCTTTGTCAAAATCTCTTGAGAGTATAAGTTGAGAGGGTAAGATATTTGAAGTGAATAAGATGGGAGTATAAGATTGGCTTTGGGTACCAAAGCAAATAAATTTCTTTTGTAGAAATAAGTTTTTGTCAACATATCACTTTCTTAGCTAACGACCATTCTAACTAAGGTCTCCTAAGGTCATGATAGTCCTGATACCAAACTGGTGATATCAAAGGTATCACTTTCTAACGACCATGCTAACTAGGGTTACCTAGAGTCAGCCTAGGCTCTGATACCAACTTGTGATGACCTCAAATTTGATAACAAATTCGAAGTGCCCGTTATGTAATCCATCACAATCCCAGAATCAATGTTGTGATTTACATAACGTAGTTGATATCACAGTCATAGACATTAATAGTAAATAAAGGGGATTACATAGGTGGTCGCACAGACCAAACCTTACAATACATCAATATGTAGCGGAATAACACTTTGGGTCCATATTGTCAAGCTTCAACCGCACAGGCAAAGCAGACAGTAGGAAACGAGCCTAATTCGCAAAGTCGTCAATGAGTCCTTCCTTCTTGATCTTGCTCCTTCAAGTTTGGCCAAGTTGATAGCCAGGGACACAGCCGTGAGTACATTGGATGCACTCGCAAACCATCTTATAATTGAAATGATGAAGTAGATATGCAAAGTTTGGTATAGTGGACTAAGCACTAAGTTTATTTGCAAAAGCTAGTTTTATTTCCCAAGAATGTTCATTGGTAGAAAAGAAGTTTAGTTCTCTAAGTTCAATTTAAAGAGGAACTTCAAGTGTGTCAACATCATGGTCAAGTCAAGTCAATTCAGTTCATGTCATTCACCCAGTTCACCATAAGTTGTTTTCATTATTGACAAAAGCCAGGCACAGCTTGCCAACCGTCCATGACCGCGGACGCGGCTATTCGAATAGTTTGAAAACCTCTGCAGAGGGGTACACTTTACCCACAAGATTCGATACATCTGCCGGGAGAAATCCACGGTCCGTCATACAAAAGTATGCGGGGTTCAGATAATCAAACAAACTCTTTCACTTGCCTACCCTAGTATGGGATCCTTCCCTAGAGCCCGAGACACGGATTCCCCCATTCCGGCGCCTCTAGTTTTGCCCACTCCAGAGTGCCGGACGGATGGAAATCTTCAGGAAGGAAAATTTCCAATAACCACTTGGTTCGGAAGCAACCATGCATGGAATGCTTCTATAAAGGATGAAACAAGACCTCCCATACTAAAATAAACAAGCTAGGAATAAGCCCCTTCCCATTCAGGGGTAATGTGGTCGTACGGTATAATTGGCTCCCATAGTACATCACTCGTTGTCAATTGAGAAATACATTTCATAGTTTTTAGTCAAGATTATTTTCTTTCATAAAACCATTATGTAGGAGCAATCTCCCATTCAGGTTTCCAGTTCAAGTCACCAATTTCAACTAGAGTTCCCCTTATAGATGACCTCCAATTTTATTAGCAACTAAGCAACTACATTGAGTGATGACTATTAACTAGAGTTGGATAAACTCAACTTGATGCTCTTGTTCAACAAGACATCACTACACTTCTATCATTCTACTCTAGCAATTCAATCATGCAATTTACTTAAAACAAGTAGAATGCAATATTAAAACTAGGCATTGGGAGTATGAATCAAAAGATGGCTTGCCTGGCTTGGCAAAGTCAAAATAGTCTTCATCTTCATCTTTGATTGATTGGTCTCCATTTCCATTTCTTGGTTGACTTCGGGATCCATTCTCCTTACTCTCGTTGTCGTCTAATCGTTGGAAAGCAGATAAGCATACAATCACCACACAATTCACAAACAACACCTATTTACTCAAATACACATACTTGGGTAAGGGAAGTGATCTAGGAAGTCTATGGAGAGTGGTTTCGATTTAATTGGCTCCATAAAGATGAGATTATTGCTTTCTTGACTTAAGTGAGGATTTAATTTACTTTGAATCGTGAAATATCTCTTGCAAGTCCTTAATGACCATGGTCATAGACCACAAGTAGATATTCAAGATTATGGTTCAACCAAGGAGGCTTCATAGAATGTGGAGTATTTTTCTTTTATTGAAGCCATTTCTAGTTTGCAACTATTTGGTAATCAAATTTGAATCTACAAGTACAATCTATTAATCCAAGTTTAATTGGATCAAGGGTTATAGATCAATATTTAGAAATGCGGTTGATTCGAATTGGTTTCATATCATTTCCATATCTGGAGATAGGTGTGCAAGTTTGAGTTTCTAATTACTACTATGTAGTATTAAATTTCCAAATACTTCCTACAAGCTCACATGGACTAAGATCAATACCTACAGATAGGTATTTGGAATTGTGGTTTAACAATAGAGGTTCCATAAAAATTTCAATTATAGATTGGAGTTTAATAAAATCCTATATGGCAATTGCCTATTTAACCATATAGGTAAATAGCATTTACCTTAAAAGGTTCAAAAATGAGATCTAATGGTATAGGCAGATGGGCATCACTAATTGTGAATTTCTAGAGTTGGATTTATATTTTTAGGAATTTTCTTTGATTTGATACAATTTTTCTAAGACTAGAAAGCTCCTGTTTTGTTATTTTTACTGCAACTATTAGGTAAATCTAATTGTGTTGAAACCACTTTTATTGGATAGCTTATGTTCTAAGGTTTCCAGAACATTTTCATTTGCTAGATTTGGATCGGTAGATCTCCGGGAAAATTAAATTTAAGCAAGCATCTAAATAGGTTTTTCAAGAATCGGAAAAAAATCGATTTAGCCCTTTTTTTTTCTAACTCGGGCCGGACACACAGCTGAACTGGGCCGGCCCGTTCGGCTGCAGCTGGGCGGTTGTAGGAAAAAAATAAAAGCTGACAACGGGCCCCGCTGGTCAGGTTTAGTGAATCGAATCGGTACGTGGCTTTCTTCCCCAGCTCGACGCGTACACGGCGAGCGCGAGCTACTGGGAAGAGGCGGTGGCTGGGGTGCTCACCGGCGGTGACGGGGAGCGGCGGCAAGGATGCAGGGCGGATGCGGGGGTCCTCCTCCGCCACCTCCAGCAGGTACAGCTCCGGGGGAAGCTCAGCAACGCCGGGAACGTGCGGTGGCCTGCGGGGACGTCGAGGTCGGCGAGCTCGACTGAGAGCACGAGAGCGAGGGAAACGTTGTCTAGGGAGGTGCTGGGGATGGTGTGGTTCTTTTCAGGGAAGAAGGGCGCCCTTTTATAGGCGGGAGAGGGAGCACGAGGCGAGGGGATCTGGGGAGAGAGCGCGGCCGGTGTCGGCTAACGAAGGAACACGGCGGTCGGTGCTTTCGGCGGAGGGCTGCGGTGTGCTGTGGGGTGCTGCTGGCGCGATGGGAGGGGCTGAGATGGTCTGGCGCAGAGGGGGCAAGGAGTGGCTGCGGGGAGGGGTCCGGGTCGTTTCTCTCCTTCTCCTCCATCTCTAACGGTCCTGGGTCGGGGCTGGGGAAGCTGGGGATCGACAAAAGGGGTGTCCATGGCATGGCTACAGGGCTTGGGACGAACGAGAACAGCGTCGGCACAGTAGAACCGATTTTCCCTGGATTTCGCCCACCACGTGTTCGGTCAAATGCCCGCAAGAAGTCAAAATTTGAATTTTCGAAATTTTCAATTTGGGTTGGTCATTATATTGGATAGGAATTCCAAAAATATTTTTGTTATGAAGAAATATGAGGTTTTGCAAAAATCTTATTTCCAATTTGAAGTATGGTTTCTGATTCAGATTCAAACTTTGGACAGATTTTGAAAGAGGTTAGGGTTTGAGTTTTTGCTGGCAACTTCTTGGTTGAGTTAGTATGTGATATGGTCAAGCTCAACTAACTGAGCACACCTTTGCTTGAGTTACAGATTTCTTATTCTAAAGGTCCAAAATAGGGTAGTGGTTAACTTTTTCTAGATCATCTTTTCTTCTCTTTTTCTTTATTTCTCTTGCTTCTGGTTCTTTTGATCTTTGTGGTCCTTCTCTAATGCTTCTATTGGTTAAGTTTGAATTAACTAAACATTGCACAACAAATTAAAACACACATGAAATCATAGAACAACTTGTATTGAAAATACTATGTATGCATGCAATATGAAGTGCAAAGATTTATCTTGGTCCAAAGGTGTTAGTTTTCTTGGAGATGAGATGGAGTTGGGAAATGACCTCTTATTTGAATTCCAACTTTGGTAGAAATTTGAATAGGGTTCCAAGTTGATTTTTGTTTCAACTTTATTGTATTTGATTCTTTGTAACTTGTTCTTAGTTGTGGTGGAGAGATGTATGATGGTCCAGTTCAAGAATTCTGAGTACAAAGGGGTAAAGTAGTGTAATCAATAATTTTATTAAGATCACTACTTCCTCACTTCTTACTTAGGTTTTTGTGTTGCAGTTTAGTTTCTTGATTCTTTTCTATTTGTTTGGGATTGCTTGACTTAATTTCGGTTTGGTAATTGACCCAAATGGGTTTAGCATGTCACCATGCACAAAAATTTAATAGTTAGAAAACTATTTCAATTTAACAAGGATCTTTATTTAAAAATTTGGGATCAAAGGATTTGTTTTAAAACCCTTCTCATACTCTTTTTATTGGAAGCATGGGAGCAAATGCTCAAATTCACCAGTTTTAAAAGACAAGAAATTAATCTTGTATTTAAAATAAAAGTTTTTGTTGTCTCCAAAATTTGGTTTTTTTTAATAAATCCATTTATTTTTATTTCCCAAAAATTTGGGTTGTTACAATCCCCAAGCTTGAGCTTTTGTCCATTCTTCAACTCATCTCATCATTCTCCAATCCCTACAATTGAAAACTTCCTTCATACAAAACTAAACACAAATCTATTAGCAACATTAGTGCAAGCATAACATATAATCAATCCTCTATTTGCTTCAGGTTTCAACTCAAAAGCACCACATATATATCAAATACTACTGTAGCAACCTCCCCAAAAGTTCCGTGATAAAAAAAACTCAAAAGAAAGCGATAAAGTGGCAAACACAAATATTGGCAAAAATCTGTCAAAACTGAACAACTGACAAAGGTCGAATTTTTGAGGGATTTTCTGTTGCTCAAATCAAAAAGTGTTCAACTAACAAAAGTTTGGATATAACCTGGGGCATATGCACAAGAAATCGCAGGTCCAAAAGATAAATAGAGAATTTTCACGAATTTTTACGGTGCAGCACCGAAAACAGTTTCAGGACAGCAACATCCCCAAATCTTTACCTCACTCGAATTAGAGGCTTCTCTTGGCACAAAACGAAATAAACAAGATAAGGAGCGGTCATTACAGTAGTAATGACTTCCAAGACTCAAATAAAAGAAAAAGTACTGAAAAGAAAACATTGGGTTATCTCCCAAGAGTGCTTTTCTTTAACGCCTTTGAGCTAGGCTCAGTAATTTGAGAAGATGCTCACATAAGAAATATGAATGGAAACCAAAAGGAGCATCAAGGAGCAAATATAAAACACATTTAAGTCTAACCCACTTTCTATGCATAGGAATCTTGTAAGAAAATAAATCAAAGAAGCACATAGTAACAAGTATGGGTAGATAAAACAAGAGCAACTTCGGAGCTTTCAATATAAAGAGAGGTGTTTTAGTAACATGAGAATTCCAACAACCATATTTTCCTCTCTCATAATAATTTTCAGTAGCATCAAACTCAACAATATAAATATCACACTCACCCTCTTTTGTTAAGCATGGAAGGCGATCAATTAAGGTATTAGTTAGAGAGTTACTCTTATTGCGAGGTAGACATGGGTAACTCCATTCTTCCTCCTCTTGATCATCACTCTCCTCCTCTTTTTCATCTAATGAGCTTCCAGTTTCATCCATTTCTTCTTCCATAGGCTCCTTCAAGGCATTAGTCTCTTCCGTTGGAGAGCATCTATTAAGATATTTAAGAATATAGCCATTTCCTTCCTTGTAATTATCAAAGCAAAATGTGAGTATATCATAAACCTCATATTTATAAGGTGCATCATCAGTATTTTCAAGCAAATAAGCAAGTTCGAATGCACCCTTCCAAGCAATAAATTCTTCAATTTGTTCCACATCATAAAAGTCATAATTTCCATTAATATAAGAAGATATGGTAACATCATCATTATACTCACATTGAAAAGGGAGGTGTTTATACCTCCTACAGCAACAAGATTCATCAAAGCAATAAGTAACATTATAAGTAGAGCACACATTTCTAGCAATAATATATAATCTATTGATTTGTTCCCATAAGTGTTTCCCTTTTTGTGACAAGCGGTGTTCCTCATAATATTTTTGTTGCTCTTCTGTGAACCCACCTTGCCAAAAAGATTTAGTTTCAAAGAAACCAACCATTGATAGAAAGCATGATAAAGCAAGACAAGTAAAAACAACTACAAAGGATTCTAATTTTTTTGGGTTTTTGATATAAAAGCAATGCAGGTAAAATAAATAAAGTAAAGCAAAACAATAAAACAAAGTAAAGGATGTGTGTGCGAAAAACTCCCCTCGCAGAAGTCTTCTCTTCCTCCCCGGCAACGGCGCCAGAAAATGAGCTGCTACTTGTTGATGGCGCCCAGAAAATTAGCTACTGGTGCCAAGTTGATGTGAAGCAGACTGTCCTTGTGCGTGGTGAATAACCAGCCCGTTGGGAACCCCAAGAGGAAGGTATGATGAGTATAGCAGCTAGTTTTCCCTCAGTTAAGAAACCAAGGTTTAATGTCGATCAGGAGAGGAGAGACAATGACGATTGAAGGTGATGCGGAACCTGCACACACACAAACAAATACTTTGTTCCCAACTTGCGATGAGGTTGTCAATCTCACCGGTTTGCTTGAAACAAAGGTTATGAGCATATCGAGTGGAAAACAATATAGTATGCGAGTAAAGTAAACAGTGATAGCAATATGATGTAAATAGGACCGGGGTCCACAGTTCACTAGTGGTGTCTCTCCATAGATAAATAACACATGCTGGGTAAACAAATTACAGTTGGGCAATTGATAGAATAGAGATAAACGTGATATGTCAAGAAGATCACTATGAGATTTACTCTGGGCATTACAACAAAATACATAGACCGCCATCCAACTGCATCTATGACTAATAATCCACTCCCGGGGATATCAATCCGAACACCCTAGAAGTATTAAGTTGTGAACAACAGATAATTGCATTAAGCAAAGTGTGTAATGTAAACAAAGCATATGCCCTTGAGCATATGAATGTTGTTTTCTCCATAGTAGCAATAGCACATCTACCACCTTAGAGGTTTCTGTCACCCCCCAGGTGAAATAGAGGCATGAACCCACTATCGAGCATAAATACCCCCTCTTGGAGTCACTAGCAACTACTCGGCCAAGATAGCTACTAACAACGGAGAGCATGCAAGATCATAAACAGCATAGAGATAACAAAAGATAATATTCAGTACATCAACTTAATCATAAACACCAATATTCATCGGATCCCAACAAACCAAACATGTAGAATTACATAACGGTGATCTCAATCATGTACGGCAGCTCATGAGATCTAAACATGAAGCACATGGTGGAGAAGACAACCATCTAGCTACTGCTATGGACCCATAGTCCAAGGTAGACTACTCACTCATCGCTCTGGAGGCAAGCATGGCGATGAAGGAGACCTCCGGTGGCGATTCCCCTCTCCGGCAAGGTGCCGGGAAGAGCTTCTGGACCCTCCCGATCTTTGGGTCGACGGCGGCGGCGGATCGCGATGTGTTCTGGAAAACTGATCGGGCCCTTAGGTTTTTCTCGTCGGGGGGTCTTTATAGGCGAAGGGGCGATGTAAGAGGAGGGGCCAGGCGCCCTCATGCGGGCCCGGCGCGGCTAGGGGGCTGGCCGCGTCACCCCTGCGTGTGGGGCCCTAGTGGCCCCCCTCCCACTCCTCTTCGGATTTCTGGAAGCTTCCGGGTAAAATAAGACTTCAGGATGTGGTTTCGTCCAATTCCGAGAATATTTCCTGTGTATCACTCTAAAATACAAAAACAGCAGAAAACAGGGAACTGGCACTGTGGCAACTCGTTAATAGGTTAGTTCCGGAAAATGCATAAAAGTGCCACTAAGTGTAACGAAACAATAGGCAAATGGTGTAAAAACAAGCATGGAGCATCAAAAATTATAGATACGTTTGAGACGTATCAGAGACCGTGCCACTTGGTCTCTTTTGGGCCTCGTGGCCCACCTTATTGACTTCTTCTTCTCGAGGTGTTTCTCGTGATAAAATATTAACACACAAAAAATCCTAGATCAATTTGAGTTCTGGAAGGTCCCTGAAATGTCAAAATACTCAAAACAGGGTTGTCCTGTTCTGTAGGTGACGAGGGTTAACTCGACAAATGTCCTAGATGAAGGACTTATGATCGGGGGAAGAGGGCGTCGGATGAACTCGAAGGTAAAGTTAGTCGAAATAAGTATGTATCGAAAGTAAACTTGGGTGTTCACCCTGGCTTGCTTTCAATCTGGCCTGCACCGTCCCCTCCTGGCCCCTATATATAGGTGGCCAGGTCTCGAGGATCGGGTAGGGTTTGATACAGATTACAATATCGACATACGGTAAGAACTCGTATCTCGACTATCATTACAATTGGGCCTAGCTTAACGGGCCTCAGGGGTACTCAACTAATGGGCTCTATTAGCTATATCCTTGTCAGTAGCCCCTGAGATTCTATCAGAATTGCAGATTCGGGTTGAATCTCTAATCTTTAAATCTTCGACTTGATCAATTCTTCGACTTCTTCATATCTTCAAATCTTCGACTTGGTCTTTCGACTTATTTTCATGATAATTTTTCGCAAGGGGTTTTGATGAACAAGCCTGACAACTCTGATGGATCAAGAGGTCAGTTAACTGCCGGAACAGATACTTGTCACCTACTTCAAATTCAATCCCCTTGGATTTGAATTCGGGATACCGGTCAAACCCACTCTTCTGCCGCATTTAGGACTTACAAAGAATGAATCCCAGTGATTCTCAGGGTACCCAGTGCGTCCACCAGGATTTTCTTTGCGTCGTAGACATGGATACATACCAGCAGAGCGTATCCATATGTGTATACCAGTCCACACAGGACGGATCCCGGGGTCTTACCTTCGTGATAAATCACGGCATTCGAGTTTCGTTGCGATAACGCAACTCGAGAATCTCATGTCGCAGTCAAAGTTTGACTAAAAATATTCGGGTTTATACAACCATAAAAACTCGCTCCCGATGGGAGTAACACTCCTCCACTTCACATGTTCAATGCTTGCCAAGAAATATCGTCGGGTGCGCACTCAGCGCTCCCGATGGGAGTAGCCCCCGAGGCTATAGTCGAAAAATACTTTTTCGAGTATAGGCTCAAATATAATGTAGTCCATCATACTTCAACTCGAAATACTTTAATGATAACCTGTCGTCGAATACGCGTCCACCACTCCAGTTAGAAGTTGCATTCAACATTGTTGAAAGTAGTAGCCCCCAAGGCTATAATCGAAAGTCCTTCGTGTATAGTCTTGTCTATAGATTTTGCACTTTGTCGGCGCCATCCTTCTTAGTTTTGCCCTTTCTTATATCATCTTCTTTATGACATCAATGAGTACGTAATTCTGTATGAGTGCGAACCGTTTTATGGCCAGCACTGTAATTTTCGCAATTTTTGACCGTTAGTGGGCTGCCGTTTCCGCTCTTTGCAACACGTCTCAGCCCATGATCCTTCTCTGAGAAGGTATATAAAGGGGATAGTGGGGGATTTTACTGTTTACCAGCTCTTTCTCTCCGCCGCCTCCATTGTCGATCTCTTCTTCCTCCTCCACTCGTGCATAGCCCCCGATCGCGTCGCGTTAGATGCGCGTGAAGCACCTAGCCACCAAGAACACCATGGCCAAGACATCTTCTGCCACCAGCTGGGTGCGCTCTGCCATCACGAAGAAGGAGTTGGAGAAGGCCAGGACAGATGGCCTCATCTCCAGCTCCGATTCAATCAAGTTCCCCAGTACTGAGCGGATCCCGCAGCCCCCGAGCGGCTTTTGGGTAATGTTTCTTGCTTTCCTTCTCCGCGACTTTTCTCTCCTTGCCCATGAGTTTCTTCGTGGGCTTCTCTTTGTTTACGGTGTGCAGCTTCACCAGCTCACACCTAACTCCATCCTTCACATTGCCTGTTTCATGACTCTCTTGAGTCATTCTTGGGCATTGAGCCCCACTTTCTTCTCCGGAGGTCGATTTTTCGGCTTCGCCCCAATGTTGCTCTGTCCAGAAAACCTGAATTGGGCGGAGCCGTAATCTCCGTGCGCCCTGAGGCGCAGTACCTCAAATTTTCTTTTGTCGCGTCTGTCCAGGGGTGGAGAACCAAATGGTTCTACATCCAAGATCGCAAAGCTTCTCCTGAAGACCAATATGGTCTAGCCCCTTTCGATGCCTCCCAGGAAGTGAAGAAATTGGCGTCGTGGGATGCACTTCCCTCAGATGCGGAAATAGAACAAGTTCTTCCTCTTCTATCTCGCATTCAAGCTCTGAAAGGAGGCAAAGGAGGCGCTTTGTCGGGTATTCAACTCATGGCGTTCTTTGTGCAACGTCGAGTTCAACCCCTGCAGCATCGCCTAACCAAGCTTTGGAACTATTCTGGCTTGAAGGATCCTGCTCGCGTTTCTGAAGATTTGATAGAGAAAAAAGATGTCGACAAGCGAGTCAGGAGCCTCACCAAGCTCACTAAGGAACATGCGGTTGCTGATTTCACCGCTAATTACTTCGACTCCGTGCACCCTCTACCTGAGGTATGTATCTGCTTGCTTTTTGTTCACTTATTGTCGAATTTTGTTTACTTCGATTTGTGTTTTTCTTTGCCTTTGTACTCTGCTGACTTGTTTATGCGCAGGGGCACCAATTCCTTGTTTCGCGCCCTCCTCTTCCAGAGGAAGGGCCTCTTCCAGAGGAAGGGCCTCTTCCGGCTGATCTGGCCTCTTCTGTATCTGAAGCCCCTGAGGCTGAAGAAAATCAGGACGGAGATGATGCCGAAGAATCAGAAGAAGACACTAGTTCGTCGACATCGCCTCCTCCTGTGCTCGCTGAAGATACTGGTGTCGACAAGAACAGGAAGCGTGTCGACGAATTTGCTTCTTCGAGTTCTCCAGCGGCTGATAAGGCCCCTGTTCTTGCAGGAGATATGGAATACTTTGACCTCCTGGCATCGTAAGTGCTTTATTCGAGTTCTTCAATTGCACCGCTCTTGCCTTGTTTCTGGCGTGTTATACATAACTTGTTTTCTTTTTCTAGAGATGACGAGGAGCCTCCAAAAGATGCTACAGCTGCTCCTTCGACTTCACCTGCGACTGCTGATGAGCCTGTCGAGCAAGAAGTTGCGCCGAGGGTTACCAGGGCTTCTGTCAAGAAGATTCCTGTGACTCGAAACCTCAAACGCTCGAAGAAGGCAAAAGAAACCGACGTTTTTCTTGAGGCTCATGCATCGACAATTTCTCCCAGTGATGTAAGTAACTTCTGTTGACTTGCTCTCTTTGTATACATTTATGTTCTTACATGCCCTTTTTCCCAGGCATTGTTGAAGAGATTCATCGCCTTGGGCACTGAATGTGCTGAGTACTTAAAGGTTGCGAAAGCTTCCGAATGTACACTTTGACATCCAGTCATTACTTTTCTTCTGTGTTTACCCTTTGTTGTTTATCTGACTTCCTTTCGTCTTCTTCTGTAGCTGCTCTAGCAACAGCCAATGCTCGAATTGCGTCGCTAGAGGCCGAGCTCAGTGCTTCGCAGAAGGCTTATGATGTTGCGGCCGCTGCTAAAGCAAGCGCTGAGAAGTCGCAAAAATCTGCGCTTGGTAAGGCGAAGAAAGCTGAAAAAGCTTTAGCCGATGCCAACAAGGAGCATGCTCAGCGAGAGCAAGCCGTGGCAGAGCGTCTTCGCAGAATGTCTGCTGCTGCTGAAGGTAAGTACTTCACCTTGTCTTCTATTTTGACTTCTGTTGCATTGTTGTACTTGCTGACACTTTTCTTTCCTTTTCTCCTCTATCTTCTTTTATTGTGCAGGATTTACCAGGGTATCTTCGTCGTCCCTGCAACCGGGCGATGATCCTCTGATGACTGCGGTTAACCTACTCGAGGCAATCTGGATATCTATCCAGGAGACTTTTGAGTTGGTTAGCCGCGTTCTATCACGGCTGTTCGTCGGGTTGTGGCCGAAGAAGAAGGCAGAGGTTCCGAAGGACAACTTGGCGAAACTTGCCAAGGCCTTTGATACAACTGAAGACCCCACCCTCCAGCTGAATGGGCTTTCTCTGAAGCGTGGTGCTGAGGGTGCTATTGCACTTGCTTACGCGCATGGTGCGGACTTCGACTATTTCTCCTTCGGCAGCCTCCACGACATCTACTGCACCACCTCCAGCGGCGGAAGATCCTGCGCCTCCATCAACTGTTGGCGAGGCGTTTGTCATGCCTTCTTCTGCCACGGAGCAAAATGCTGAGGTGGCGTAGACTCGGCTTCCTTGTAGTTTTCCATTTATCCTTTTGAATGTAAAAACCTTTAGTCGCGTGCAACCCGAGAATCTTAGTCAAAGGGTTTTGCACTTATGTAAATATATTTCCTTCTTATGAAGTCTTGTGCTGTCTCTCTGAAATGTTTCTCCTTTCTTTTCTTTTGACTTCTAGTCGATGCACATCAGTGATCTTTTGACTTGCGGGCCTGCTCCTTCCTCTGCCCGCGCATTTGGTTCGACAATTTCGTCGCCTCCTAGTCGATGCAGTCAATGCGCAGAGTATTCTTCAAGGATTTCTGATCTTGAGGCTCGCTAGACTTTAGCCAAACGACAAGCTCAGATGGCTTTTGATAAAGCTAGAAAAACTTCTGGTTTGATGAAGCAGGTGTATGTTCTTCATGATAAAGTGTCAAGCTTGACTGCAAAGATTTTGCATTATGAGGAATGCAATTCTTTTGTCCTTGGTATTATCGAGTCAGCCTGCGAGATGTCGCGATGTAAGTTTTCTTTCGACTTATCTTTTTCCCTTTTGCTTCACTTGCTGTCTTTATGGTATCCCTTCTCATCATAGGTACTTGCTTGGACTTCGCTGCTGAGGATCGTCGGGTCACCGAACGAAATGCAGCTCTGGAAAAAATGTCCGCTGGTGTTGAAACTTTGTGGTCTGATCCTCGACGCCGGAGTGCTATTGTATTGCTTCAGGACCGCGCCCAGCACATTGGCGAGGCAGTTGATGGCTGCAGAAGAGCTCTCGTAACTATGCACTCTGTTATGCTTCCTCGCAATCCTCTGCCTGCAACTTTCACACTGCTTCTTGATACTTTTAGATCCAACCAGTGAATTCATCGATTGATAGAGCTGAACTTAGTGGCAGGTGCCAATTTTGCTCTTGGATGGATACGCAAGTGGAAGCCAAGACTTAATTATAGTTCTATGTCGCTGAGCTATCCTCTAGGTGGAGCTAGCCTTCGAGTACACTTGGAGAGTACCTTGCAGCCTGCCCGACGAATTATAGCCAGGCTGTTGCAAGAAGATGCCGCGTTTTTCCTCGAGTATCACTACTTAGACCCTTTAGGTGTAGATGATTCGGACAACCCGATGTTGTAATACTTATGTGGGACGCGAGAGTTTTATGATTTCCCGACTTTATGTCTGAAATTTATTCTCAGAGCGTCTTTGTATGATTCGTGCGTTTGCCGCATTTTCCCTTTGAAAGACTCGTAAACTCGAATATGAGGAATGTTTTGTCTTTATTGTGCTTGTAATGTAAGATACATGGGGTGACCCAAGAGATCCAGCCTATAACCTGTGTTCTGGATCTAGAGGGCATTGCCCCTGGTATAACTCGTGGCTTTTACAGCCTTATTCTTCTACTCTATTTTGTTGTTCTTGATGTTTATGCCATCATGGCATTCTCTTCTTCTCCTGTATCTTTGTCTTCTCCTGTCGTTCCTACTCGTGGTTTCTTCATCTCGGGCTCCGCAACGCGTCCTTTGAGTAGCTTGACGCCTTCTGTAGTCGTGCTTTTCGCCTTCTCTGCATAGTTGGCTGTCATGCCAAAGTTTTGCGCCATCTTGTGGAACTCCCTGTCGCAGAGATCTGAGACTTCAAAACTTCCTTTTACTGTAATTATTCCTCTTGGTCCTAGCATTTTGAGTACCAGATATGTATAGTGAGGCACTGCCATGAATCGCGAAAATGCGGGTCGTCCGAGGATCGCATGATACTGAGATGGCCAGTCCATGACTTCGAAGTCTAGCTTTTCTCTTCTCTAGTTTTGCCGGTTGCCGAAGCAAACGTTGAGTGCTATTCGACCTAATGGATAATTAGCACTTCCTGGTACGATCCCATGGAATGAACAATCTGTTGGCTTCAGGAACTCTAATGATATATGCATTGCTTTGAGTGTTTTCGCAAATATCAGATTGATTCCACTTCTTGCATCCATGATTATTCTGTCAACATCGTACGCGCCGATTTGAGCTTTGAGTACCAAAGGTGCGTTTCCCGGCCGAGGTACTGTTATAGGATGATCTTCCCTGTTGAACTCGATGGGCTGCTCTGACCAGTGTAGATATTCTGTTGTAGCTGGAGGTGAATTGACTGCTAGATTGACTTGTCGATTAATACTCTTTTCTTCTTTGTTCGACTTAGGCACAGGTTGTATCATTGCTGTGATGTGTCCCTTAGATGGAACGTACCCTTCGTCATCATCGTGTCCCTGGTTTGGCTGGTCTTGTCCTTGAGGTGCTCCACTGTTCCCTTGCTGATTTGTGGGAGGTTTGTTGCTTCCTTCGTATCCTTGTCGCCTTGCTTCGGTTTGTTTGTTTAATGCTGCCTCTTGTAGCTTCAAGAATGTTGTGCAATCTTTCATTGCGTGCCTGGATACTCGCTTTCCATCGACGAATGCTGAGTGTATATGACAAGGTCCGTTGAGCATGTCTTCTGGCGACGGGTTGTACTCTCTGGATTCTCTCGTGGGAAACTTTTTATAGTCCTCTTTTTCATAGCTTCGATATCCCGAGCTTCTGCGATCACTTCCTTGATAGCTGTTGTCCTTGTACCCTGCGGCTACTTGGCTATGGGAGCCATAATTGTCGTAATTGCGAGATCGTCTCCTTTGACTTCCATATCTGTTTCTCCTATCATCTTCTGGAGATCGCGTACGCTTGTTGTTGCATGCGTCTTCTCCGTCTGCGAATCTATTTCCTACGTCCATGAGGTCTGATACTGTTTTTGGCTTAATTCTTCCCATCTCTTCGACTAGGTCTCTTCGCCTTAATCCAATGATGAACGCATCTATTGCTCTTTCGTCTGAAACTTTGACTGCTGAGTTTTTGATAAGACTCCATCTTTGGATGTATGTCCGTAATGTTTCATCGCGTTGTTGCACACATGCTTTGACTTCTTCTATTGATGCTGGCCGCTTGTATGTCGACCGGAAGTTGCTTGTGAATTGCTTTGTGAGGTCTTCCTAGCTCCCAATGGTTTCTTTCTCTAGTTTGCTCAACCATGACCTTGCTGCGCCGGTGAGGTGTAGTTGCAGACTTTGCATTGCTGTTTTTTTGGTTCCTCCTAATATTTGTACTGCTTGCAGATAGTCTGAGAGCCACGATTGTGGTTCATGTGATCCGTCGTACTTTTGTTGATCATGAGGTAATTTGAACCGCTTGGGTACTGGTGTAGTGCGAACCCTGCGGGTAAAGCATGATGCTCCCATCTCCTTTTCTTCGTCTTCATAGTCGCGCTTTCCATTTGGAGATTGAGATCTTTGGGTTCCTCCATGTCGTCTTGGTGACGGCGATTGAGATTGTTGATTACTACTTCTGTGCCGAGGACTGTTGTGATGGCGAGGCGACCTTGGCTTGTGTGCTTCCTTGTGGTGATATACTTCCTCTCCTTTTGCTGATAGCTTGTGGCCGACCATGTTGAGTCCGTTTAATGCTGCTCTATGCATATGTTCCCTAGGATCCCCTGGGCTTGGTCGAGTTGTAAGCAAATATGCTTGTGCTGCTACTAGTGCTGCTTCAGGGGTTTTTGGTACGATGTTCCCCTGCTCGTCGACCGATAGGAAAGACGAGTCGAGGTTTTTGGATATGCTTTGCCTTTCTGAGTACTCGAGGTTTTCGTACCTTGAACCATGTCGACGATTTCTCCTTGCGTTAGCGTGTGATGCGTCGCTTCGTGCTCTGCGAGCGGCATTGCTAGCTGCAATGGCTGATTCATTTCTTTGTTGTATCTCTATTTTTTCCTTTGCTAGTTGTTTTGCCTGCTGCCTTAGGGCATAATGATACCCCAAAAGCATGTCTTTGCTGGAATTTAATGGTATTGGCGTGCCGTGTTCTATGGCTTCTCTTATTATTCTCCATTCGTCGACTGATAGTCGAATTTTTTCCCTGGTTGTGAGGGATTCTGCTGTTTGCCCTTCTGCTAGATGATTTGCTCCTCTGTCGATATTTGCTGGGTTTAGCACTGGATTGTTGTTTTCGTCAAATTCTTCTGAATTGTCTCCTACGATGGCAAGCACCTGGCATTGCTTGCCGATGTTGCTGTTATAGCTTGAGAAGATCGAGTTACTATCTTCAGAAAGCTCTAACCCTGTCTTCCACATCTCTGTTGACTTGTCTGAGATGTCGTCGAGGCAGATCATGAGATCTTTGATTTGGACCCCTGCGTTGAAATTTTCCATTGCTTCGTTGTCTTCTGCGATTTTTCCTTTTTGCACTACTTCTAAGCTGACCGGCGAGTTTACCTCGCTGGAAGAGCCTTCAGAATATTCCATCATTGCTACTGTTTCAGGCTCACTTGCCGACGGATCTTGTTTCGTCGGATCTGAAAGGCGAGATGAACCCGATGGCCCGATGAAGATGCTTAAACTTCCGATTGTTAACTCCATCTCTTGATTTTCGTCGACTTCTGTATTGCTGTTGGCTAAAAGCAAAAAAGCCGTCGAATTCATGATTCCAACGCCCAAGGTCCCCACGGTCGGCGCCAATTGACGAGGGTTAACTCGACAAATGTCCTAGATGAAGGACTTAGGATCGGGGGAAGAGGGCGTCGGATGAACTCGAAGGTAAAGTTAGTCGAAATAAGTATGTATTGAAAGTAAACTTGGGTCTTCAACCTGGCTTGCTTTCAATCTGGCCCGCACCGTCCCCTCCTGGCCCCTATATATAGGTGGCCAGGTCTCGAGGATCGGGTAGGGTTCGATACAGATTACAATATCGACATACGGTAAGAACTCGTATCTCGACTATCATTACAATTGGGCCTAGCTTAACGGGCCTCAGGGGTTCTCAACTAATGGGCTCTATTAGTTATACCCTTGTCAGTAGGGTTATAACCAAAATAAAGGGGATCGATAGAAAATCCCCATAAACCAATGAAAAATATGATTATAACATCCCATAACATCTAAATATGTTGAAAAATATGCATCAATAATCTACAAAGGTCATGCATGAATTTTGCATGCATCACAATCACACAAGAACGGGGTAACATATACATCCACTCATACATCAACAACATAAATATCTTTGAATCTCATAAATTATCTCACAAACATAAGATCTACCATAGGGGTAATACAAATATGGTCACAATCATGATAGGCGGCTCAAGTGACTCTAATCTATGAAGCATGAGAGAAAGTTTGATAAAAGTTACTTCCACAATCCCATAGTTCAGAGGGTGAACTACTCCCTCGTCATAATGTTGCTTAAGGAGATGGTGTTGATGGAGTCGAAGGGACAACCGGGAGCGGCTCCGATAGTGTCTCCCCTCCTATCCTCGCAGTCTACAGATCCGTTTGGTGTATTTCGTGTTTCTCCGCCGCCCATCCTGAAATCACCTGAGGGGTCCTTTATATAGTCGGTTTTAGGTCAAGCTAAGTCTGTTTGACGCCCGAAAGGTCTTTGAAAGTCAAATACATGCAAAAACAAGCAAATCTGCTTCGCAGTGTTAAAACCAAATGAAAAGGGATCGTTTAGAAAATCCTCAGAATCAATGGAAAACATTTCCAGGTCCTCATAAAACTATCAAATAACTAAGAATATGACTTAATAAACTACAAAGATCATGGATGCATTCTACATGTATCAGTCTCCCCTCCTATCCTCGTAGTCTTCAGATCCATATTATGTATTTTGTGTGTTCTCTGTCGTCCTGTCGCCAAATAGCCCAAGGGGTCATATATATAGTTCATTTTATGTCAAGACGGTTCCGTTGAGGTGAAGTAATCCGGATTCCGCTAGGTGCATGGTGGGCCCTATCTTTCATCCCGTGGGCCCTTTTCCGGGGTGGACCCTATCTTCCACCTCGTGGTTCTTTGTGTTGACTTTTTCTTCTCATGATCTTCACTTCCTTGAAAAACTGATGTACCAAAAAGATTGGGTTCATTTGACATCCGGAAGGTCTTTGAGACTCAAAATACGTAAAAACTGGGTTTCCTATTCTGCAGAGTTAAATCAAAATAAAGGGGATTCTTTAGAAAATCCTCAAAATCAATTAAAAACAAGTCCTGGTCCTTAATAAACTATCAAATATTAAGGAATATGAAAATAAACTAAAAAAAATTATGGTTGCATTTTACATGCATCACCAAGTTCTTCTCCAAAGCTCATTTCTTAGCTTCATCCACAAATTTGTTCAGCTCATCTACCACACTGAAGTATTTCTTCTGCAACTTGACCGTTCTCTGCATTTAACTCCTGAAGCTGTTGAGCTTATCTCCACCCTCATCTATTCATAAACTGGTACTTTCATTGTACATATTTCAGAGTTTTCCTAATGCATTCTGCGGTGGTACTAGCCACTCAGGATCTATCGAACTCACAAAACCACAGTTTGTGACTTGACGCATACATCAATTGATATTAAGATGACATCAGATTGGTTGTCATAATAAATTTAGTAGGAATTAAATTGGTCAAAATTCCTTCTTATCAGTGACCTTACTATCATCAGTTTGTGATTTTAGTAGGAATTTAACAGTGATTTTACCACAGTATTATCACAGAACTAAGAGCATTCTAGAATTAGTTTTCTACTTACATTCTCAATAGAGCACATGTAGAACCTATGACATGTATCCACTCCTTGGAATGCTACGCACTTCCGTGGCTTTAACCCATGGCCGTCACAAACTTCTTGAGAGTCCACCTCTACCCCGTTGAATGAGGGGTCAGCAGTGGTATCTAGAGCATAGTCCATAGGGGTAAGATCCTAATCAACCACAAATTGCACAAGAAAACACTCAAATCATCAAAAATCGAGCTAAAATAGAAATTCCCAAATCGACAAAAACCCTAATTAACTATGCTGACAGCGAGGAGATAGAGGGAATGCACCCTTAACCACTCCTCGCTGGACTCACCGTCATTCCATCTGGGCATGTCGACGAAGGCCGGAGGTGGGCAAGAACGGCCAGCCGACGACAATGGCGATTCAACAACGGTAGCTCCAGAGCTCCAGACGCGGGAGGAAAAGAAGGGAGTGAGAGGAAAGTGAATACGGAGCGGTACATACCTCTAGGGCTCGTTGTGCAAATATTCCAAGCGTGCCTCCTTGCCACCGTGGCAGCCACATGTCGTCTTCTCACTGGCTAGGACCAACTGTGAATACGATTAGCAAGTTGAGGACTACGGTTACACCTGATGCAAGATGGAGGACCAAATCATCACATGGAGGATAAGTTGTAGGACCTCCGGTGTAATTATCATTTTTTAGTTTTGCCAAATTCTCAGTTGTGTACTTTTTTGCTTTGACAAAAGTCATATATATGTTCCCACTTGGTGAGAACTCCATCGGTACAAACCGAAAATATAGGTTGTTTACATAAAGTAAGACCTGTATTTGTTTTGCTGGGAAAAGTAAGACCTTTGTTGTATCACGGCTCAAACTAATTTATACTCTACAAGAGCAACGGAATCAATCCACTAAGATACTATTTTGTTTACTAACGTGCTGAATCTGCACGGGCTTACATGTCTATCGCCCTCCTGACCGTTCTTAACACAGAAGAATTAACAGAACGAGAAGAGAAACACGCGTTTGTCACCATAATGCGAATGTGAATCGGTGGAAGGATCGTCGGCAGCCGTCGATCACGTCACGCATGAAGCTTCCGTTTTCAAGACACACCGTCCGTGTCTTAGCGTTCAACACACATAACCACCGGTCAACCTAATCACGCGCTTTACCCTGCATCTTCCGGGCAATTATTCAACTAGTATTCTATCTTGAAAACTCACCTGATCCACACGACAGGGCTAAGCTGAGCAGAGCAGTGACATGATCAAGAGTTCGAGATCGCTAGCTGTGGTGAGGCTTACATGATCCAGAATTCGGGATCACATACACGGATTCCACACGATCGAACTGCAGCGTGAGTACATGACTATTTTTCTTAGAAAAAAGGCTTTTTCAGCCCTGGAGCATGTGACAAAACCACTACCTGATCAGTCAGGAAATTTAACGCGTATGAGTACGTCTGTTCATGGGGGTAGAAAAACTTGCCCCAAAAATTTCTGGAAAGAGACATGAGTGTCCAGGAGAACAGAGACACATGTGTGTGGCATCTGCTTCAAACGAAGAAAAAAGCGAAAGAATGAAGGCCCAAGTCAATGGCGCACGCAGCCATGGCATAGCAGCCAAGTCAAGATTCGAGACCGGAAGAAAGCTCCAACCTCCATCTAGAAAGCCAACAACCAATGTGACACGAGCCATCACGTATAAATGAACTTGGTCCTCGACTCCCACTGGAACCACCGTAGCTTTTCATTTCCTTCACAGGACCGATTCGTTCTGCCGCCGGCCGTGTTCTACTTCTACGTGGTGGTGTAAGCAAGCAAGCAACTTGATCGTCATAGCAAGGCAGGTGAAGAGGACATGGCAGACTACCACCGGGTCCATCCGGTGATCGCCGGCACCCCGCTCCCGCCGCCGGAGCAAAACAAGGACAAGCAGCCCAGCGGCCATGGCCAGGAGCAGCTGCTGCCGGTCACGGCCCCGCCACCCTACGCGCCGACGCCTATGCGCGCGCCGCGGCGGAAGAGGCACAGCCGGTGCTGCCGGTGCGTGTGCTGGACCCTGGCGGTGCTCATCCTGCTCGTCGTCGCGCTCGGCGCCACGGCGGGGATCCTCTACGCGGTGTTCAGGCCCAAGATCCCCACCTTCAACGTCGACCGGCTCACGGTCACCCGCTTCGACGTGAACACCACCTCCTTGACGGTGACCGACGCGTTCGAGGTGCAGGTGACGGCGGAGAACCCCAACCGGCGCATCGGGGTGTACTACGACGGCGGCGAGGTAAGGGCCTTCTTCAACGGCACCGAGCTCTGTAGCGGCGCGTTCCCGGCGCTCTACCAGGGCCACCGCACCACCGTGCGGCCGCTGATCACGCTGCAGGGGGAGACGAGGCTCGACAGCTCCGTGGCCGCGCAGCTGGCCCAGCAGCAGCAGGCCGGGTTCATCCCGCTCACCGTCAACGCCCGCGTGCCGATCAGGATCAAGTTCGGCGTGCTCAAGCTGTGGAAGATGACCGGGAAGGCGCGCTGCAACCTCGTTGTGGATAGCCTCCAAGCCGCGACGCGGCTCCGCATCCGCTCCAACAGCTGCAGCTTCAAGCTCAAGATCTAGAGGAATTTCCACTCTCATACACCATTGAGCCGTGCACAGATATGTGTGTAGGATTACCGAGGTCACGTACGTCCCCATCTCTGTCGATCTATATTGCTTGAGATCGGCAGGTGTGGTAGAGATGTGTAGTGCTGTACATTTATTATTTATTTTTGCCCCTACATTCGTTGTTTTAGTGCAATAAGATCCGATGTGTATTCATTTACCATGAGTTCCTTTGGAGAATAGAATAAAGAGGGATGTTGTTAATGCCACATAATCATATACTCTCTCTGACCATATTATCTTTCACAAATACGAATATATCTAGCACTAAAATATGTCTAGATACATCTGTATTTGCAAAAAATAATATAGCTTGGAGGGAGTAGGATTTTTTGTTTTGCCTCTGAGTGTTCTCTTTTTGACGCAAGATAGTGGGAAGTTCCACACTGCGTCATTTTCATTTATATAAAGAAACAAAATATATACTTCCTCCATATCGGTTTATTGGTCTCCTAATAGTTTTGGAAAAATCATTACTATTAAATGGGAGTTTGCGATGATACGTCATCAAATATGTGTTTGACATCAAACATTCGGAAGATCTTAGCCATGTAATCTACATCTAATGGTATGCCGTCATCGGCTTGCTAATTACGCTTTTGTGCCACAGGTTAGTGCAAAGTACCGGTTCAAACACCCAAAGAAAGAAAGGGAGCAACGCCCGACATATCGTCCCCGACCTTGTCTCCTGCAACCCTAGCACAGGTCCCGCCTTCGCCGCTCCCGCCTCCACCACGCTCGTCTCGTCTTTGCCCCCCGCCACTGTCATTTCGCTGGATGTCCAGCCTACGTCCTTGTCCTTCCGGGGCTCCTCAGGGCATGTACAATGCATAGCCCCAGGGGTGCTGCCTCGCAACTTTAGCTAGGTTCGAGTGGTCCAATTTAGGCTTCGATGATATACTTTTGGAGAGGCGGTCTCTTCTGTAGGAGGCCGTCTCTTCAATATAAAAAGTGAAGAGGGAGGGAAAAAGGTGAGAGGGAAAGAGAGAAACTAAAGCACTTTTTAGGGAGAGAGAAAGTATCATGGGTTAGATCAATATTCTTCACACCTATTGCTCCATTTACTTTTTAGGTTCGTGCTTACGTGGGGCAGTAGCATACCACTGCCCCATTGCTCATGCCCTCAACACGCAGCAGGCAGAGGCGAGAAAAGGGAGGCGCGCAGCCTTTCCTCCACCCGAGAGATCCATCCAGGCAACGCCGGGAGCTCTCCCTCGCTCTTGGTGCCGCAGCAGCCAGTCGACGAACTTCTCCATCCGTAGGGCCTCCAGGCCGAGTGGCTCTAGCTCGAGCCCTACCCTCTCCTCTAGCCCGAGGTGGTCTGGGATCGACACCGGAGCTTGCCATGCGGTAATCCTCGTTGGAGAGCTCTAATGCTCAGGTGTGTCTCCATCGCAGATTCATCCTTGATTCCTTGAATAGAACTGGCGGTAGCTGCGTCCGCAAGCCGAGTTGCTGTGACTGCTGCCGGCGAGGATTCTCTCACGGTGGCAATGGAATCGGCACTACCCATATGTTTCTCCTTTCCCTAGCAAGATGGGGATAACTGAAATAAATATTGTGCTTTATTCTTGGGATTTTCACCAGGGGAAGATTACTAGAGGCCCCTGAAAATGGAGGCTTAATTTGCTCAATTCCTTCTAGGCTCATCCTGTCATCCATGGACAGCCGCCTCCTAATCGATGCTAATTGTAAGCCCTACTCTAATTGGCTCAGGCAGAGTACATCTATAAACAGAGAAGCTCCGTTGTGCTGCTTCAAACACTACTGGACAAACATGGTAGAAATAACAAAAACCAAATGAAATGAAGTGGGAGCAAAGAGTTGAACCGGATAATGAGCAAAAAAAACTTGACTTTGTAGTTGTAGGGTATGGAGGGCTAATCAAATCAATTAGGAGGGCATGTGAAAAAGGGAGTAAGGGTGAGAGCAAGCCAATGCATGTATGTCTCTTCTCAAATATTTGCTGCTTCACATTGCAATGAAAATTACAAAAGAATGAGAGTGGGAGTGAGACTCAGATGTGCAACGAAAACTATTTAGTACCAAACTTAGCCCCATTTGTTTTTGGTAATGAAGCCATTGGGATTGATGCTGATGTAGCTACGGACTACGGTTACCCCTGATCGATCTACTACGCCGCCCCTTGCCAGCCAGGTCCTGCCGTGGCGCACAGCTTGGAGCGGCCACCCCCTCCGCCCGTGCAGACCGGATCCCTTCCTCGTCTGTCCGTCTCCGAGCACCTCCACGGCCTTTGCTAGCAGCGCCCGGAGAAGAGGCATCAGTGCCAAGACACAAACGAGGCGCTGCCCTCCGCATCCGAGTGCTCAGAATATTTGCTCTGGTTTGAGGCAACTCTCCTACTGACATAATCACTCCTATCTGAATCTTGAATTCCTGAAGGTAAACCAGTCTTGCTACTTATGTGCTTGATTTTCTCAGTATCGATATCTTCTATGGGCTAAAATTTCATGTTTATTTGCACAGGAAACAATGATGGTGTTAGGTCATTCGTCCAATTTTCTGGCCTTCTAGCTAAGTATGCCCTGTCGATAGAAACCTGCAAAAGCATTCCGTTGTGGGATTGCATTTCCGAACATTGTGCAGCTGCTTTGATATCAATTAACAGTTTTGCACGGCTTTGTTAGTACAATATCGTGGTATTCCCGTGTGTAAGATGATGCTTTGTTGAAATGAACTATTTTTGTTTATTCATCCTTATTACAAATGTGATGAGTATAATTCATGTTTTCTTTGAGCACAACATTGAAACTTTTTCACTGCAGTCGTATAGTTGCAGAAACAGTTTCAGTGATAATGTTGTTTGATCACCACAGACGGACAGACCAAACAGTGGTGCGAAATATTATTTAGACTAGGAAAACATGAATAAAAATTCACTTAAACATGTTTTTTTTTTGTCTCAGCCGTCTGATCTGAACTACCAAGTTCACTCCACAAGCTGTATCATACACTTTGTATTCAAAGAACTCGTCGAATATTCATGAATCACAGTTGTTTTGAGTATTGCGGACAATGGGATGCTTGTGCTTAGAGCATGATAAAAGAAAATATCAAAATGAGGCCTACAATAGCTGCTCATTTTACTTTGTTCTATTATATCGTGTGGAAGCCATAGGACTTGTACCATTGACAACAACTTTTGGCGGATAAAATTGTGTATGCTCTAAATTAGTGAGGAAGACAGATGAATAACTCTTGTGAGGAGGGCACATGGTAGAGTAATGTGATGTGACAATTATGAGTAGAGGAACCTATCATAGTGAAAGACTGTAATTTTGTTTCTTTCATGCCATTCGTTTAGCCAACAAAGTGATGCAACTATTTTTTTTCATGAGCAAGCAAAGATGGAATCATATTTATTGTGTGATATTTTTCTTGTTCAATTAGATGTGTCTCAAAAGGTGGAGCTTTAATATCATTTGTCGATGAGGAAACAAATTTGAGTGGCTGTGGCAACACACGGACATTCAACTAGTATCAATAATTAGGCTCATTATGCTTCATCTTTTCCATATCCCTCTCCCTTTCTCGATCTTACTCATCAAATGGCACTCTTCCTCGATATATGGTGAATGTCATATCTGTAAGCTCGTTCGATCATTGACAAGGTTCAAAGAAAGAGTAGAACATTCACCATGAAGGCTAAAAGTGAGATAGGCTAGACATTTTCGCTTACAAAGGCGAAGACAGTTCCACATTTTTTCAGTCGATTCTCCAAAATTGAAGATAATTATCCTCGCTCAAACTTCATAAAGGACTTTTTTCTTATGTAAATTATGTCTGTTCTATCAATTAATGTGTGAGATAATTTCTAGAAATCAGCATCTCCCTCCTATTTTCGAATCAGTGCCCTTGCTCTTGAATGCAACCTCTTAGGCTGGCCATAGTGGGTAGTATCATATAGTAGTATCATACATATGATACTAGTATATGATACTACCTCTATAATGGATGGTATCATGTGGTAGTATCATAGCATTAATATATTTATTGATTTGTAAAATCTCAATGCAAACATGTGTACAAGATTTATTTTTCATTCGCAAACGGTTTTTGTTCTCCCACGCGTGCGTGACGAGGGTTAACTCGGCAAATGCCCTAGATGAAGGAGTTAGGATCGGGGGAAATAGGGCGTCAGATGAACTCGAAGGTAGGATCAATCAAACAAGGCGAGGTTTGGTGTGTATTGAGAATAAATGTGGTACTCAATTGGCTCAATCTCAATCTGTCCCTGGCCAGCCTCTCCTGACCCCTTTATATAGGTGGCCAAGTCTCGAGGGTCCGATCGGGTTCAATACAAATTACAATATTTGCATACGACATCATCTCGTATTTGATTACATCTACACTTAGAACTCTCTAACGGGCCCCGGGGGTACCAAGATAATGGGCCTTATTAGGTATACCCTTGTCAGTAGCCCCAAGATTCTACCAGAATTGCAGATTCAGGTTGAATTTCAAATTTTTATATCTTCGACTTGATCAATCTTCGACTTCACCTCTTTTCCTGCATTTATCAAACAATTCATAATTTTTCATTTCTCAAGGGGATTTTGGTTAACGAGCCTGGCATCTATGACGGATCAGGATACAAGTTAACTTCCTGAGCAGATACTTATTACCTATTTCAAACTCAAGCCCCTGGACTCGAATCTGGTACCTGGCGTAACCCAGTCTTTTGCCACATTTAGGACATATGAAGACAGAGTTCGAGTAATTCTCAGGGTACCCAGTGCGTCCACCGGGATTTTTCTTCGCGTCGTAGACACGGAATTTTACTAGCAGAGCGCATTCATGTGCGTATACTAGGCCATACAGGACGGATCCTGAGGTCTTACCTTCATGACTTTTTACAATCATGGCATTCAAGTTTTGTCGCGATGACGTAACTCGAGAATTATAATTTTGTTGTGAGCCTTGTTTGGTTGTTCCAATACCCATAATCGTTGGGTTGTTCTAATCGCGAGTCCCTCCCGATGAGAGTGAAGATAGCTTAGCTTTATTAATGTTGAATAACAATTCGAAGATTCCTCTGACAGAACCCAATACTTTATCATCATCGGGTGCACGACCAGTGCTCCCGATGGGAGTAGCCCCCGAGGCTATAAGGGGGGTGCTTGCAGCCATTTATAGACTCAGATATTTCCTTTGCATAACTTTTCTTTGTCAAAACTTTAATAAATCTTCCTTCACCTTTTGTATTTTCCACCATTTTATTTTCCATTATTTTTGACGGAATCGTTGAGGCCCGTAATTTATTTGGACCTTTAATTTGCACAAGCCCATTAAAGGTAGCCTATAAATAAGGGCCCCTCCTTCACCAGGGAAAATCCTAATCCTGCCACTGTAAATCTTCTCCACCGCATCATCTTCGCCCCCAAATGTTGCTTAGGGTTTCCTCCACGCCTGCTCGTCAATCTATTAGCAGGCCTTTTTTATGGCGGACACCGGTATCATCGATCTGGGCACTGGTGCTGTGATGGAAAAAAGCGTGGGCGTGGCCGTCCTCGCGGCAGCAAGAATAAGCCTAAGGATGCTTCCATGGTGGCTTCGTCTTCTTCCACACCGATGAAGCGGCGCCCCGGACGTCCATTGGGAAGTAAGAATAAGCCGAAACTTTCCGCTTCTCTTGGCCGCCGATCTGTGGATGCCAATACTATGTTCCATAGTACTCCTCCTCCTCCTGTCAATGTGTTCTCGTTTTTCGCTCTCGCTGGTTGATGTCTATGCAGGCGTCTGTTCTTGTAGACAGTGTTGGGCCTCTAAGTGTAGAGGTTTGTAGAGCAGTGATACGTCTCAAACGTATCTATAATTTTAGATGCTCCATGCTTGTTTTTACACCATTTGCCTTGTGTTTCGTTACACTTCGTGACGTTTTTATGCGATTTCCGGAACTAACCTATTAACAAGTCGCCACAGTGCCAGTTCCCTGTTTTCTGCTGTTTTTGTGTTTCAGAAAAGTTACACAGGAAATATTCTCGGAATTGGACGAAACAAAAGCCTAACGTCCAGAAATTCACTGAAGCTTCCAGAGAACCGAAGAGGAGACGGAGTGGGGCCACGAGGGCCCCACACAATAGGGCGGCGCGGCCTGGCCCCTGGCCGCACCCCCTACGTGTGAGGGCGCCCTGGCAGCCCCCTGACGACGCCCCTTCGCCTATATAAAGCCTCGGGACGGAAAACCCTAAGGAGGTCGGCGTTTTTCCCAGAACAGTTCCGCAGCTCCGCCGCCGTCGAAGACAAATTTTGGGGGGACAGAAGTCTCTATTCCGGCACCCTGCCGGGACGGGGAAGTGCCCCCGGAGCCATCTCCATCGATCTCCATCGTTGTCTCCGCCGTCTCCATGGACCTCACCGCCATCTCCATCAACCTTGCTGTCTCCTATGATGAGGAGGGAGTAGTTCACCCCCGGGGCCGAGGGCTCTATCGGTAGCTATGTGGTTCACCTCTCTCTCCCATGATGTGATCTTTATGTGATCGTGAGCTTTGTATCTAGTTGAATTGGTAGATGTTATTATTCATATATTATGCTAGTCATATGCTTTATTATTGTACTCTCCAGAGATACCTCGTATCATGGTGTAAAGGTGACTAGTGTGTGTATCATGTGTATCTTTTTGGTTAATGTCTCTATGAATTGTTGGTGTTTGTTGGAACCATCTAGTGCGTTCGTGGTGATAGTGTGGGACAATCTAGTTTGGGTACATACGGACTTTGAGGAGTGCTTCGTAGCCCTACGCATGATTAGTGTTCGTTTTCCATTGGAGAATTGTTTTGAGTTGCATATGGATGATAGTATCTATTGGTTCAATTATGTTATATTTGTTGAGAGTGTGTCCACTAGTGAAAGTATGATCCCTAGGCCTTGTTTCCAAGCATTGCACACCGTTTACTTACTGTTTTGTTATATGTTTGATCGCAGCGATATTTATTTCAGATCACATTTGCTACTTATAATCATCACTACTACTTGTATTTCACTATCTCTTCGCCGAACTAGTGTACCTATACATCTGACAAGTGTATTGGGTGTGTTGGGGACACAAGAGACTTTCTGTATCGTAATTGCAGGGTTGCTTGAGAGGGATAGCTTTGACCTCTTCCTCCCTGAGTTCGATAAACCTTGGGTGATCCACTTAAGGGAAACTTGCTGCTGTTCTACAAACCTCTGCACTTGGAGGCCCAACACTGTCTACAAGAACATACGCGTGCGTAGACATCAAGCTCTTTTCTGGCGCCGTTGCCGGGGAGGTAAGGTAAAAGGTACTCGCATCCTCCTGTGTGAGTGCTCGAAGTTATTTCCTTTAGATTCTGCAATTATATCTTTTTGTTTCTTGTTTTTATTTTCACTAGTTAGGCTTAATGGAAAACAAAGAGTTCTTTAGTCTTTTTCCTGAGTTTAGATTGAAAAGAAAATTGAAAAACCTTTGGAGCTTTATTCTCATGCTAATAGTGTTGTTAGTATGAATGCTTTGAATACCATTGTTGCTAATGCTATAGAAAAGTCTAAGCTTGGGGAAGCTGGTTTTGTTAAGCATGATATTTTTAGTTCCCCAGCTTTAGTGGAGAAAGTTTGCTCTAATGATATTTTATCTCCCCTATGTGATGGTCCTATGCCTGTTACCTATGTTAGTGATCATGATTGGGAAAAGCACTCTACTTTTGATATTGAAAATCTTTTTGGTACCAATTCTAAGGTTAATAATTGTTGTACCATTAGTACTATCCATGTTCCTTCTTATGATGATATGGTTGATGAATATGCTTTGCGAAATAGCTATTCTCTAGCTTGTGATGATATTAAACCTCTGGTTTATGATGGTTATGATGATGAGTATAATATTTTCAGTTCACCTACTTTTGAGGAGAAAATTAGTTATGATTACAATATGCCTCCTATTTTTGATGATTATAGTGATGAGAATAATTATTCTGTTGAATCTGCTCCTACTACTATTGTTCATGTGGGGAGTATTAATTCTTTTATGCATGTGGCTCATGATAGGGAAGCTTTATGTGATAGTTATATTGTTAATTCTATTCATGATGCTACTGAAAGTTATTATGAGAGAGGGAAACATGGTTTGATGGATCTCAACAATATTGAGTTTCCCCTCTTTATGTTGCAATTCTTGAAGTTGTAGTTGTTTTGCCTTCCTATGCTTTTTGCTTTGCGCTTGCATGACTTGTCTCTTTACAAGACTATTTTTCATAGGAAGTGGTTTAGATTTAAATGTCTTTCACATTTGCTTTTTGATGCTCTCTATTGCTTTAAGTTCCTATATGGCGCCTTTGTCTCAAGCTCTTATATGGCGCCCACATGAGCATCTTTGCAAATTACTGCGCCTAGCTCAAAGGCATTAAAGAAAAGCACTCTTGGGAGATAACCCATTGTTTTATTTTCAGTACTTTTTCTTTTATTTGAGTCTTGGAAGTTATTACTACTGTAATAACCGCTCCTTATCCTTTTAATTTCGTTGTTGTGCCAAGAGAAGCCTCTAATTTGAGTGAGGTAAGATTTGGGAATGTTGCTGTCCTGAAACAGATTTTGGTGCTGCACCGTAAAAATTCGTGAAAATTCTCTGTATATCTTTTGGACCTGCGATTTCTTGTGAATATGCCCCAGGTTATATACAAACTTTCATTAGCTGAACACTTTTTGATTTGAGCAACAAAAAACCCTCTAAAAATTCGACCTTTGTCAGCTGTTCTGTTTTGACAGATTTCTGCCACTATTTGTGTTTGCCTCTCGATCGCTTTCTTTTTGAGTTGTTTTGATCATGGAACTTTTGGGGAAGTTGCTACAGTAGTATATGCTATATATGTGGTGGTTTTGTGTTGAAATATGAACTGAAAAGGGTTGATTCATTATTATGTTTATGCTAATGTTGCTAATAGAATTGTGTTTAGTTTTGTATGAAGGAAGTTTTCAAGTGTAGGGATTGGAGAATGATGAGATGAGATGAAGAATGGACAAAAGCTCAAGCTTGGGGATGCCCATGCA